>CM059210.1:6313835-6636335 GCA_030347435.1 Clarias fuscus | reverse complement strand
CGCGCGGTTTTTGACCATCCCGATCACGGCAGGTCGGGAGAACAACAATTGCTTAGGCTGAAGCAAGGGGCCAACACTGTGGCCGACTATGCGGTCAAGTTCCGTATCCTAGCCGCGGAAAGCGGGTGGTGTGAAAAAAGCTTGTTAGCCAGGTTTCGAGAAGGACTGCAACCAGAAATCCACCTGGAACTCTCGTGCCGCGATACTGGTATGGAACTGAATGAGTGCATCAACCTGGCTATCAAGTTGGACCAGCACCTCCGCGGCCAACGGCGTCACACCCCCGCGAGAACATCGGGGTGGGGGTCCGAACTACGGAACCGCGCCGGCATCAGCCAAGCACCCCGACCTGAACCGCGCGATGGGGCGAACCCCGAACCGATGGACATGAGCTCATCACGCCTGTCCACCCAAGAGAGGCAGAGGAGAATGACTGAGGGGTTGTGTTTGTACTGTGGGGGGGGCCGGCACCGAGTCAGCTCTTGTCCCCTACGCAAAGTAATGGCTCACACACCACCGCGCACTCATCATCCTTTTGTTTTACAAGCCGTATTGTCTTTTAATAATTCTGATGTGTCTGTTTTCCCCCTTATAGACTCGGGTTCGGCCGGAAACTTCATCTCCCCATCTATCCTTTCCTCGCTACGAGCTCCCGTGTCGAAGCTTCCGTTGCCGATCACAGTGAAAGCTCTGGATGGCAAACAATTAATTAATTCGCCCGTTGAGTATCTCTCCGCGACCCTTCGATTAGCTTTCCCCGGTCATACCGAGGAGCTAAAATTTTTTGTGCTGCCTCGAATGAACCAGTCCGTCGTGCTGGGCCTCCCATGGCTCAGCTTACATAACCCGAATTTTGATTGGGCCAGGTCACGCATCACATCTTGGGCCCCACGATGCGCTAAAACATGCACGCCGGCTGCATTGTCGGTCCTAACCACATCAATAGAGAGTCCGCAAGCCCTAGTTTCGGTCCAGGTGCCATCCGAGTACGTGAAATTTAGGGACGTGTTTAGTGTTAGGGCAGCCGCACGACTTCCCCCTCACCGACCGTGGGACTGCGCGATTGAGCTTCTGCCGGGGAAAGCACCGCCTTGCGCACGCGTTTATCCGTTGTCCGTGGTGGAGACCCGGGCAATGGAGGAATACGTGAGGGAGGCTCTCCAGCAGGGGCTCATCAGCAGGTCCACGTCACCAGCCTCGGCAGGGTTTTTTTTTATTGAAAAAAAAGGCGGAGGTTTACGTCCCTGTATTGATTACCGTGGGTTAAACGCGGTCACAATAAAATACAAGCACCCGCTGCCACTGGTGCCAGCCGCGATCGACCAACTCCGAGGCGCTTCCATCTATACCAAACTTGACCTCCGCAGCGCATATAACCTCGTTCGTGTTCGCAAGGGCGATGAATGGAAGACGGCGTTTAGCACGACGTCAGGTCATTACCAATACAACGTGATGGCTTACGGACTGGTAAACGCACCTGCGGTGTTTCAGGGGTTCATGAATGACGTGTTCCGGGATATGTTGAACCGTTATGTGATAGTGTACCTGGATGATATCTTGATATACTCGCGGTCATATTCCGAACATGTCTCTCATGTGTCCGCCGTCCTTTGTCGTCTGCGCGAACACGGGCTCTATGCTAAAGCGGAGAAATGCGAATTCCACAAGAGGGAGGTTGCATTTCTCGGCTACCGCATAGGGCCATGGGGGGTCGAGATGGAGGTGGCCAAGGTGGAGGCGGTCCAACAATGGCCGGAACCACGGTCAGTCAAGGCGCTACAGAGCTTTCTTGGGTTCGCCAATTTCTATCGGCGTTTCATTCGGGGCTTCAGTACGATGGCAGCACCACTCACTAGCTTGTTAAAAGGGAAACCGAAACAACTACCCGCGCTTTCACCGGAAGCGCGCACGGCATTCCAGCGCCTAAAAACAGCATTTACCACCGCGCCCATATTAAAATTACCTAACCCGGAGAAGCCCTTTGTAGTCGAGGTCGATGCGTCGGAAGTGGGTATAGGAGCGGTGCTGTCACAACGCCAAGGCCATCCCGAGAAACTCTATCCCTGCGCCTTCTTTTCCCGTAAACTAACACCTGCCGAGCGCAACTATGATATCGGCAACCGCGAACTGCTAGCAGTAAAAGCGGCGTTAGAGGAGTGGCGGCATTGGTTGGAGGGAGCTAAACACCAGTTCGTGGTACTAACTGACCATCGAAACTTGGAGTATATCCAACAAGCCAAAAGATTAAACCCTCGTCAAGCCCGTTGGGCGCTGTTCTTTACCCGCTTTCAGTTTTGCATCACTTATCGACCGGGATCTAAAAATAAGAAAGCGGATGCGCTATCCCGCTGTTTTCCGTTGCCAGATCAGAATTTGGACCCCGAACCGATCCTGCCCTCATCACTCGTAGTGGCTCCGATCATATGGGACATCGACGCGGAGGTAGCTCAAACGGCTCGGTCCAACCCCGTGCCGGAGGGCTGCCCCCCGGGCCGAACGTATGTTCCGGAGACACTTCGCGAACGAGTGATAAGAGAGGCCCATTCTAGTCTAGCTTCGGGACACCCAGGCATCACTCGCACACTTAGACTCCTGGAACCAAAGTTCTGGTGGCCTAAGATGCACGAAACCGTAAGAACAGCAGTTTTATCTTGCGCTGTCTGTGCAACAACAAAAAATCCTCGTTGTCTGCCAGTTGGGAAACTAATGCCCCTACCCACACCTAACAGACCGTGGTCACACATAGCAGTGGATTTTGTAACGGATCTGCCGGTGTCAAAAGGGTACACGACAGTCCTAGTAGTGGTGGATCGTTTCTCAAAGGGTTGTCGCTTTGTCCCGTTTAGCTCTCTCCCATTGGCCCTCCAGGTTGCAGAAACCCTATTCGAAACAGTGTTTCGCTGCTACGGTATCCCCGAGGACATTGTTTCAGATCGTGGTCCCCAATTTATCGCTAGAGTCTGGAAAGCTTTCTTCCAGAAATTGGGGACCACTGTTAGTCTAACGTCAGGCTACCACCCCGAATCTAACGGGCAGGCTGAGCGGACTGTTCAAGAACTCGGGAAATACCTCCGGGCATATTGTAGCAGTCGACAACATGAATGGGCAGACTGGTTAATCTGGGCGGAATATGCCCAAAACTCATTGTGCCACTCCGCTACCGGCCTAACGCCGTTTCAGTGTGTGCTCGGGCATCAGCCTCCGCTCTGTCCGTGGGATGCCACTCCCACCGATGTACCCACGGTGGATCAATGGTTTAAAGGAGCGGAAAAAGTCTGGGAAAATGCGCATACTAAAATCTCCCAAGCGGTTCGTCGCTTTAAAAAATTCGCCGATAGACGGCGAGGGGAAAGTCCTCCGCTCCAGGTAGGTGATCGGGTATGGCTCTCGACACGAGACCTTCACTTAAACCTTCCCTGTCGCAAGCTCACCCCGCGGTACATCGGCCCTTTCCCCATTCTAGCCCAAATCAACCCCGTCTCATTTAAATTACAACTCCCTCGTCATATTCGTATTAACCCTGTCTTCCATGTTTCTCTTCTCAGGCCAGTGAACCGGGGGCCGCTAGACGGCGGCATCGCGAACCCATCTCTCCCCGGGGCTGTGGAAGTCGAGGGCGCCCCCGCGTTTAGAGTGAAGGAACTCCTGGACTCCCGGAGGAGAGCGGGGGTCTTGCAATATCTAGTAGATTGGGAGGGCTACGGTCCGGAGGAACGGAGCTGGGTACCGGCGCGAGACATCCTAAATCGGGAACTCATTTCCGATTTTCACCAAGCTCGGCCTGATCGCCCGGCGCCGCGACCTCCGGGCCGCCCCGCCCGCCGGCTATCCCATCAGTCCGGTGGGTCCCTACTCCCGCCGGTGACGCGGAGAGAGCGCCCCCACCTCCCTCGGGAAGCCGGTCCTGGGGGGGGGGGGGTACTGTCACATCTGTGCCACCTCAGTCCGGGAGAGAGAGATCGGGTTCACCGGATTACTGAGCCGGCGCTTTGTCCCCCCCTAGTGTGTCTACGTGTGTACTTGTTATCAATGTTTAAAGCAAATTAAGATCACCTGTGTCCTCCCTGTGTGTCTCTATTTAGGTCGGCCGAACCCGTACACACCTGTCCGTTCACCGTCGTGCACTCATTGTTTGTACATGTCACAGAGCCTAACAAACCTGTTCGTTTCTTCTCTCCCCCCAGGACTGAGGTATATCAGCAGAGCGAGGCTGGATTATAGACCTAGGTCAAGGTCACGGCTGAGGGAAGCTCAGCCATACTCCGTTCACGTTAATTTTGTCAGTGGAACTGTGGTCTAAAGTAAAGACCCACATCGTCACTACCAGCCTGCCTGCGCCATACCCAGCCTGGGGAGTGTTATTTTGTTTGTTTTCTTTTGTTTGTTGTTTATATATTAAATAAAGACAAAGTGCTTGAACACCCTGCGTTTGCGTCCGTCTCCAGTGCTTGAAGGAACATGACAGAGAGAGAGAGAGAGAGAGAGAGAGAGAAGAAAGGATAAACATCTGCTCTTTGGATCGTCTCCATGTTGGCTGAGTTCAGCTATTTATTTAAATACAAATACATTTTGTATTGAATAATTAATACAAATTATTTGCGTAATTTATGAGAGAATAATGCCTTCTTAATTACACTGATTTATCTGAGAGTGTGTGCACGCGATATGATCAGATTGAGCTCTCATCGAACATAAAAAAAAACAAAAACAACATGAGCTGATAAAACTCTGATAAAGTGCTTAGAGGAAGAGAGCTCGCGTCCTGTTTCAGAAATAAATAAAGAAGGGGTCTACGAGGGAAAATGCACAAACTGGGAGGGAGAGAAGGAGAGACTGAGAGGAAAACAATCCCAGACAGACGCAGTCTAGACATTCTGTCTGATCTTTCAATAAACACACATCCTACTGTAATGAACTCTGAATTCTGAAGTGTGCTGAATGTTTAAGCTTCAAATATCTTTCATTGTATCGCGATCATTGTACTGTAGCTCTGTATGACTGTAGTGTTGCAAAAAATGAAAGGATGTTCAGAGAAACACTATGAGAGGAAATTCAAAGACCGTCATACGTCAAATCCTGACCTCACTTCATACAAAGGACCTTAAAATAACTTTTAGACGAAACTTTAAGGATTGTAAAAGTCAAAAAAGTCTCTCTCTCTCTGCCTGTCTGTTGCTCTCATTCTGTCTCTTTTTCAACCTTTCTTTCTCTCATTTTATTCTTCTTTCTCCGTCTTTTCTGTCTCTGTCTGTTCTTCTGTCTCCTTCTTATTGTTAACACACACTCTCTCTCTGACTTGTATTGCTTAATATTTCTAATAATTCCCATGGAAGGTAAAACGTGTGTGTGTGTGTGTGTGTGTGTGTGTGTGTGTGTGTTTTCTTGTATTCTGGACAAACAGCCCCCCTCCTCCTCCAGTTCCACACTCTGTCTCTGTCAGTGGTCTTTACAGCAGGAGGACGAATGAACAACAGATGTGTCAGTCGTCCTCAGGAACGAGTCTCTCTCTCTCTCTCTCTCTCTCTCTCTCTCTCTCTCTCGCATATTTTCATTACAGCCTTCATTATTAGGTTGAGTTAAATGGACTCAGTGTCTATTTGACTCCAATTTGTCTCTGTGTATAAAATGCACTTTCTTTATCGAGTATGAACATTTTCCGAACTCTCTGGATGCAGCTCACACACACCTCACACAAACACTATCGATAAGCCTCACTAACAAGATCAGCTTAAACGTTAAGACCAGTTAACCTGCCATGGCTCTTGTTTAGACCCCACGTGCACTTCCACACACACACACAGACACACACACACACACAGACACACACACACACACAGACACACACACACACACACACACACACACACACACACACACACACACACACAGACACACACACGCACACACACACACACAGAAAGAATGTGACGAGAGATCATTATGAATATTAGTTCACAATCCCCCTTATGAGCGGATAAGTGTGTGAACTGACCGAGGTTTCGTGTGTGTGTAGACAAGGGCTATGTCCTCTATGTCGAGTCATACTGCCTGTCATATCACATATAAACAGACACTAAAAAGGAGCAAGAAATCAATCACTGGGTTGCCAGGTTGAGCATAAATACACAACAGGTACACATTGGCTGGACTGGACAAACTAAATGTGTGTGTGTGTGTGTGCAGTAAGTCTGTGATTTAATTAATCATTTGAGATTAACTTATTTGGTGTATATTTAAATAAAAATGTTGTCGCTTTTCACATACAACGTTTAATGCATATTTAAATTCTTCAATTTTTTCGCCTGTACTGGAATGCAACAAGTTTATTAAAAAAACTTCTTATAGTTTTTAATCTTCTCTATACAATTCACATGCTGCATAGTGGTATTAGCTGACAGGGAAAACAATTCCCTTACTCCAAAAGACTCTGATGCCAGTTTCAGCTGTAATCAAGCGAGAAAACAACATCAAAAGAACACTCAGGTTGCTCGCCTGGATAGTTTTATGTATGACAGCCTCTGTCAGGTGGTTCTACTGTAGCTACATGCACTAAGCAAATGACATTCATACAAAGCAGAGGTCTGTCTGTGGGAACTGTAACCACAATCATTCACCAATACAGCTTACAAATTACAGGATCTCGGCTGGAAGTTATTTCCACGTCCCCCCGTACAGTCCTGACCTCGCTCAAGCCATTTCTACACGTCTGGGCCATTAAAGGAGTTCCTGGGAGGCCGGCGTTTCAGACATGAAGCAGTGCACTGAGGAAACTTTCTACCTTGATGCTGTCCAAGCGTTAGTGAAACACTGGGATAAGTGCATTACTGTAGCAGGAGATTATATAGAGAAATAAAGAGAGTTAACTGTTATGTAAACAAAAGTCCCACTTTGACTTGAACAATCATAGTAAATTTGACAATGTTGCAATATTATAGAGCAAATAATTAAAATAAATATGTTTGAAGGGTTTTGGATTTTCTTAAAAATTTCTTTAACAAATGAACACCGGTCACAGATCCCACAGCCCCCCACCCCTGCCACACCCTAATGCTGAGCCACGCCCCTTCAGAGAACAGCAGAGCTACGCAATCTAATTGGCTTGTTTAAACCTCGGCCAACACAAAAAGGACAAAAAGAACAAAAAGCAGGAAATGTTGTTTTTCCTCTCAGTTTGAGAGTTGGGACACAGTTGAGAGTCTGGAGACCCATCTGAAAATGTCTTTAAAAAAAAATTGTATTAGAGGTCACCTTTAAAAAAAAAAATTTAAAAAAATTACATTTAAGAAGGTCTGAATAATGAACTTTTTTCGAGTTGAGGTCAGAATTTAAATGAATGTTAAAGGACTCTGGTTTCTCTGTCATACCGGACTCTCAGTTCAGATATTTTACGCGTCTTCACCTCTGACTCATAGTGGCGCTTCACGTGACTTTTTATTATCGCCGCGGTTTCGAAACATGTAAGACAAACTGGTTTTAAAATACCTGAAGGAAAAATAAACGTTTCATATTTTATCTGCCCATTTATCTTTGAAGGTTCGGTTTTTCATAGTCTTTTCATAGTACTTTCCTTTCCATGGAGAAAGACATGCTGTGTCGTGATTTTGTTTCTGTTTCTTCTGCACAATCTGCCTATACACGGTAAACTATCGCGTTGATTTGCTCTGTTAAGCGACATGTATAGCCACGCCCGCCTCGAGGGAAAAAGCACTACATTATTGTTATGTTACATTTTTTAATTTGTCTGAAAATCATCAGGGTCTGGATAGAACCGTTACTCGGTCCAGGTCCTGACCACTACCTGTGGTTTAGTGATGCCTGGTCTAAAGGATTTGTTTCCTCCAGACTCCGACAGAAATACACTCAGTGTTATGTGTACACCTGCAGAACGTTTAAAAGTTTGTATATCTGTGTTATGACCGTGCCTGTTCTTCATGATATTTGAATTCCTTCATGTTTGCGCTCTCGGAAAGAAAGAAATAATAATAACGAATGACTGTTTAGCCTGTGTTGTCTCTCCCACATATTTGGCTCTGCGTGTGTTTAAATGCCAGGCGACGGAGCGGTGATGCTAATGGAATTAAACCCTTGTTGATGCAGTATAAGCAATGTCACTTTAATAAACCACCATGAGTCGTGGTGAATTCAAACGCTGGAACTGCACAGCAGTCTAACCAAGAGCAACATCTCCATTTCTGCACTTTGGATCATGAATCATTTTTTGTTCTTTGGTGTCGAGTTGATTTGTGATTGATGAAGGTTTACTCCACTCCTACACCAAATTCAAGACATTCATTGAAATCGAAGCGTTCGCACACTATCCAGAATAAATAGTGCAGCTTTAAAGATGGTGATTAAACTATGTTATTGTTCAGAGTTTTTCGGCGGCGATGGTTGACCCACGTGGTTGTTATGGCGATGGAGACGGAAACTGAGAAAGGATCCAAAGAGACGTCTCTTTCAACCATCGTAGCCAAAGGTCAATGACCCATAAACACACAAGGCCAAGAGGGTGACTGTGTGTGAGAGAGAGAGACAGGGAAAGACAACAGTGCGTGCGTGCGTGCGTGTGTGTGTGTGTGTAAAGCTTTTCTATGTTTATTTATTCTGCCAGCTAACTGCCAGGGGTCGACCCCATGGGAGCCTTAAGAAAGAGGATCCATGGTTCAGAGAGAAAGATTTACTACACAACCCTCTTAACTTTCATTGTCATCCACTGTCATAAAAATTTTGTCTGGCTAAACTAGCTAGCTGACTAGCCTAGCACCCAGATTTCGTACATATTGAGTCGACTTTTTCTCTTTTAACTGGGCAGATAATTAGAAGGATTTAAGACTGCGATAACAAATCTGACTTTAATAGGAATAATCAGAGTCACCTCATGTGAGTTAATGCATCGTTTCAAAAGCAAACAAACAAACAAACAAACAAAAAAAGGAATCCTGCCTCTGGCATGATTTAACACATCTGTTCTGTAACTTTATCAAAAAGCACTCGGCCGAATTCGAGTTCCCAGGAAGAGTGATTTTTATTTTTTTTTTTTCGTAGCAGGTTTATTCAAAGTTTCTTTTTACAGCTCGACTTTTATGGTGTGGTTTGTAGAAAGGTTGCACAAAACATCTGCAGGCAATCAGCCGTCCTTTCAGTGTGAGACTTTTTGAGATTTTGTAATAACAGTTAAAGCTGGGTATTTCCACTCAGACATTACATTTTGTAACAATCAGTACTTCTTTGTACATGCTTACTGAAAGAGGATCACTTGGGCGTGCTGACAGAAGTCACAGAAAGTTGGGAGGCGTATAACGGTGTCTGGATGAGACTGAATGTCTGAGGACAGGGTCTATGGGCGGCCAAACAGTTATATTTCACTTCTATAAATCATTCACGAAACAGATTTATGCAACCCTGGATCCCATAATGAAGTAAAGGGTAGCTTAGTGGTTACGGCATTGGACTACAATTTGGAAGGTTCCAGGTTCAAACCCCATGACCACCAAGTTGTCCCTGTTGGGCCCTTGAGCAAGGCCCTTAACCTTCAACTGCTCAGCGATATGCTGAGATAAAAATGTAAGTTGCTTGGGATGCCAAATGCCAGAGATGACGACTCTAAGGAACCAGTCTCAAAAGGAAACTCATCCTTCTCTGACTATCACCATATAGTGGACTTGTACTGTAAATCATAATTTGTTTGCACTATAAAGTCAGTGGTAGGTGTGTTAGAAGGACTTTTCTTGTGAACATCATGTTCTTTAGGAATGTAGAAGTTCCTGAGTAGAAGTCAAATGTGTCGAGGTGACGTTGCACTGAGTAGCTCTATCATGTGGAACACATACTGTACAAAGTGTGTAAAGATACACCAATAATGCAACGGGTTGAAATCCGATGAACGTCACATAACCACTGATCCATTAACCTTCAGCTGTTCTGATCGGGGTTTGGCTTCGGAAAGAAAAACAATTCACCCTGGATGCAAATGTCTAGAAAATAGTTCAATAAGTGTGATTTCAAACTGTGTGTGAGCTTTTATGTTTTTACTTGTAATGTCAAATTATAGATAAATAAATATAGATAGATAGATACCTCAGCATACCAACACCCCAGCTCACAGATTCTCGCCTTAAGGACTAAATTTTCCAAGACGTTTGCCTCAGCATACGAGGCTGAGTTGCGTGTACATCCGGGAGCCGTTCAAAACTTGTTTGCGTCAGGGGAAAGCCAAGCGAAGCAAGTTCACATATTTTTTGGTGTTTTTTTTTTTTTTTTGCATTTTGCATTTAATGTTTAATGTAGCACCGTCGCCTTGTACCTCCGTGGTGCGGGTTCGATTCCTAGCCAGGGTCGATTCCCGTCTCTGTGTGCATGGAGTTTGCATGTTCTCCCTGTGCTTGGTGGGTTTCCTCCGGATACTCCGGTTTCCTCCCACAGTCCAAAGACATGCAGATTAGGATAATTGGCGTTCCCAAATTGACCGTAGTGTGTCAATGAGTGTGAATGTGCCCTGCACCCTGTCCAGGGTGTACCTCGTCTGGTGCTCTTAAGTCTCCTGATATAGGCTCCAGGCCACCCGTGTCACTGAATACAGGCTACAGCGGTATAAATGTTGAGTGAGGTTTAATGTCTATTTACTTTATATTTTTCTGTATTCACATGTCATTTCTAAATGTTTTATATGCAAAAATATGATAATAAATGTTGGAAATTGGTAATATTGGGGACATTGTTGTGTGTTGGAACAGATTATCTGTATTTACATTATTTCCTATGGGAAAATGCGTTTCACAATACGAAATTTAAATTTAAGAACTCAGATTAAGATTGTATGCTGAGGTGCTGCTGTAGATGCTGATTAACATCCATTCGCACAGCGCTTGAGCACATTCATGGTCCCTTAAGCTTCAAACAGGGTTTAGAATTTTGATGACATGACAGCTTCCCACACACAGCGCCTTTATCTTATTCCATGCATCAACTTAGTGATGTAACGTTACCTCTCTATTTCATTTTCTCTGTACCCACATCTTAGCTCCCACATTACCCTACTGTAATATGGTGTTTATGGAGCTTGTTGTTATGTACTCACATTTGCAAGCATCAGCAGCATGTTCCCTTGTGGTTCAGCGGTATGCACGCAATGCTCTTGTTGAAGCGACTGGAGTTTGACTCTCGTTCAAGCCATGGGTTTGGGATTAATTTGGTTTTGAAGTAGGTTTTGAAAACTTTGTGTATGGGGGCATTGGTTACCCCATCTTCATCTAGTGGAGTTCATGTAGTGGCGGCATCATTTCATTAACATAATTCTTATTTACAAAAATATCCTAACCTCAACATTGTCACACCGTCGCCAAATTAATGTCACCGCGACAACCAAAAAATTTCAACAAATACACAAGCAGTGATAATAATGATAATGTTCTATGCTGAAAAACTGCTAAATTCAATATTTTATTTCAGAGAAATTAAAAAGAAGCATTATGTATAGTGCACATTAGACACTGTGATATAGTAAATAGCGAAGAAGGTCAGTGATAGGTCATCAGTCGGGGGAAAAAAACGGAAATAAAAATCAGAATAAGATTTAAAATGTCCATTTCAGTAGGCTAATCATCACCTAACTTATCTACGTGAATCAGCTCCGATCCTGACAGACGGCTGCCAGCGAAAGGCGACGGACGCCCCTGCAATCCTGCTGTCACAGAAATGTGACCCCCATCAAAACACACACACACTACGGATGGTGAGGAGATGGATGGATGAAGAGGTTAGGAGATTAGGATCAAAGAAAGAGCACACTGGAGAGGGACAAGAGGGTGCACTTTGTTTCGAGTGGAGTTAACGGGAGTTTTCCCTACGGACAAGGAAAGAGAAAGTCCATACTACTGACTAATCAACTGGGGCGAATGCCTGAGATATTTAATGACAGATCAGTCTCACACACACACACACACACACACACACACACACACACACACACACACACACACACACACACACACACACACACACACACACACACACACACACACAAACAACTACTGATACGGCAGGAAATGTAGTTGAGATCAAACTTTTTAAAAACAGAATTATTACGATATGATTTTCTTAATGATTATTAAAGTTGCCACATAAATGCCACTCGTGTGGGTTAGCAAAATGTTTTAGGTTGAAAAGTTACATTTCCCATAAATATATTAATAACTAATTCACACTCTTAAAAGTTAACATACTGCATAATTAATCATTCTTTAATTAATTCTCTTTGCTGCTTATGCTGTACAGAGTAACAGGAAGCCTGGAGCCTTTCCCAGGGGGTTCATGGCACAAGGCAATTTGGAGATGCCAATTAGGCAACTCTGCATGTCTTTGCACCGTGGGAGGAAACCGAAGTACCCAGAGAAAACCACCAAGCACTCGGAGAACACGCAAACTCCATAGACCCGAAACAGGAATCGAACCCTCAACCCTGGATTTTGACAAGGCCAAAATGCTGCAACTAATTTAAAGAATATAAAGTAAGCAAGAAAGAGAAATCCTCCATGTTCTGCTATTTGTGAGTAATGATGAATCTAATGTTGCTCACTGTACTCATTATCACTACATCACATAGCACTTTGCCGGTAGCTTAGTGGTCAGCATTGTCGACTTGAACCTCCAGGATCCGGGTTCGATTCGTGCCTTGGGTCTGTGTGCATGGAGTCCGCATGTTCTCCCTGTGCTTGGTGGGCTTCCTCCAGGTACTCCGGTTTAATCCTACAGTCCAAATACATGCAGATTAGCCATTAATTGTCGTTCCCAGTGTGTGTATGCGATAGATTGGCACCCTGTCTAGAGTGTGCCCCGCCTCGTGCCCTAAGTCTCCTGGGAAAGGCTCCAGTCCCCCCACAACCCTGAATACAGGATAAAGAGTAAGTGAGTGATTAGTGAGTAAGTTATAATGCTTTGAATAAGTATTGACCCCACATTAACTGCTAATGAAAGTGCTACATTTTTAGCATTGGCATAATGTAGTGCAAAAAAAAAAAAAAACATCTAAAGTTAGGGTTAGGAGGAGTAGGATGTCTCTACTGGTTAAAAAGGAACATCTGGAGAGAATTATAATCCTGAAAATAATATGAAAAACATCAATACTCTGCCTTAATGGAAGTAACATGGTGTGTTTTAGCAGTATTTAGGACAGAGCCAGAACATCAATGTTCAGATGAGTAACTTTGGCTTTTGGCTTGTTGGGGACCTGGACACTGCTTAAATATTATTATACACCTACAACCAATTTTTAGGTATAACACACACACACACACACACACACACACACACACACACACACACACACACACACACATTTTTGCAAACATACATATGGTCTTTATTTCAGCACCACACCACATTCAGCTCTAACTAACTCACTGATTGATCTAGCAGCGAGGGTTAGACAGGTTTGATGGGAAGAAAATGATGTAAAATTTTTCTGCATTATTCTGACCGACAGCCCGAGCAAAGAGTGACAGATCTGTTACTGAGACTGTGTGAGACTGATTATGGCTCGTAATTCAGTTTTATTGTATTTCTACAGTATAGTGCTTTTAACAATGGACATTGTCACAGAGCAGGTTTAGAGAAAATATTTTTTTTTTTATATGAATTAGAAAAATGTAAGAAAATGGAAAAGGACATAGGATTTACTGTAGCAAAAATCTTTACATATTTAAACATATTCTTTAAGCACCAAGTCATCTTCAACTTCAGAAATCTGATTTTATGGACATGCCTTGAGTCCACAGAGAATTGTTCCTATAGCAGTTTTCCATGTTCTACTGGATGATAGGGGTGTAAGTGTGGTGTAAAGTGTGTTGACATCGCTTCCTCTCTGCGTTACCATGGTAACGTAATTGCCTCAGATACCTGCTGCTGCTGCTACTGTTGGAGTGTCACACCACGGAAAAATTAATATTGTATATTTATGTAAACAAAAACTGATACCATTAAAAATGTGTACTATTGAAATGTGTAATGTATAACCCATGAATAAATTATTTTGTGCAATATTAAGGATTTATTGATTCACTAGCTTTTTAAAAATATATCTTTTTTAACAAATTCTTGTAGTCATATTAATATAACAATAATAAATTCATTTTCGAGCTCCATTATTATTTTGTCAGCACTGATGACTAATGGGAAATTTCGTAACTTTTTTGTTCACTACATCGTTCACGGTTCCCTTTGTACTGAGCAGTTTTACTCTCTGCGGTTTGGAATTGTACTTAACATGGCTGAATACCAATACAGCCGTGGCCAACCGTTTGAAAATGACAAAAATATTAAACAAATATTAAACAAAGTCTGCTGCTTCAGTGTTATTAGATCTTTTTGTCAGATGTCTATGGAGTAGCGCTCAACGTTTCCTCTCCGGACAGGCCTGTTTTTCTAGATGCCTCAATCAATTAGAAAGGGGATTGATACATCAGAGAAAATGACTTAACCCAGTCCTCTGTACCTTTTGCAGAATATCAGTCTGTCCCTGGATAGAAGTGGCTTCTTTGCTGCCCTTCTTGAAGTGTATGAAAGTGAATGCTATCAGTCCTGTGTCATAACAACAGTAAAGCATCCTGAGACCGTTCATGTGTGGTGTCGCTTCTCAACTCACAATTTTGACTAAGAACACAGCCATGAATAATGAATGGTACAAAATCATCCTCATCACCCAAGAACAGTTTTGTCTGTTGAACAAAATGCCTTTTGCAGCATGATGAAGTACCTTACCATAATGTAAAAGTGATAACTACTGTAAGTGGCTCCATGAAACAAAACATAAAAATTTTGGGTCCATGTCCAGAAAACACCCCAGACCTTAATCCCATTGAGAAAAACATAAATTCTGACAAACTCCAAGCATTGATTATGCAAGAATGGGCTGCCATCAGTCAGGATGTGGCCCAGTAATTAATTGACAGCATGCCAGGGGTCAAGGGTCAGAGGCCTTTAAAAAAAAAGGGTCAACACTGCAAATATTGACTTTTGGCTTAAACTCAATGTAATTGTCAATAAAAGCCTTCGACTCTTATAAAGTTCTTATAGTTATACTTCAGTATACCATAGTAAAGTCTGATAAAAAGATCTAAAAACACTGAAGCAGCAGACTTACAGTATCTGGTATCTGTTTCCTCTCTAAAACTACAGTATAAATGTAACAATAAATGGTCAAGAAGTATAAAGTGTCATAATATTTTTTCCTTACCTTTTTTTGGTTTTGTGTCACATTACGCAAATCTGTCATTGATGATTTTTCTATACCGTACCCCAGGTGTTTTATTCCTTATCAATTCATCAAATAAACAGTATCTAATGTAAGGATTTGCTCTTTATTGCACTAGTTGAACAGGGATATGAGTGGACATGCAGATCTTGAAGCATTTTAAATTAAATGATTGTACTTATAGTATGTCTTAATATTTTGATGAAGCCTTCATATTGCACTTCTGTGCCTTTCCGGTTGTCTAATTTCAACTGTGTTTCATTATCATGTAAGAAAAAAAATACTTGATAGGATGTTAATTTATTTAATAGTATAAATAATATCTTTCCAACGAAAGAAACATGATTCTAATTATCCGTAATGACAAAAAACACTGTCTCTTAACAAAAAAAGGCAAAAAAAAACAAAAAACATTTAGTTTATATAGTGAGCCGTAACTCTTTCTAGGCTTCCCTTCAAGATTTCATGTATCTTAAAAAGATCATTTTGATGTTTATATTAAACTATAATATCATAGCATATAATAAAATCAATATTTAATTAAAAAGTGACTGTGAAGTCTTGAACACAGCGTCCCTAGGTGATACAGAGTGAGATTAGCAGCGTCTCCCATATCACTCAGCACCTTTCCCTCTCACCTCCGCACATCTCTCCAGATCAGTTACGAAGCCCTGAACACCCTGTGACACGAGACACTCCATAAACCCACATAAAAGTCAGAGGGTGCGACACCTAGCAGCTTCTTCCTGCTTCTCATTTCCTGTCCGGAGCCCTTTAGACCGACGGCTCCTGGTTTAACACAAGGACGACAACATCCCCCTGCATCAACCCCCCCCCCCCCCCCCCCCAATTCCCCCCCCCCCTTTTGCCGGGAGCAACTTCACTTCATGTGGATCAAACATCACGCATTGCTCTGGGAGTTTTCCACAGGAAACACGCTGTCATGCACAACTGATGCATGACGAGAGAGAGAGAGAGAGAGAGAGGGAGAGAGAGCTTTAGTAATACCCCATTTGGCAGATATGTTTACAATTTACGTACAGATTTACAATGATGTTCAAGTCAGGGGTCTGTAAGGTCTGTAATTCTCATTTCCTGAACCAGTTCATGGTGGAGTTTGAGGTATGTTTTGGATTATTGACCTGCTGTCAAATCTAGCCCTCTTTTACAGTTGCATTTAGGCGTTTGGCAGACCCTCCTACCCAGAGCGACTTACAAAAGTGCTTTGAAGTTTCAGTCACTGGATAGATCCTTCCACTGGGTTACTAGGTTACTAACTAAGTACCAGTACCAGTACTTTTCTCCTTCAGTTTCTTGTCTGACCGTGAAACATTTGCTTTCTTTCCAAAGATCCAATGTTTCCATCCCCAAACTACAGTGGAGGGCAAAAGTATTCGGACAACATATGCTATGTGTTATAGTTCTCCCTGCGCACAAAACAGGCCGTGTCAATAATTAGTCTGCCCGAAGAGTCGTGTTAATTAGAATTGGTTGCTTTTGTCAATGGATGGAATAAATATGTGGCAGGACTTTTACATTCTGATGCCGTTGTGTCGAACCTCTGCACAAAAAAAGCCTAAAAAATTAGGTAATTCTCAAATGATTTGCAAAAATTCTGTATGTGATCTTCAAGAAGCGATCAAGCAAACATGGATTGAGCGCGCGGCACCAGCCGCCTTTTTTTGACTCCATACCCAGCTGGATAGAACGGGTTTTAACAAATAAATGACGTCATAGTAAATATTTATTGTTGTAAAGCAATTTCATTGCATAAATGATCAAATTATGGTTAGAATTTTTTTTTTTTTTTTGAGAATTGATGTTCACATTTGTCTCAGTACTTTTGGCCAACACTGTATAACAACCCCAAACTATAACTTTTTCCAAACAAACCTCTGTGTTCAAAATGCACCTCACTGTTGGAAAGTAACTTTTTCTCCAAGCAGATCATGTTAGTGCAAGAAACTCTGCAAATGAATGCTTGTTTTAGATCTTTAATAGAGATTGGAGTCGTTAACCATTCCATAATCGATCATCAGTTTGAGTAAACTGATTGATAATCGATCAATAATCCGTTTAACTGCTCAGTAGAATGCTTCTGTGATAGCTTTTTTCAATCTTTCTTTTCGAAGCTGTCAATCAAAAACCAATCAAAACTGAGATGCAGAAAAGTCCATTACCATAGGTCTTTACTGTAGAACATATGATTAAAGTTTGTCACCCGGAACGCAGGTACTATGTAAGTAATCGGGGCCAAATGTTACCACCCTTGTTTCATGCAAAAACATATTTCAAAGTTCAGTTAAGACACGTATGAAGCTTCTGCTTCTTGCCACATTGAGCGTTTTAGCAATTTCAATTTCATCAATTTTTAACAATTGAATTTTTTTATTGTCGATTGCCTGAAATGCACAGGAGATCAACCAGTTGGTGATTATAATCTATGATCATCCCATCAACAATCTTTAGTGTTCGCTTTGCCTTCCTGTCCAGTATATGAGCAGTTCTATTTGAAAGTTGTTTATTTTTTAACTTTGCCATGACTTCAACAATTGCCTTAAATTGTTCTTTTAACTTTCTGATTGACGTCTCAGACAGTGGAAATTACTGATCAAAGACTTGAAACCACTTTGATTTCTTTTGATACCATTTACCCTTCACTGTTTTCACTGTCTAGCTTTATGAGGAAGACCATACATGTTAGAAGAAATTAACAAAATACGTACTGTAATCTAGACTAAATGAGGTCCAAACTGATGCAGAAAAAAGGTGTGTATTTGTGATTCGGTTCTTCCTCTATCCCTTTTAAGAATCATATGGCGCCACACTGTATGATCAACCTGTCAAGCCATACTGTAAATACACAAAGCATCAATATCAATATATCAAAAACACCTCTACCAACATTTTCTATTTCTCTCTCTTATATATACACTATAAGCACACACACACACACACACACACACACACACACACACACACACACACACACACACACACACACACACACACTTTAAGACAGACAAGTCTGGGTTTCATCATCACACTTCATTAATGATACACAAATGGACCTTTCACAGTCTCACTATCACAGGCTAAAACATAGATGATGAATTTCTTCCAAGAATAAAACTGGCTAGAAAACTGCAGTCCATTTCACTCACGCTCTCTTACGAGACAAAATGAAAAGGGAATTGCTGACTAATTAAATAAAAGACTTTCAGTCATTTAGTAAGTCCGTCCACATGAACATGCACACACATCCATTATCATAAATAAAGGCTTCTTGCATGAGAATAAAACTGCGTGGCAGAAACAGATGCTGTAATAAATGATGACGGAAAATACCTGGCCCACATGAGAGAATTACTCATACAACGATAACAGGGTGATACATTTAAAAGTGCTTGCCTTTACATAGCTCGCATGCTTCAGCCAGATAGTAGAGCATTTACCTAAGAACCTCAATATTTAGGAACAATACAAATATACAGTAGAAAAAAAAGTATGGAGATAAAGTGGGGTGTGGGGGGGGGGGAGGGGGGCTGCAATTATGCATGAAAGTGTCTTATTGAAAGTGACTTATGTGCAAAGTGCATGTGTATGGGAAAAGAAAGTTTGGTACTATTAAGTTAGTTTTAAATGAGCAGCATGCCAACATACTGTAAGATCTGTTGTAACAGCTGGGGGTTACAACAGATTACTCTCTACCCCCAATATTATTATTATATTATTTCATATTATTATAAAATTGTTTTTATTAGATTTTTATTTGGAAATTGCGCTGCTTAGTTGGTCACATTTTATTTCACCAACATTTAAAAAGCCAACATTTTAGGGAACTTTCAAATTATTTAAATAAAGAGCACAAATTGTTTAATTTTTTAAGCATTTTGTCTCCAACTGCCAGAAACGGATCTCTGCAAATGTAGTAACTGTCTTTTCATTGTGCACTTAAAATCTGAAAATTAATGAATTTACATGGTTGCCTGCTGATATTTGGTTCATTATTATATAGGAATGCACCAAATTCCATATTCTAGCCAAAAAATACAAATAAAATTAAAATTATGATTTTTTACAAGGGATGTTCAAGTGAAACCGGGGCTAAATAGAACAAAGTTAAAAAAGTAAAAGCTCCCTTTATTTCTCTATAATAATCCCCTGCTACAGTTCACTAATGCACTTATCCCAGTGTTTCACTAATGTTTGGATAAAACGTTTTCTCAGTATCCCAGAGAGATGATGCAACTGCCTGCTTCAAGTCTCAAATTCTTGGTAACAAGTTATCCACCATTTTCAAGGATAAGGCTCATGTTAAATTTTCACGGGAACGACTGCAGTGGGATCGTCATTCAGGGACGTACAGCCTTCTTTATAACGTTTCCCCGTTCAAATGTTTTACTGCGGCTAAGCGTCTCATACTTAAAGTACTTCTGTATATGTCCAGGTGCAACAGTCAAGTTTTTTATTTATTTTTTTTTATTAATATTTTATTAATTATCAGGCATCATCGAGTAAAGAACTATGTGTTTCATCATTGAATTTTAAGCATAGTGTAAATGAAATTGCTCCTTAGTCAGTCCTTTCAGATGAACGGTCGTGTGCAAAAGTCTTAGGCACATGCTATTAACTGTTGTAGAGAAAGGATGCCTTCAAGTAAAAACGAGTAAATTATATGTTCACTCATGCAAAAAATACTATGAAATGCAATGAAAGGTAATTAATAAAACAAAGTTAGCAGGGTGACCTGTTGCTCCGGCAAAATTTGTGCAGTTTCATAATGAAATGGTCTCACTGAGCATCCTGCAGAACCAGTCATAGTTCTTCTAAGCATTGTAGTCTGTATACAGTAAATATACAGTACTGTACTGTATATACTGTACTATATATAGAGTTGTCTTTTCTGTTTTTATTCAATCATTTGGATGTTTCATTCACTCTTACGGTGAGGTTCTATGGAAGACGTTATTGGGTAAAACCAGTGGCTAAGTTTCACTGTCAGTCTGTTGAGCTGCTGAGTTTCACACATTTGAAACAATACTTAACTCAAACCATACTGCAGCACGCTTCATGTGAAAGCAGCAAAAATGAGAATAAGGACCACATGTCAAAATTAAAGGGGTAAACTGGAAGGTCCAAGCATTCATTCAGTTCTTGCAAACTTTCATTGAACTCTAGAGTTGCCAGATGCATATAATGTTCAGGATTTGTGATAGTGGATCAATACTAGACCTGTAAATGCATGCTGAAAGCTGATTGGCTAATGGCAGCCATGTATAGGAGTTTAAAGCAATTGATTAAACATTGGAACAGAATGTATATAAGAAATACACAAAGAAGAAGAACAAGAATAAAGATAAGGTAAACAGCAGGTTTCCAATCACTGGTGCTTGGATCCTTAAAAATGCCCCCACGGCATACCCTGTGAATCCATGAAAGTCAATTGAATTAAACGATATACAAACCGTTTAGGAGTTCACCCTGACAGTAAACAGATTCCAGACTCCTACATCTCTGCTTAATACTCACTAATGAAGAGTTTGGACTGGAGCAGAGATGAAGGTTTGATGGCATGAGAGAAATGAACGGGGTCGTGGCATTGAGACGTCTGTTTTTGCTCTTGACTCTGAAATGGGATTTGTCAAATACGGCATCTGGAGCCCGAAACATCAACAGTCTGTTTAAGTCGACTAATGCACTTATATATGCTTAAGAGCAGGATATATGATGTCTTCTGGGCTGTTATCGTGGACAACAGGAAGCATTTTCAATGCCGCGAAACTTCAAACAAGACTGGATGTCATGTGGGACTTCATCATCGTCATAAAAAGGTCTTACAGGATCAACTTCTTATACTGAATGTCAGAGTTTTGACAACTTAGAGAATTTGACTAAATGTCAAAGTTTATTCTCATCTTTCTAATTTAACTTAACACATTTCAAGTAGTGAGAGGTGTTTCAGTTCATCAGTTCAATCGTTTTATGAACAGACCTGCGCTACCGTATGCTATATGATTTGTTTAGTTATTTTTGTAGCACAATTCAGAATAACACTAATACATAAAGTTCACTGTTATACATACAGTATGTACTGAAACGCTTAATTGAACTTCTTGTTTTTTCCTAGGCGCACCCTGAAAATTTTACAAGGGGTGTTCAAGTCAAAGCGGGACTTTTGCTTGTGTAGAATAACACAACACTCCCTTTATACTGTTTATTTCTCTATATAATCCCCTGCTACGCTAATGCACTTAAGAGTTTCTCTAATGCTTAAGCCCTGCCGCAACCATGATCATCTGAAGCTCAGGCCTCCCAGGAACTCCTTTAATGCCGCAAACATGTGGGAATGGCTTTAAAACCGCTGTTTTATTACTTTTAGTCAGATCTATCGGTATGCAAATGATGGCCAACATCTGCGCTGCACCTTTATAAAGTATTACATCATAATTAGGCCTGGACAGATGTGTCAGGTAACATGATTAGGATCAGATCTTACCTGAGGCATGTGCCGCTCTCTCCTCCTGCTCTGACACACGGGTACTCCACCGTTACAATCTTATTATCCGGACACTCTTCTCTGCAACAGACACACACATTATCATAATACATATAGTTATAAACAGTACAGACTGGTACTATCCTGAAGATGAGTATTCAGCTATAACGGCACATTCTGTAGTGTTTTGTTCTTTACATATCACTTATTTACAACTCATAAACTTATATAGTGTGGAACAAGTTATTCTTCTTTCTCTTTATGTTAATATGACAAAAGCATGTGTTAAAAGAACAGAAATATACAGAAATTATATATATATATATATATATATATATATATATATATATATATATATATATATAAACAGAAAAAATACTGTATATACTGTATATATACACACGTGGACAAAATTGTTGGTACCCTTCGGTCAATGAAAGAAAAACTCACAATGGTCACAGAAATAACTTTAATCTGACAAAAGTGATAATAATTAAGAATTCTATGAATGTTAACCAATGAAAGTCAGACATTGCTTTTCAACCATGCTTCAACGGAATTATAAAAAAAAAAAAATGAACTCATGTCTTTTGTCCACAAGCCTGGACAAAAATGATGGTACCCCTAACTTAATAGTTTGTTGCACAACCTTTTGAGGCAATCACTGCAATCAAACGATTCCTGTAACTGTCAATGAGACTTCTGCACCTCTCTGCAGGTATTTTGGCCCACTCCTCATGAGCAAGCTGCTCCAGTTGTTTCCGGTTTGAAGGGTGCCTTTTCCAGACAGCATGGTTCAGCTCCTTCCAAAGATGCTCAATAGGATTGAGGTCAGGGCTCATAGAAGGCCACTTTAGAATAGTCCAATGTTTTCCTCTTAGCCATTCTTGGGTGTTTTTAGCTGTGTGTTTTGTGTCATTGTCCTGTTGCAAGACCCATGACCTGCGACTGAGACCCAGCTTTCTGACACTGGCCAGCACATTTCTCTCTAGAATCCCTTGATAGTCTTGAGATTTCATTGTACCCTGCACAGATTCAAGACACCCTGTGCCAGATGCAGCAAAGCAGCCCCAGAACATAACAGAGCCTCCTCCATGTTTCACAGTAGGAACAGTGTTCTTTTCTTGATATGCTTCATTTTTCCCATCTGTGAACATAGAGCTGATGTGCCTTGGCAAAAAGTTCCATTTTTGTCTCATCTGTCCATAGGACATTCTCCCAGAAGCTTTGTGGCTTGTCAACATGTAGTTTGGCATATTCCAGTCTGGCTTTTTTATGATTTGTTTTCAACAATGGTGTCCTCCTTGGTCGTCTCCCATGTAGTCCACTTTGGCTCAAACAACGACGGATGGTGCGATCTGACACTGATGTTCCTTGAGCATGAAGTTCATCTTGGATCTCTTTAGAAGTCTTTCTGGGCTCTTTTGGTACCATTCGGATTATCCGTCTCTTTGATTTGTCATCAATTTTCCTCCTGCGGCCACGTCCAGGGAGGTTGGCTACAGTCCCATGGATCTTAAATTTCTGAATAATATGTGCAACTGTAGTCACAGGAACATCTAGCTGCTTGGAAATGGTCTTATAGCCTTTACCTTTAACATGCTTGTCTATAATTTTCTTTCGAATCTCCTGAGACAACTCTTTCCTTCGCTTCCTCTGGTCCATGTTGAGTGTGGTACACACCATGTCACCAAACAACACAGTGACTACCTGGAGCCCTATATATAGGCCCACTAACTGATTACAAGATTGTAGAAACCTGTGATGCTAATTAGTGGACACACCTTGAATTAACATGTCCCTTTGGTCACATTATTTTCAGTATTTTCTAGGGGTACCATCATTTTTGTCCTTGCCTGTTCCATGAGTTTATTTTTTTTAATAATTCCGTTGAAGCATGGTTGAAAAGCAATGTCTGACTTTCATTGGTTAACATTCATAGAATTTGTTTTAATTATTACTTTTGTCAGATTAAAGTTATTTCTGTGACCATTGTGAGTTTTTCTTTCATTGACTGAAGGGTACCAACAATTTTGTCCATGTGTGTATACCAGTACCAGTAAGAGGTAAAGAGGTAAATAAGATTAATAAAATAAAATAAAAAATAAAAATATATATATATAATTATTATTTTTTATTTATCTATTTATTTATTTATTTATTTATTTACATCTACATCTTTACCTCTTACTGGTACTGGTGCTGACATTCTGACACTGGAGACTCCTTGCATACATAAATCTCTCTTTTACTCAATAATTACACACAGTACTGTGCAAAAGTCTTGACACCCCCCCCCCCCCCCCCCCCCACTTTCGTTTCTTCATTTTAAATTAAATAATTGTTTTCCTGCGACAGGCTGCAATTTTGTGGTTATGTATCTGTTCCAATCACTCAGCCTTCAGCATCACCAGTATACTAATCACCGTCCTGATCATCTGTCATCATCTACACCTGTTTCTCACAGGTTCATGCCTTAAGCTATATGTTTTTTTATGCTTGAATGATTTGACATTCCTCAACAAACATTCCTCTGAAACCGCTCAGGTACGGGGACTGGAGCTGAAAGAGTCCTTCATAATGCCTGGAGAACTTCTCCTTAGGGTTACATTAAAAATTCAAGAAAGTCTGGGGCTTTTCAAGCAAAATATGAAGGAAGGAAGGAGGAGTCTACTGTACTGTATGTTTAAATTTTTTAATCCAGTTATATGGTTTGTCCATCATAAACGCTCTCGGGTAAGTAGTTACTATAGAAAGAATATGCATGAATATATGTACACCTGTCGGAGCTGCTGTTGTAGAAAATTAATCATTAGTTTGTGACAGTTTCATAATCAAAGAGAGTTGTGTTACAATATGACTTGTCTAGCTGGACAAAAGTTGGAGAGAGAGAGAGAGGGGCAGATAAGTTCCACACACCAATCTTGGACTGTTTGTGTTGCTTTTGGATCGCAGATTAACGGCTGCTGAGAGACTGAAACGGTTCGAGGTGCCAGAACGAAACTACAAAGCTATCCAAAGCGATGCAGGGAAGGAGGATTCAAGTGGGCAAAGAGCCCCGCAAAAAAACGATCTGCTATGTTGTGAAAGTTCTCGGTTTCTTTTTTAGGAAGGGGAAGAAAGAAAACCCAGCCTTTTATTTATACCACATTCATTTGTTGGATCGTGTTAGCGCTGTGATTCATTTGGACACTCGAAGACTCATCCGGAGCATCTGAGATTGTTCAGGATGATCACAGACAGGGTAAACTGTTCAAATACTAATCAGAGGTGTCATTGCAGTAATCAAGCTGTCTGCAATATATTAGCTACGCGAAGACAAATATTGCAATAATTATACATGAGGAGTTTGCTAAACAGTCCTCACACACAGGCAGACTGCATCAGGTCATTATTTACCAATAGCAGTGCATGATTGATGAAGTGTTTTATTCCTCTTAATCCACAGCAAATATTAATTGTTCTAGTTCTTTTTTCTTTTTTCCAGCTGACACTGGAGACTCCTTCCTTAAATGCTAAATAACCATCTTTTTTCATATGGTGCATCTCATCCAAGTCCCTGTGTTAGACACAATTAATTCAAATGAGTGTATTTTTGCAGATTTAATCAATCCAGAGCTGTGGGTACAGAAAATTAATCAACACATTCTGACCAATCAGAATCAGTCAATACATTGTTTAAGCATCATCAATGGAACAGTCTTGAGGCGATGAATGAAGTAAACCCTAAATCGCACCTTTAAAAATATAGAAACTCATCATGTACAGTATGCATGGCACTTTTAATGTTGTTTTTAATTTCATTTATGCCACACATGGTAAGGGGTTTTTGCCACATGATGCAAAAATGTACACATCTATACAGTAATCTTAGTATACTGTACATATAATGACTTTAACACTGTTATATTCAACATGTTACATATATGGCATATAATAATACACCAAAAACAAGACATGAATTTAAAAACAAACAAACAAACAATGCATATACACACACAAATATGTATAGGTTCCTTATGACCTTAAAAGCTCTCATGTCAGTGTTTAGTCATCCAAAACCTCGAGGCTTTTCCCATGACACTGCACAGGATAAGGCACAGATGAGGATTAGATCAAAGACAGAAAGAAAAAAAGGTGCTTAGAATTAACTGTCTTATACACACACATTAATCCTATTGTGACGATTTAAGAGCCTTAATAATGGGTTCTCGGTTTCCTAAAAGAAAGGTTCTTCAAGTGTTATTTATAAGTGTCGAGTGAATAATTAAGAGTTTTTAGCTACTGTACTTCAAAGGAAGCAGAGCTACAGTACAAAGAACCTAAAAAGAGTTTCTGTTACCTAATTATAAGAATCCCAAAGCTTTGAGGTCCCTGGATTGATCCTAAGCACAAGTAATGTCAGTATTGTGTTCTGCATGTTCAGATTTCATCCCCTTTCCAAAACCATGACATGTGGTGGAATAGGTGCAGTAAATCGGCCATAGGTGTGTGTGTGTGTGTGTGTGTGTGTGTGTGTGTGTGTGTGTGTGTGTGTGTGTGTGTGTGTGTGTGTGTGTGTGTGTGTGTGTGTGTGTGTGTGTGTGTGTGTGTGTGTGAGAGAGAGAGAGAGAGAGAGAGAGAGAGAGAGAGAGAGAGAGAGAGAGAGAGAGAGTGGGAGAGAGTGAATGTGTGAGTGAATGGTGCCCTGAGATGAACTGAACTGGCAGAGTGTATTCCCGTCTCACACCCAGTGTTCATGAAAAAGACACCAGATTCTCCGGAGCCAACCAATATTGCATGATGTACCAAGCATTACACTGTGCTCTGTTGTAAATGGAAATACAGAAATCTTCATGATTATATAGACTAACAACAAATAATATGAGGAATATTTTTTCTGTGGATGTAACCAATTTTGTTTGTGCAACTACAAACAAACCCAATACCACAATCCAAAACAACTAACAAGGCAGCCAAACAAACAAACACATTAATTAATTAGTTAGTATTGACAATGCATGAACCAAAGCATTTTGAGGAACCAAAACTGCACTTCTGTTACAGATATCTCTATAAAGAAGAGTGAGATTCTTACTCAATATACACTCACCTAAAGGTTTATTAGGAACACCATACTAATACAGTGTTTGACCCACTTTCACCTTCAGAACTGCGTTAATTCTACATGGCATTGATTCAACAAGGTGCTGAAAGCATTCTTTAGAAACGTTGGCCCATATTGATAGGACAGCATCTTGCAGTTGATGGAGATTTGTGGGATGCACATCCAGGGCACGAAGCTCCCGTTCCACCACATCCCAAAGATGCTCTATTGGGTTGAGATCTGGTGACTGTGGGGGCCATTTTAGTACAGTGAACTCATTGTCATGTTCAAGAAATCAATTTGAAATTATTCGAGCTTTGTGACATGGTGCATTATCCTGCTGGAAGTAGCCATCAGAGGATGGGTACATGGTGGTCATAAAGGGATGGACATGGTCAGAAACAATGCTCAGGTAGGCCGTGGCATTTAAACGATGCCCAATTGGCACTAAAGGGCCTAAAGTGTGCCAAGAAAAGATCCCCCACACCATCACACCACCACCACCAGTCTGCACAGTGGTAACAAGGCATGATGGATCCATGTTCTCATTCTGTTTACGCCAAATTCTGACTCTACCATTCGAATGTCTCAACAGAAATCGAGACTCATCAGACCAGGCAACATTTTTCCAGTCTTCAACTGTCCAATTTTGGCGAGCTTGTGCAAATTGTAGCCTCTTTTTCCTATTTGTAGTGGAGATGAGTGGTACCCGGTGGGGTCTTCTGCTGTTGTAGCCCATCCGCCTCAAGGTTGTGCGTGTTGTGGCTTCTTGTGTGTGTTGTGCTCTTCTATCAGATTGAATCAGTCGGCCCATTCTCCTCTGACCTCTAGCATCAACAAGGCATTTTCGCCCACAGCACTGCCGCATACTGGATGTTTTTCCCTTTTCACACCATTCTTTGTAAACCCTAGAAATGGTTGTGCGTGAAAATCCCAGTAACTGAGCAGATCAGCCAACAAACATGCCACGCTCAAAATTGCTTAAATCACCTTTCTTTCCCATTCTGACATTCAGTTTGGAGTTCAGGAGATTGTCTTGACCAGGACCCCACCCCTAAATGCATTGAAGCAACTGCCATGTGATTGGTTGATTAGATAATTGCATTAATGAGAAATTGAAAAGGTGTTCCTAATAATCCTTTAGGTGAGTGTACAGTTCATTAGTGTTTATCATGTATTAACTGATATATCTCGCTCACTCACTCATTCATCGTATCTATCGCTTTATCCTGTATACAGGGTCATGTTTGGCTTGGAGCCTATCCCAGGAAAATGAGGGCATGAGATGGGGTACACCCTGGACAGGGTGCCAATCCATCCCAGGCCACACACACATTTTGGGAAATTTGGGAACTCTAATTAGTCTAATCAGGAGGAAACCAGAGTACCTGGAGGAAACCCACGTTTGCAAACGTGCAAACTCTATGCACAGACCCTGAGGCGGGAATTGAACCCAGATCCTGGAGATACAAGGTGACAGTGCTAACCATTAATCCACGATGCTGCCAGCTAATATATCTGATCATCACCCCTAAATTGAAAATTTTGGCATAGACAGATAGATAGACTAGTTTATTAATCCCAAAGAAAATTTGTGTACATTTTTGTATAAAGAATTGTATAAATATTTGTTATAGACTAAAAACAAATACAATGATAAAGAATTTTTGTTGGATGTAACCATTTTTTTCCCTACAAATAAATCCACCACCAGCCAGCCAGACAAAGAAATAAACAAACAAATAAATAAATGAGCATATACACAAATAAGCAAATAAATAAACAGACAGATAAACAAGCAAACAAACAAACAAACAAAACATCTATATCAAAGATGCATGGACCAGGGCATTTTAATGGAACCAAAACTGTCCTTAGATTACAGACATCTCTAGATACAAAAAAAAAAAAAAGTGTCAGATTATTGCTCAATGTATATTTAATTAGCGTTTATCATAATATAAGCTGATCATCCTTACATGTTCATTATTGTCCCTACAGTTATCAAAGTAATAAATTCATGCAGAGAGTTTGATTAGGATGAATAACCCCTCACCCGCTGCTGTCAGCTTCATTCTGTGATTTTCCAGAAGTCTGGAGTCTAACAGCGCTGAAGAGAGTCACTGGAAGAAGAAGCATGCGATAATAGAAGCGGCTCATGATGCCCTCGTGTCCTCCGTCTGTCCTCAGTCCACAGTAAACACTTCGGCCACTTCAGTCCTGACACTTCTTAAAGGGGGGAAAAACTCGTAGCCATAAGGAGGCATTAAAAAAAAAAAGTCTGATGGAGAAGATCGGATTAAAAAAGCCCTCACCCGCGTGAGCAGCGCGCGCGCATCCCGCAGCCTTTACGCACTGAAGTCTCGGAGTGTCGGCGCGAGCACATACACACACACACACGCGCGCGCGCGCGCGCGGTGATGACCTGGGACGGGCTTAAAGCGCAAGTCTTCAGCAGCCCAGTCCCAAACTCCAGTACAGCACTTTCAGCCTGCCCCAGATCCAAACAAGTGAACTTTCACATATTAGACTAGAAGTTTGACATAACATTATTATTATTATTATTATTATTATTATTATTATTATTATTATTATTATTATTATTATTATTATTGCCATTAACAT
The DNA here is from genome assembly GCA_030347435.1 of Clarias fuscus. NCBI lineage: Eukaryota > Metazoa > Chordata > Actinopteri > Siluriformes > Clariidae > Clarias > Clarias fuscus. Next base: position 6,606,878 of record CM059210.1, on the reverse strand, counting down.
TACCTGCCTAATATTGAATATGTCCACTTTTTTTGTCACCAAAACACTAATGATCTGTGTGTTCTGACACCTTTTTATCAGACCCAGCATTACCCTTTTTCACCGGTTTTCCTGCCTTGGATCACTATTGGTATGTCCTGACCACTGCAGACCGGGAACATCCAACAAGACCTGCAGTTTTGGACTTGCTCTGAGTTGGTTGTCTAGACATCACAATTTGGCTCTGCTCAAAGTCACTCAAACCCTTATGCTTGCCCATGTTTTTCTGCTTCCAACACATCAACTTCATGTGAAAATGTTCATTTGCTGCCTAATATACTGTATCCCTCGCACTGCCAGCCGCCAGTGTAACAAGATATTGAAAATGTTCAGTAGTTACTGTTTGAAGAGCCAAATTGCGATGTCTAGACGACCGGCTCAGAGCAGCTCCAGAACTGCAGGTCTTGTTGGATGTTCCCGATCTGCAGTGGTTAGAACATACCAGAAGTGATCCAAGGAAGGAAAACCGGTGAACTGGAGACAGGGTCATGGGTGGCCAAGGCTCACTGATGCACATGGAGTGACAACAGAAGAGCTACTGTAGCTGAAATTGAGAAAAAGTTTAATGCTGGGTTTGATAGAAAGGTTAAGATCTGATATATGGCTTACAAAAGAAAAGAAAAAAAACAGCTGTCGCTGTTGTTCGGCTGCTCCAGTCAAAGGGTCGCAACATTGGACCATACAACTTGGCACAGGTTTTACAGATGTCCTTCCTGATGCAACCGACCTGTACCAAGTTGTGTGTGAATTGGATGGTTCGCTGTGGTGACCCCTTGACCAGAGCAGCAGAAATACCAATAATACTATTGGTACTAATAGTATAGGAAATAGCATCCACTGGAGATTCTGTCAAATTCTTTTAGCAAGATTACAAATTCAATAAGCAACACAATTAAATTTGTCCCACTTCCTAATTAATTTAGCTTTAAAATAGCTTCAGTAGTGTTTTACACACAGCGAAGAAGTGAGTGTTAATGATGTACCCTCGTTTTCTCTAATGAGTGTCCTGAGTTTCAGTGTGTGCAAAAGGATCAAAATGGGAGAGCAGCAGTGTGTGATTGTGTGGATGAACAAAGCCAAATAAAACTGCTGAAAAGTGAAAGTGGTAAAAGAAAACCAAAAGTCTGTTAAAGTTATTCCAACTTCTGTGTAGAAATGTTACAGGGTTATATTACAATGTGTTATATTTAATATTAAATCCCACATCAAAATTATTTTCTACAAAGCAGTGGTTGTTATATTGTCATTAAGATCAAATTTATACAGTATGTCCCTGTTTTATATAGAAATGATAAACATTATATTATAATGTTTATAATAAACATTATATCCAGTAATGATTGATATATCGAGTTTCCACATCATTTATGTTATAATTTGCCCAGTGAGAGCATTTCAGTGGACATATATTATAAGAGAAGATAGTTTATTTATTTTTTTTTTTTAACACCACAATCTTCGTGAGTAAAAGTTACTATCTCTGGTTGCATGGTTCCTGGAAAGTGCCTCTTTCATCAGGGAAATAGTGTTCTTTGTCAAGTCTGTCGTTGTCCAGGACATGTTTGACTCATTCAACTTTAACATTGGAAATGAAGAAGTTAGAGAGTTTGAGTCCAAGTGAATTCATAAGTCACTGATGCAAAAGTCAAAGTGGGGTCGTAAGTCTTCTTTAATTACGTCAAGTCAAAAGTCAACAAAAGTCCAAATCCATTTTAAGTCATGTGACTTGGATCCACAGTACAATACTGCAAGTATTCTAAAGCCTATCATAGATTTTGAACTTTCTCTGTAATTAATCTTAGTTTATATAATTCATCTTTAGTGTGGGCAGTGGTGGCTCAGTAGTAGATTTCTCACCTGCTATGTGGTGCCAAGTTCCAAGACCCGTCTGCTGCTCATATTCTTTTATGAAAATTGATACTACAATTGGTGTAAGCTTCTAAAAGCATATGACCTGTAAAAAAGTGTTGCTTAAATAGTTTTTTTTGATAAAAGCTTTAAAAAGTACAAAAAAAAAAAAAACTGTAGTGTCCGTAACTGTCTCAAATTCATTTTGCAATATCTTAATAATTTGATTTTAGAATAATACACTTTTCCAGGTTCATGTCTTTTAATGTGAAATCTAAATTGGCCAAGTTTCATCTGCATGACAAATTAATATCATTGAAAGTTTTGGATAAAAAAAAAGTGACAGACACTTCAGACATAAAAGGGCATTTTTTAAATGTGTATGCCTACTTAAAAAAAATTAAGCATGGATTGGGAAATAAAAAGCATTACGTACAGTATTATGAACAATGGTGTCATATGATATTTTATGTACTCCCATTTTAGAATTTTTTTTTCCAAGTTTTATTAAAATATATATTTTTTGGTTTATAAATCACGAGTGTAGGACATAAACAACTTTCCACAAAAAAACACACACATACAACTTACAGTACATTAGAACCACAAAAATTAAGCGACCAGTTAATAAAGCCAATAAATAACTGAACCTCATGCCATTTAAAGAAAGAAAAAAAGAAAGAAAGAAAGAAAACCTGTAGACCACACCCCAAACCACAGAAGCAGATGGGCAAAAAGATTTAAGTAATAATTCTCAATCTTTGCAATGTGTAAATTTGAAGGTCAATATCTAGGGATTGTGTTTAAAGCTTACCACAGTGTACTAATAACTGTTATAGTGTTATAGTCTGTTATCTTAAACCCATTTTCTATTTATTCTTGTATCAGGTGGTATCAAAAAGTACAAGCTGGCCTTCATAAGTCAGTGTGCCAAAAGACATTGAGAGCTGTGCAACTGGTGCTATTCTGAACACATGCATTACCACGTCTGCTATTTCATCATGGACAGCAAGTTAGAATAACGAGCGTACGTAAAATTCTGCTGAGAAGTTTCACATGAAACAGAAAGCTTATGGCGATGCTGCACATGCACAAATTTACGGCACAAGCACATCACTAGAAGATGACAAAAGATCAGGAAGACCTTCAACAAGCTCAACCCCCAAAAATGTCGAAACCTTCCAGCAACTTGTGCATGATGATCGTCTGTGAACAATCCACAACACTGCTGGAGCAGAAGGAACATCGTGTCGAAGTCTGCTGAGAGCTCTGTCAGCGTGCCGTGGATGACCCGTACTTCAAGTTGAGGATCATTACTGGTGACGAAACTTGGGTGTATGGGTACGACCCTGGGACGCAGCAAGAGTCTTCACTGTGGAAGAGCTCATCATCTTCCCCCGAAAAAGGCGAGGCAGGTCCAGGCTGTCAATAGTGAATTCTGCTGGCAGGTTTTAAGGCGTCCGAGGGAGGGCATACGGTGAAAAAACAGAGCGTGTAAACAGAGCTACAGTAATTGAAACGTTTTGACACCACCTCATATTATTTGTGTATTATACAGTATGTACATTCTTTTATCACTGATTCAGAGAGTTTCTGCACAAGAAAATCCAATGCATTCATCCTGTTGGTATGTGTACAAATGTCAAATAAAGTCTCTTCAATCTGGAATCTTAATCAACTTATACAGAAGATGTATACTGTACATAATTATTGAACTACAGTAAACAAGTGAGCATTGTGTTAATTCTGGTAAAACTCTTTAGATAACCTCTAAATGTTTCCTAAGGCCTAATGTTTTGTTTCCAGTCACAGACAAAGTGATAAATAGAGAATTTATGCTTTTAAAAAAAAAAAAAATGCACAGCCTGCAATAAAACGCAACATATTGCACACAAGAAAAACGCTCCAACATTCTTAGGCCCTCCTAAGAGATTCTAGTTTAGAGTTATTTCAGATGGGGGACCTCTCTGATTGTCTGGAGGCTCCTACAGTATGTGCACCGTACAGGTTAAGCACTAATGGTTATAAATAAAAGACACTATATAGAGTAGATTGTATTGCTGTGTGACTCCGCAGTGATGACTTTGATGTCTGCTCTTACCTTAAAAACATGTGAAGACCAAAACCAATTCCTAAAAATTCATAACAGAAAAAAACAAGCACCAAGCATAGAATTCCACCAACACACACACACACACACACACACACACACACACACACACACACACACACACACACACACACACACACACACACACACACACACACACACACACACACACACACATACCGAATCAAATTCCCCAGACCAAACACTGAATGTGAATTAAAAATCCCTTTGTTTCATGCCTGCTAGAATAAACACATAAAAAGTCAGTTCTGAGGAACCGCAGACAGAGGCAGTTGCACAAATGTCAGGGGTTTGATTCGGTATCATGGACCGCATTAACCAGACCTCCTCACAGTTCCCACACTTCCACACCGCCCCGTTCACTTCGCCTGCGCTTTCTGGGGTTTGGGTCTGGTCCGTCGTCAATGTCAACATTTCAGATTTTAGCACCGATAAATGTGTTTCCCGTAGAGTGTTGTGCACAAAAGCAGCTGGGAATTCTTTATACTCACCACGCACACACTCACACACATCTTTGCTGCCATGTAAGAAACTTCCATTGTTGTAATTATTAATGCAGCTAGTTAATTCTGTGGTTACTGTACGCTTAGAACCTAATCTCAGTAACCAAAGGTAAATATTGTGACTCTTTGATTTATTAAAGAAAAACTGCAATTTTTGGAAAGAAATTAGTTTCCCGCAAATTTAAAAACATCAATATTCCTGTCCTCCTGGCTCAAGTCTGTGGCTGGGTAAATAGAAGGGTTTCTAAATTACAGTAAATATGATCTCGATCTCTTTCTCTCTCTCAATCACACATGCATTGTCTAAAAAAACTGATGTAGCAGAAAATCAGCCATAACACTATAACACAAAAGATTATGCCCAGTAATATATAGGTTCCCCTTGTAGCCCCTGACCACAAGACCAGACGTATGACCAGACATGTTTTGGGTGTGCTGTGATGTCTGCCATCAGAACATTGACAGCGGATCCTTTGGGTGCTGTAGGCTGCAGATCAGATTTGCATGTCAGAGCATTTGTCAAAATTCAAAGGTGTGATCTCCAGACCTTAGGGAGAAAAGTTTACTGTTAATGTTGTACCACTTGAAACAATACCTCAAAGGGACGTGTTTTGAATCTTCACACATACTGTACACTATATGAATAAAAGTATTTGGCCGAACCTGCAATGACAATTTGTCCAAATAAATTTACTTCTATATGGAGTCGGTCCCCCTTTTGCAGCTATAACACCTTCCACTCTTCTTGGAAGGCTGTCCACAAGATTTTGGAGCATTTCTGTGGGAAGTGATTCTGTAGAATATTTATGAGATCAGTCACTGATGTTGGACGAGAAGACCTGGCTTACAATCTCCGTTCCATTTCATCCCAAAAGTGCTCGATGAGGTTGATGTCAGGGCTCCATGTTAGGGCCGGTCAAGTTCTTCCACACTGAATTCATCAAACCATAACCGAAACACCTGAATTCAATAATTAACAGGTTTGGCCAAATACGTTTGTCTATATAGTATATCTTTAACATATTAAACATGAACATACAGTCTTTACAATTACAACCCTTATGGGTCCAACAAAAATCCTTTGGGAGGAACTCAACAAACAGAGTGTTTCCATTATTAGAGAGAGTTCCTACTAAACCTCTTAATTATCCAGTAAATCCATGCAGATCTCTCATAAAGTTTTTTGTAAAGAGTTCTTTAATTTGTTTACAATTTGTTGTTACGAGGGTATGTTTTCCTTTAAGTATGTAAAGTGTGCGTTAAGTGGTTGTAATACACAGGGAAAAGGTTCTGCATATGATCCTTTATTAAAAATAATTAATGATATCATACATTATTCTTAGACTTGACCAATCAGTTTGCTAGTCACACATCAACAACAAAAAGCTCTCTGGGCAGATTTATTTGAGTGCCTAGAGTAAAACTGTTTTCCAAAAATAACAAGTTCATAAATGTTATAAAAAGCAACTACAAAGAATGTCTACTACAAAGAAACATGAAACACTGGGATAAGTGCATCATATAAAGGAAGTTTTTACTCTAATTGTCTTCTGCTATTCTGCACAATCAAAAAGTCCGGTTTTGACTTGAATGAGGGCATTTAATGCATCACATGAATTTATGTTGTTTGCTTAAGTTTGGGGATTTTAACAGTTAATCTGGAAAGTAAATTACCAAATGTTTTAATGTGAGAAAACAGTGATGTCAGTGACAAATTACACCACAAACACTAGCACCGTTAACTGTGGCGAGATTAAGGACTAAACTTTAAAGCCGGCCTGCTGCTACTCACACTTTCTCCAGATTTTTTAAATTATGCATTTATAGACATGCGGACAACTCATTTACGATGTATTTATTCAACAGGAAGAAAACAAATATAAAGTGTGTGTAACTGGTGTCATTAGCAGGAAGTTTGGCTGCAGTCCTAATAATATTATGCAATCCGACACCGTGATGGATTAGGATCACTCAGATGGACAAAGCACGTGGATCTGCTTTCTACAGAGTTACTACTTCATCTAAAGCTGTCTGAAAATGTGAAACTTTTACCGTGGAAGTGTGATCTTGATAAATGACTTCCAGTAATGGTGGGACACTTGAGTATATCACTGAACCGTTTTGTTGTAATGAAATACAGTACAATGCTTTATGCGTTATTAGCAGAAAGCAGAATTGATTACTGGATTAGGTTTTAAAAATGTTCCTGACAACTCCTGGCTGAGGGAATGCAATGTCTTAATGTTTGGCCAGCAGTGAAATGCACTGTACAGCATGAGCCAGGATGTTTCTCAGTGTCAAAACAGCTATGGAGCAGCTATACTGTAGGTATCAAGGGAAGGGTTTGGTAATGTATCATGGAAACTACATGTCTAAATGATCACACACACCGACTCATGCCAACTCAAATCACTTTCTTCATGCAAGGCAGATGAAGAGTTTGATGTTATCGTGAAGTTATCCCACAACACTTGATTCTGATTGGTCAGAAGGTATGAATGTATTTCATCTAACAGCAGCTCTATCAGTAACACAGCTGGAAATCACAGCTGTACTGTACATTAATGCACTTAAAGATTGAACTTTTTATCATTATTGTAATATGGTTTCTTGGTAACAGAAAGCTATTGTATAACCGTAAAGTATTTATCAAACTGTTTTCTACTGTTGCACTGTACTGCTCACTGTCCAAGGGCGGGTCATGACCATAGATTTTGGTGCAGCAGGACGACATTTAAGAATGAAATAGCTCCAAACAAAATGAAACTGAAAATCAGAGTTGACAGGTTTCAGCAAAGTTTCCAGTCCAAATAACCTACAGTACATGTCAAAAAAAATACATACTGTATCATAAAATACAGGAAGCAAGACCAGAAAATTTGGGCTTTGAAAATATTTCTCTTCTTTTTCCCAGCCTTTGCACATATTCTATATTTACAGGCATCCAATTCTTTTTCTTTGCCGGTCTTTGCAGCATTTCTAGTAATTTCTAGAAATGGACTCGCCGATTAAACCTTTTTAGTGACTTGGTTGGCTTTTAAAGGTTTTATTTTTGTATTTTTTTAAATTATTTTTTAAGCCACTGATTCACTGATTTTAAGCCACATTCTATCAGCTTCTCCTCCAGTGAAAGGCAATGGGGCAATGTATGTCTTGCCCCAATGGATCTCTTTATCTTGCCTCTTATTTCTATTAGTGCTTGTTGCAGTTCTCATTCTCACCACTAACAACAGTTGCAATAAAGTGCAAATAAATGGAGGATCACTAAATATCTGCATTTTTTAAATGAATAGATATTTGAATATTTCCATTGGAATTTGTATATTTTGAATGTATAAATATATAATTTGTAAAAATTAAATACTATATCAAGGTTGATATGGATGGATGGATGGATAGATCTAGTGGTTAGCACTGTGTCCTTGCACCTCCAGGGTTTGGATTTGATTCCCGCCTCGGGTCTGAGTACATGGAGTTTGCATGTTCTCTGTGCTTGGTGGGTTTCCTTAGACTAATTAGGCCCATTCCGTAATTGGCCTTAGCGTGTGAATTCAACCAGCAAGTTGAAATATTGAGAATGTATATGAGCCTATTTATAGTGAAGTCAGAAGGAGATTTCCCTCCTGACGCAGAGCAGAGTTATTGTGAAAGGGTTGTGTGTGTGTGTCTTGGGGGGGGGGGGGTTGGTGGGGTTTCTGTGAGCAGTAGTGGCTTAATTGGTTAAGGCTGTGGGTTTCTGCGTTACTGATCATAAGGTTGGTGTTTGAGCCCCAGCACTGCCAAGTTGCCCCTGTTGAGCCCTTAATCCTACCTGCTCCAGGGATGCTGTAACCTGGCTACAAATGATTTCACTGTAAGGTACAAGTGGCAAATAATTGAATATTAATTAATACTTATAATTAAGGATGGTTAAGAGTATGTGGAACATCCTTCTCTCCACCACTAACTCCAAGCCATTCAATATTTAGCTAGGAGTCTGCATCACCTGTTCTTAGGGATGAACCACAACAGTCATTGCCTATTCTTATCTTTTTCTAAACATGAGGTTAAATATACTGTATAGCTGCTCATAACACCTCGTTGTTTATAAGGGAACTAGAGGAGCCAGAGAAAATGGCGGCAGACACACTGGGAGAAATCCAAGATCAGGATTAAAATCGGGATCAGGATCAGAAATGTATGCAGGATCAAAACCCTGGGGCCCTGTAACTGTGGTGTCCCGTGCTACCAGATTTATTAAAGTATTTACTTCTTTTATAAAATCCAACTTCTTACCATCACTGAATAATATCCTTGTTTACAGTTTATCTCATATTACTAGTTATTTCCTTCATCCTGTTCCATGTTATGAATAACCAAATTTACTGAATAGCTATTTATTACATGTTTATATTGCAAATACGCTGCACTTCTGGACTGTATTATTATTCTTGATGATTCATATTCGTAACATCAAACACTAGAATAATTCAGCATAACTTCTGTTATGGTTTGGCTTTTGACTTTGCCATATTACAATATATTCTTTAATAACTTAAAGTTTACGGGCAGACAATCCTTACTTACTCACTCTCTCTCTCTCTCTCTCTCTCTCTCTCTCTCTTTGTGTATCAAGCTTCCAGTCACTCTTATGTAATCACCACTCCGTGTGCAAAAGCTGTGCAAAATACTTCATCTAAAGAGAACCATGTGAGCTGCGAGGAAGGAAAGCAGCGTGACATTACCATGCAGTCTGATATTTCCTTTAACATTGTTGATTTACTCCGAGCTTGTCAAGACACGGACGACCGACCCGTCATCCACAGGTGCACAGATGAGATGCTGGAAAAACTTCACTAACAATATTTTAAAAAAAGGATGTTTGGAAAGCATTCAGACTGGAACATCAAAATCAGACCATGTGTTTAGAAACGAGGTTCTGGAGATGTGTGTTCCGCTCAAGACACTGACATAAAGCTAATTTCTGTGCTGTAGGATCATGCGAATGAATACAATGTGGCCAATAAGTCTGAAACAATTGGTTAAAATACAGAAAGAAAGAAAGAAAGAAACAAACAAACAAACAAAGAAAGACCTTTAAGTGCAAACCTGTTCATTTTCTAACACAAATTAAAATATTAGATATAACTATTTACTATATTACTATAAAACAAATATACGGTAAATGTGATCAAATTATTTATAATAATAATCATCATCGTCATCATCATCATAATAATAATAATTTTACTATTTTAATGCTTGTCATTGTTTTATTCTATTGGAAAATAAAAAGCAATTAATATGTCAATATAATTATTCGGACATAAAAAGCAATTAATAGAAAGACACAAAAATCCTGCTAAGTGCATGTGCACTCCAACAAGTTACAAACTACTGTACATCTCCCGTTATCCTGATAGTGTTCTGCGTGCTGCAAGACTGATTTTCCAACAAATGATCACAAAGCAAGAAAAGGATTAGTTGAAGAAAGATAAATTATGTTTATACAGTATAATGTTAGCACTCAGGAGTGATGAGCACAGATGAACATTAAGCGCTAATCTGTCATTAATCAGTAATCCATTCCAAAGTTATAGTAGTATCCTTTTTTTTTTTTTAATTGGCTATAGACCTAGAACCACATGCTAATCAGGAAGGATCTGGACCCTGATGAGTGACTGTAGAAATCTGTCCATTATATCTAGCAGGCTTATCAGATGCTCAAAATATGATTTTGAATCAATTCAAGTCAAACCAGAACTTCTAATTGTGCAGACTACCAGAACACAGTTATGATTAGTGGTGGTTTTAGTGTGTATAGCAACTTGGCTGAAATTCCCTTCAGCCCTCAGCCAAAAAAAATTTTGCCTTAGCAAATGTGTTATACTAGCCTATTTTCTTGTTTGCTGTCTCCCCACCCACAAGTCATCAACGAGTTAAACTGACCTATACATTATCATGAAAAAAAAAAAAACACAGATCATGCAAATGTTATTATCATTCTGAACCATTCTGTTATTATCATTCTGAACCTATTATCATTCTGAATCCTTGTTATCATGTGTTCTGTGTGCCACTCGTACTGTATATCCACCATCGGCTAAGCGAGTAAAAGTACGTCGAGTACTCAGTATGTTGGTAGCCATGATCAAACTGCTTGCTTCACATCCGAAACGTTGGCCTCTCAGGAACTCCTTTAATGGCTGTTTAATTTAAGGAAAGATAAAATGAAACAGACTGGTTTGATGATCGAAGGCATTCTATTTTTTTTTCGCGGATGATGCACAACCTCATACTGCCAAACGTACCACTTGTACTTGTACAGTACATTACTGGAACTCAACAATTAGTTACTGCCACATCCCCTGTACAGTCCTGACCTCAGTCCAAGCCATTTCCACATGTTTGGGCCATTAAAGAAGTTCCTGTGAGGCCAGCGTTAAAGCAGTATCAAAGTCTTTTATTTTTCTGCCATTTACTTAAGAATAGCCTTGCTAAATATATAGTACCACCACATCTAAAACCTGTTTTGTTCATTGGTTTACAAGCTATTTGTGGCTAGCTGCTCCAGTTTTATTTGTAATCTCATGTCAATTTTTAGATTAATAAATATGATCCAAACACTAATCTAAGCATGTAACCAAATTTGAAGGTCCTCCATCCATCCATCTTCAACTGCTTATCCAAAATCAGGTTGCAGGTAGCAGTTCCAGCAGGGAACCCCAAACTTCCTTTTCCCCAGCCACCTCAGCTAACTCTTACTAGGGGATCACGAGGCGTTCCCAGGCCCGTGTGGAGATATAATCTCTCCACCTAAACATTGGTCTTCCCTGTGCCCTCCTTCCAGCTGGACGTGCCAAGAACATCTCCCTAGGGTTGCGTCCTGGTGACATCCTTACTAGATGCCCGAACCTCCACAACTGACTCCTTTCCATGCAAAGGAGCACCAGCTCCTCTGAGTTTCCCACAGATGACTGAGCTTCTCTTCCTATCTCTAAGAGAAGAGCCAGCTACCCTTCTGTTTGCGATTTTGTCCTTTCGGTCATGATCCAACGCAAGTTGGAAGATGATTAACAATATTAGTAATATTATTTATGAGGATTTAGAGATTTACTGATTTTAAGCTTCATCTGCATTTTTAGCTCCTATTTCAATAATTTGCAGTGGAGCCTTGTACATGGTTCAGTAAGACTCTAGATTAATAGGCAAAATCAGGAAAAGCCCTCAGGAAAGTAACTACAGTAATACAAGAAACTAAATTTATGACAAGCATAGACGGCCCGCAGCCAAAAACGCTCGCTATGTTATCATTTCTGCCAAGGTTCAATATTTTTCTATACTCCAAATAAGGCTAATTCATCCAGTAGTCATGGCTTTGGCAGAAACCTAAGGACCAGCGTCGCATGCCTGAAGTTAAGCACTTTGTAACATGTTTTAACAAGGTTTTAAATTGTTAAATGTCTTGAATAGTACATAAAATATGACATGTTTGATCTGCTGCAGTTGTCAAGGCAGCCACAATAAATGAATACCTTGAATATCATGTTTTAGTGAGTGTGTATCGCTTTACATATGATCGATGGTGCATCGTTGTACCATTATTAACAGCGTGCTGAGGGAGTAAAGTCATGTTTTATCATATAGTAGCCTGAGATCTGTGTGTGTGTTGATCATATGGTATTTAGCCCAGGGGACATCTGGAGTTAATCTTAGAAATGCAGTCGCATGTTGGGGCTAAATGCAGAACATATTGTGTCAAAACTGTGTAGAAATCTAGATTTCATTTCATGCTGACTTATACAACTTTCTTATAAGATTTGACCTCTTATTTTATGCACACTGTGAGAGAAGATACTACAGTTTTTCAAATGGTTCATGTACAGAAAAATTATGTTATTTATAGCATGTCTGTCTCGAGATATAATCATAAAATTCATATAATCTGCTCACATCAGTGACCTTTTTATTACCTCAAATCATACGACTCACCTGATTTTGACCATGCACATACAAACAGAATACAGTTTCCAGTCTCTTTTCAGAACAGGGATTTTCCTTTTGTTTAAACGTCTGGAGGAACCATCTTTTAAAATCATCCAATTCCCAGTTTCCGATTATTTCAGTGATGTGCTCACCAGCACCGCGTCCACTGAGAACTCTAAGAACCTGGGCTGAAGTTCTGCATGGTGATAAAAAGTCATATCCCACTACTAAACGGTGCTGGGTAGGTGTTGATAAATAGTAGAAAAATGAAATAGTACTCAGGCTATACATTTAAAAGGTAAAAAAAAAAAATAAAGCAATAAATGCATACATTTTTAAATCTATATCTAAAAAAGTAAAATAGCAGTAATGCAATAGCAGCAATTTCAGACACCTTTACTGATAGTGGATTGAAAAAATTTAACATATTGCAAATTCATACAGTACATACATACAGTTCTAATTTGCCAATTTAATTGAGCCATAATATACTCACTCACTCACTCATCGTCATTACCGCTTAATCCTGTATTCAGGGTCATGGGGGGGCCTAGAGCCTATACCAGGAGACTTAGGGCACGAGGCAGGATACACCCTGGACAGGGTGCCAATCCATCGCAGGGAACACAGACATACACACACTCACACACTACGGGCAATTTGGGAATGCCAATTAACCTAACCTACATGTCTTTGGAATGTGGTAGGAAACCGTAGAACCCGGAGGAAACCCACCAAGCACGGGGAGAACATGCAAACTCCATTCACACAGAGACGGGAATCAAGCCTGGCCGGGGATCGAACCCGGACCCTGGAGGTGCAAGGCGACAGTGCTAACCACTACAGCCATAATATATTTATGCCATAATAGATCCTCAGGGCTGCATCCTGGGTCCAATGTAGTTCCTTTAAAAAAGGCTCCATTACTACACAAAAACAATTAAAATCCAGATTGTACACTGAAATGTGTGTAGATAAGTATGTCATTTAATTTGATAGGATTCTAAGAGGAATATTGGTGTGCTAGAGGCTAGCATTTCACCACTATCACCCATGTTATACACCTAGCCACACATACTGTACTGTAGCGTTGCACAAATTATTGTACAATAAACACTTTCCAAGCTCAGATGAATTGAGGTGGGTTGCATGCCAAAAAGGGCATCTGGAGTAAAACTTGCGCTAAATTTATTATATGAAAAGAAGAGAGTAGATAAAAGAAAAAAGGTATTTGTCTGGTTTGAGTTATCTAGGTTATAGGGTAAGCAACTGGAATTGTTCTTTAAGATGTATTTAATGTCTTGAACCAGAAACGTATATTCACTTAATATCATTTGGTCACAATTTAGAATTACATAAAACATTACATAATTTATCATAAATGACCCCAGTGTTCCTATCCATATGGCTCTGTGGGATAAAATACAAAGAAGAAGAATACTGAATAACTTCAGTCTATGAGTGAGTTTTGCGCTAATCTAAGTAGTACAGTATACTGTAGCATAGTAAAAAAAAAAAAAAAAAGTGTTGAAGTCAATTAAAGCAGATTTAATGATTTAATGGAGAATGAGTACAGCTGTAAGTATTTATGTTACATTCGTTTGTGCATTGCAGTGCAGCAAAATCCATTAAAGGAGTATTGTGCTGGCACAAACCCCCTGATGGCTGAGCTGATAGCACAGGGGAAAAAAATAAATCAGAGACTTAATGTCTAAACGTATAGCAGCAACCCTGAGACATGAGATCTGGAAAGAGATATTAAAGTCAGTAATTTATTATTTTTCAAGCACACAAGCACAGACACACTTAGAATCTCACAATCCTTCTTTAAATTGTAAAATCATTGAAAGCAGTTGCTATTTTCTGTAGTTGCTACAGCAAACATGGTCTCTCACAGGCATCATCATCCCAAAACCTAGATCCATATTTTATATTATAAATCATGCATTCATAAAAAAAGAAGAAATAAAAGAAACAAGAAACAAAAGAATTTGAACACACATTATATTATAAAGCACTTTAATCATCAGTGGAAAAGATGGTTTCTAACCTCAGCTACTTGTATGAGCCGTAAAACAGCAGGCTTTTTAGTTCAGAAAGATCCTAACAAAGAGTAAATCAAGTTTTAAAAGTCATAAACGGAAGAATTGCTTCTTCAAGTTGAGCCAGGCTGTTTTTTTTTCAGTGAATTTCAAAGCTCATGCTGAGATTCACAAGGAACAAGGGGTTTTCCCAGCATTTTCCCCATCATGTCCAACTGATAATCATAACAGTTCACCTCATGGTGTATTAACATACACACGCACGGTATTCTATTCATAAAAAAACAAAAAAAAACAAACATTTAATACAAGATCCTAGCCCATGTTTAGATAGTTTTTAAGAAGTTACTAGAGCAGTTGTTAGAATAAATACCAAACAAATTGGACCGCAGGCCACAAACGATGGCTGCAGGTTTTAACGATGGGAGTTTATAAGGGAATAAATGGCAGCGATATACGCGGTTAATTGGATAGGAGGCATCTGTTACAATCTATACAAGCACCTTATTAAAGGTTCTCTAAAAACTGCTTATTAAACACAAGGAGTTGGGAAGAGGGGATCTACACACCACTGTGACTGTTAAGGTTAAGATTTATTGCTGATTGGTCTTGTACTGTGGATTAAGCTTGGGTTTTGATCACAGACAAAATTCACGCATTTTAAAGGAAAACGAATGTGCTTAGCCTACCTGTGGCCCATTTTAGATCGGTTGTATGAGGTGACATGGAGGGTTATCCACATCTGCTCCATGCAGACTCTCTACAGGTGGTCCACAAGGCTCAGTACATGGACCTCTTCCTCTATACCCTCTATTGGTAAGCTATTCATACCATTACTATGCAGACGACACACGAACTCATTTCAGTGTAGGCGTATACTCATCCATGTAGGCTGTTTTCTGTTCTGGTATCTAGGTGGTGGTGAACTTCCTCTAGATGTCTGTACAACTGAGTCTCTGCCAATCTTTAAACAACGACTAAAGACCTATCTATTTCTTCAATATTTGGATTAATCTCACCCTCTGAAAAAAAACGTCCCTACAGTGTTTGACTGATGGTACTTAGTTAGTAACCTAGTACCACAGTGTAAAGATCTATTCAATGACGGAAACTTTAAGCTCAGTGGTTAAGGTGTTGGACTGTTGACCAGGAGGTTCCTCATTTGAGCCCCGACGCCAATGGGTTGCCACTGTTGGAACCTTGAGCAAGGTCCTTCATTCTCAATCGATCAGATACAATCGGGTATTCGAGCTGGCAACCCGACCATGTGAATAACTGCCACAGAAACTATGTATATTCGCCAAATGGTGGCATGTTGATGGACCATACCATACCATACCATACCATACTATCCCACACAATGAGAAAGGCAAATGGTGATGCAAAACTTACTGGAGCTACAAATTTATACAGAATGCATTAATGCATTAATTTTAATGTCCAATGTATAGAAATCAACCCAGTTAATGTGCACAATAATAAGATTTTGTGTCATCTACACTACTTACAGTAAGAATGGTGCTCCTTTAAAAATACTGAAGAGAACTAAATACGTTTACTTTGTTACTGTACATAATTGCAGTTTTTAACATATCTGTACTTTATCTGAGTAGTTTTATTACTGGATCATTTTAATTTTTTCTCTATGACAGTTTGTAACAAATATCTGTACTTTCTACCTCATTACATGGTGTTGCGTTACATAACCACAGTACTGTGAAGCAATAATATCGCCACCTGCTGACTATTATACATGATTGTGTGATTTTTTTAGTATATTCTGTAAGCGTGGATTGAATAGTTACATGCAAATTGTGGCTTAATATAATTTATTTCAGTACAAATTTTATCTACAGTAGTTTCAAAATGCAATCAAATGTAGTGTGTGCAAGGAATTCCTACAGAACTGAATGGGAATGTCCATACACCTCTACTTCAAGTGAACTCTTTCTTTCAAAGCAAAATTCTCAGTGTATTCCTTCCAGCAGTAGTCGACCACCTCCCTTACTAAACAACATACCACAGGGGTAACTAGCTAATGCACTCTTCAGCGACCCCTCGCACATGGTGCACAGCTCACCTTCAGATAAAACCTGGGCCAAGGTGTTTGTGCTCATCCTCAGCTGGTGCCAATCCACTTTACTTTCCAGCGTACAAGTCAGATTGTGCTCATTCTGTACAGAAACCCAACACAGATGTGTGTGTTAATATCAAACACACACTGTGGCTGTGTGGCCTGAGCTGAACTCAATTGGTGTGTGAAGGCTGGCAGCACTCTGAACAACTGAGGCAAATGGAAAGTGAATATTGATCTAGATATTTGTTTGTGTCATCAATTAACACGACTCAATGTGTGTGGCTTTGGGTACAAGCCAGTTGGACGAGGAAAAAAAAAAACAAAGTGCTGCCAGTAATGTTTTTTTTTTCCCCCAGAAGACTTGCCGCTTGCTACATACAGTACAGAGAGTTCTCACTAAAGCATTTCTAGTGGGATCTAAGCAGTAATGGCAATATAATGAGATGAAACAGAGGTGTCTGGCATTTAAAAGAGAGAAAGAGAGCAAGACAGGAAGAAGTATAGCATAAAAAAAAATTCAAGGAAATATCAGATGCTAATGACAATGTCGTGCCTTTCGCTAATCCGTTTCAGCTGTAGCAGCTGTTTACTCTGAGGCTCGTTAGCGCATATAAAGCGAGCAAATGTTTTTCTAGTTCGTCCAATCTTTCCATTTACTAAAGAGAAGGCAAATGAAAGACTAGCATCCATTCTAAACCTAATTTTAGCTCATCCTCTGAATGGATTTGAAATAGTTGGCTCTTCTTGGAATACAATATTCAGACCAATGGAATTTTAAACTATTCTCTTGACCAACGGACATGGAATTGTGAAACACTGTGAAGCAGTTCTGTAGAAATGCTGACGAACCAGCTTTATTTACACAATGCAAGAAAAGGAAAAAAAAGAAAGAAAAAGGAAAGCCATGAGTAGATGGAATTTAGGATACTGTTTGAGATTCTTTATGAGAATAGCAATCAAGCTCAGAGTTCACAGACACTGGAGATTTGCAGGATACCTTGATCATTAAAACACACCTCTTTTGTCTTAAATTAATTGATAGAAAGAGCTTTGGTTTCCTAAGACGTGAGACGTGTTTTTCCATTCAACAGCTTTTAATCAGTCAGATCTTATTTATTCATAAATGATCAGTATTGATAGAAATATGAGGTATTATCAAAAAGTTTCAAAATTAGCACAGTTTACAAGAAACCACTTTATTTACCTACCTTTACACACCATCACCTTTAAAGCAGTCCTGTTGCACAGCAATACAGCACTCCCAGCTTTCCCGGCACCTTTTTCCTTATCTTTGAGAAGTGGGCGAATCATGTCAAACGTCTCTGTGGCAGATTTGCTCAGTTTAATGCAGAATTTCATGTTCACTTTTTGATCTAAATTCCTGTCATCCATGATGAAATAGCAGACGTGGTAATGCACCTGGTCAGTGTACACACAGCGATGTCTTTTGGCACGCTGACTTATGAAGTCAGGTGCTCCCTGTGACTGTGCTGCCATCTGTTGGTGTTTTACAAAACTAATCTTGAAACATTTTGATACCATCTCGTAGTTACAGTATGAATATGGGTTTTGGCTGAAGAAAGATTTGTAATCTTTAAGCTGGAAGTCCTGAAATTGTTTGTCGTTTGATAGTTTCTTAAAATTTCTACCTCTAATGGAGGAAGAAAAACATTTGAAAAAGAGGTTATACTTTTACTTAATATAATGATCTATATCAGAGTTTAGCTCATGGTGTAAACATGTGCCACATAATCATAGTGCTCTGTATTAACCTGATTAATGAGATAACTATATACAGATATACAGTAGCTATGTACTCTATTATAAAACAATTAGTTCAGACTGAGCAACCTGATTGGTGGGTTTCCTGATTATGTAGCACATGTTTACGCCATGAGCTAAACCCTGATATGGATCATTGTTAGTATTATTATTAAGTAAAAGTATAACCTCTTTTTCAAATGCTTTTCTTCCCCATTAGAGGTAGAAATTTTAAGAAACCATCAAACAACAAACAATTTCATGTCTTCCAGCTTAAAGATTTCCAATCTTTGTTCATTAAAAAGCAAATACAATTCAGTGATCCTATTCCTTTTTCTTTTTTTCATATTTGTCTTCCTTTCTGACAGGCATCTTGGGCTGCCACTGTCCATGCAGTAAGCTTTGATCAGGAGGTATGGAGACCAAAAGCTAGACAAACCACAGACCAGGCGTGAGGACGTGTAGCACACGGCTGCTGCTGGGTGTGGGTTCATTTATCATCGTTATACAGTGGCTTTGATGAAAAGGAAAAGGCAAAGCCTCTTTGCCTAATCAGCTCTTAATCTGAACTGCTGGACATGTGGGCTCTCTTAGTTAGACCCAGATGTCGGAACACACACACACACACACACACACACACACACACACACACAAAACATTTGACAAATCCTAATCCTTCAAGATTTAAAGTTGAAATTTGTCTGCGCAAAAATAAACTAATGAAAAGCAGGAGCTACTGCTTGAAATTAAATACCCCCCAGCTGTCAATCAATCCTATATAAAAGTGGGCTTGTGTCAAGCAACTATAAACAGCTGTACACATTCATTTCCTGTTCTTCACCTATGAGCAGTTTTAAAGCAGCCAGTTAAGGTTATTAGGAGCTTTTTATCACCACATTGTTTACTTAATGCTACAATAAATGACACAATTAATTCTGTTTATTATCAGCAGACATTTAAGTATTGGTCACTATTCTAAAGAATGATATTACTGTAAAATTAAATTCTTTAAATTTCCAAAAGTGTCTTATCGTGTATGTGTTTGGACAAGTTCAGTGGTTAAGGTGTAGGTTAAGGCATTGTACTACTGATCAGAAGGTTCCAGGTTCAAACCCCAGCTCCACCAAGTTGCAATTGTTGGGCCCTTGTGCAAGAAAATAACCTTTGATCCATGTTCTTAACCCCCAACTCCTCAGATATATAATGAGATAATTTGTAGATCACTCTGGAGGAGGGTGTCTACCAAATGCTTTAAATGTGTAATTGTGTCTTGACATCAGATGACACTCCTCCTGGGGCCCTAACCCCCTTCATTCGTGCTCATTCATTTTGCAGAGCATTTATGAGGTCAGGAACTGATGTTGTACAAGAAGGGCTGGCTCGCAATCTCCATTCCAGTTCATCCCAAAGGTGCTAGATGGGGTTGTGGTCAGGGCTCTGTGTTAGGGCCAGTCAAGTTCTTTCACAACAAACTCATCAAACCATGTTTTTATAGTGCTTGTTTTGTGCACTGGTGCACAGTCATGTTGGAATAGAAAAGGGTCTTCCCCAAAGATGAGTCCCGTCACAAAGTTTAGTGAAATATAGAATTGAAGAAATTGGTTGGCTGAAGCATTAAGATAAGATTGCCCTTCACTGGGGATAAGGGGCCTGATTGAAACATCTGGATTTACTAATTAACAGGTTTGGCGAACTACATTTATCTACATATATCCATCCAATGATATATATATATATATATATATATATATATATATATATATATATATATATATCATTTTCAGCAATACCTTAGAAACCATCTGTTTAATCTGTAGAGCCTGTCTAAAAGTGATGGTTGTTGTTATTGGTCTCCCTTTCTCTCAGAAAATCCCTCCACTTCTGTCTGTACCATTTGAGTTATAACACCGAATGTGTGATTTTGCCTGGAAAATAAAAGAACTGCTTTTAAAAAGTCAGTAGAAATTTGGATGTGTTACTTTATCTGACCACAAGAGGGCACTGCGCACTACTTTACACGTGAGTCAGCGTTCTCCTGTAGTAAAAGTACCGAAATTGTTTACTACAAATCAAAGCAAAGTGCTCTGATTAAATATTAAAGTGAACCTGCAAATGTTTCAAGTTAATGTAAAAATATATAAACTCATAAAGCATGAAAATACAGAAATATAAACAGAAACCAGGGGGGAAAAAAACCTAAACATTAATCCTTCGAATGTTAGCTAGCATGATAATGATTAACTCTGATCTTAAAACTGAATGCTAACTGCTAGCTGTGAATTTGTGAATTGTACCAATATCACCAGTCGATCTGTTAATGCATTGATCAGGAAGTTATATCTGAAGCTGTGTGATGCCCAAGTAGAAAATACTGTGACAGAGCACTGAGGGCTCGCAGATTAGGTTCGTTTCCTGCCTCAGGCTGTGTGTGTGTGTGTGCGTGGAGTTTGCAGCTTCTCCCTGTGCTTGGTGGGTTTTCTTCAGGTGCTCCAGAATGAGAGAATGAGAGTAATTAATTCTTTTTGTTTTCACACGTGTCATATATAGACAGAACATCTGATCTGTGCCTCATCTAAAGAGTAATGTTCATGTGTCTAAACAGCTCTGAATAAATCTGATCAAGTCCCAATTATTTAGAAAAACAATTTTAAGCACAACTGAATAATCAAATTCATATTGAATGATCTCACCAGTCCAACAAAGGAAACAGAAAAGAAGAAACTGCTTGTTTGTTTAATTATGTGTTTTAGCAAAGGACACTGCTAATTATTGTACTCTAGTGGAAAATGCCACTGGACTTGTTCATGCTCTATACAGTAATTGTACAAAAATAGTTTTAAGGCAAAAAAAAGTTTTGTTTTCGATGTAATTATTTCAAGTACGAGGTTTCAAGATTTGCTCTGTTTTTTCACTGTGCGTCCTCCCATAGACTTTTAAAAACTTGGGAGTTATAATTCGCTATTGACGGTCTGGCCCCTAGGGGGCGAATCCTCAATGCCCACTGACGTGAATGTCGAAAAAAGATGATGAGCATGTAATTGGTCAAGCTTGGACTTGTCTCACCTTTTTCGGACGTGGAGATGATTCCTCTGTGAAGACTCTTGTTTGGTCTCAGAGTCGTAGCCGTACATCCAGATTTTGTCACCGGTAATGATCCTGGACATGAAGGACACCTAAGGCACACTGACGGAGTTCTTGGCAGACTTTGACGCTATGTTCCTGGGTCAGCAGCCTGGGGACAAACTTGGCAGGAACATGGCGCATGTTTAAATCGCACATGAGGATTGCCTGGACTGTTCCGTTCCGTATGACACACCGACAATCGCAGCAATGTTGTGGACTTTTCTCCGACTATCATCATGCACAAGATGTCAAATAGTTACAGTATGATATTTTCAGGGGTTAAGCTCGTTCTTCCATTGTTCCTCTTCCATGTTCTTGCATTCTTCAAGTGCGCGGCCCATTTAAAAAACTGTAAACTTGTCGAATCATGTCAAACGTTTCTGTGGCAGAATTTCCCAGTTTCACACAAAATTTCACGTTTGCTCTTTGATCTAACTTGCTGTCCATGATGAAATAACAGACATGGTAATACACATGGTGAGAATAGCACCAGTTGCACAGCTCCCGATGTACACAGGATGATGTCTTTTGGCACATTGACTTATGAAGGTCTGTGTTCCCTGTGACTGTGCGTGCAGCCTTGTGGTGCCATCTGTTGGCATGTTACAAAACTACAGTCATCTCTGATTTTTTTTCATACCCCTTCGTATAGTTACATTTATATAATATTTTATATCTTTGTTTTCATCCATGACACAATTCATGTAGCTTTTTTTTTTGCCCGTCCTTAATGTACTTACATACAAAACTGACATGTAATTAATATTTGAAGAATGAAACCCCACTTTTTAAGAATCATCCTTATCATTTGTCTCACTGTCAAATACGAATCTACTTTTTATGATCAGAGCCACAGGCTGATTTGCTCATCCAGCAGCCGGTGTATCAGCACTCATTACCCGGACCATGGGCCATTAAAAAAATGAAATGGCTCAGATCCAACTATGCTTTAAAAAACCTCATTTCATTCAGGGATGTACAGCAGTATCCAGAAGTATTAAGACAGAATACAGTATGGGATGTATTATAGATCTCCCTGTGCACAAATCAGCTGATGTCTCTAATGAGTTCGAGTCTATCTGGCTGAAGAGTAGAATCAGCAGGTTTAGTTAATGGATGGAACCAAGATGCGGCAGGACTTTTACTTTCTTGCGCCATAAAAATGGCATGAATTTGGATGCTTCTATATATAAATGTTTATAAGAAAACATTACGTATTAGAGCGTGTAATGCATTGTAATGTGTCTTGGGTGAGTCACGTAGCCTGCATCATTACATCAGGACAAGAAAGCCATCTCCCTGTGCACGATTCAAATACACCGGAGAGCTGATGTGTGTTTCTGCCCTAATGGCCATCCATTACAGCGTATGAGACAGGCCATTACAAACAGCACTCGCCCATGACGCACGTTTCTGACATTTATGTGTGATGTAGGAAAGCTTGCTAGATAATGATGGATAGTTGAGATTGAAAGGTAGACGCTCGAACGTCAAAATGGAATTTTTAGCCGCGCGATCTTATCTCTAAGCATGCTCTGCACAGGCATGAAGGTACGAATATCCTTTTGAATTATGGATGGTGAAGTATACATACTGTGTCATGAGTAGAGACCTTAAGATGTGCTGCTGAGGTCTCCATTCTGATTGGTCAGAAGGTGGTAATTAAGTTTATCTGACTGTGCCTCTGACAGTAGTTCCAGCACAGATGATATTAATGTGCCTGCTTCAAGGGGCGTTTAAGTCAAACCGGGACCTGTGATGAACGTTCTCGCAAAAAACCAAAGACTTCAAGCACAGTACTGTGACGAGACTCTTATCTCTCAATGAGTTATCATCCCTTTTTGTCTGGAGTCACCCAGAAGGGAAAGGGGTTTCTTTATCATCTTGTCCCTCAGGGAGATTTGTCTTAACCCTCTCACCCCTGGCATTCTCATTACTTATCAAGCAGCTTGAAAGAAAGCTTAAAGATGATAATGTCTATCATTTAAATAGACAGTGCTTTACAAATAAAATGTAATTAATTACAGGGCAAGACATGTCTGTAAATCTTCTTAGAAGGGAAACGGTAGGGTTTGGCACCCCAGAGAGGAAACCCCGCATTGATGTCTGCAGTCTCAGGCAGACTGTGGAGGAGTCATATAGATTAAGGAAGACAGCATGAATCACCTAAAGAGGGGGTGGGGGGGGGGGATACAGGATGAGTGGGCTGAGATTAAATGTCAGGGTGTAGAGTAAAACATAGACGCTGGAGGTTGTAATGATTGGGAAAGTGAGTCATCAGGAGTCAGACACCCTGCAAGGAAATTAAAATGAAGTAGATAAGGCTAAGTATTAATAATAAGATAAGTAATAATTATAATTAACAATATAATAATTAATAAGATAAGTACTGTATTAACGTTAGAGGTTGAAGAAGATAAATAAACCTCAAACTGTAAGGATTACACTATAAGGATCATGATCTGTCAAATATCTATTGAATATACCTTTATAAAAGATATTATATAATGTCTGTATACATCAAATTCAAAGTGAAACTGCTTTCCATTGGAATATCTTACTGTATCTCCTGCTTTAATAAGGTCTGATGAGTCTACACATTGGTGTTTGTACTCGTAGTTGCAGATACAAGCTGCAAAATGTACGCACACTGACTATTTTCTCAAGCCAAAAAGGATCAGATGCTTCGTGTCATCGGCATTTTAATATTTTGCAGTGACTTAGATTTTTCATGTTGTGGGAAAATAATCAGAGATGATGCGGCGTGTATACAGTGTAAGCTAGTTAAGGCTATACCTGTACGTCCCATTTCACATACTGTAACAAAATTATTTATTTATTTTTTAAATGTATATCAGGGTTGTTGTTTTTTTTTTTAATAAAGAATTTATATGTAGACACACACTGTCAAAGCAGCTGTTCTGGAAAATGAATCAGAACAGATGATTGCAAAAGTATTCATACTCCATTGAGCTCCTTTATATATTGTCACGTTACAACCACAAACATAAATGTATTTTATTTAGATTTTATGAGCAAAATTGAGAATTGTAAACAAACAGCATCATGAAGCCCTAGAAACACACCGACAGGTCAGGTATGAAGTTGTGGAGAAGTTTAAAGCACTGTACAAGGCACTGCACATATTTATTTATTTATTATTATAAATAAATAAATAAATAATAAATAAATAAATACCTTAACATTGTTATTTTTTACTCAATCCCATAACCTGTTTTGATTTTTATGATGAATTTATTATTTTTATGGATGAAAAATGACTAATCAGATTTTACTTATTTATTTTGTCATTTTTTTATTCATTTATTTTTACATTGACATAAATTTGGCACTTATGTAATTTTTAAAAATATATTTTATCAGTTGAACTTTTTAGTCTGGCCAAACAGATTTTTTCACCCGTACTGTATTTATCTACTCATCTCTGCTTACAATAATCGTGTTTTCCATATTGATTTACTTTTCAAATGAGTTATTTCGAACAGAATAATAAAGGATAACATTTGAAAATGTCATTTTATGCACCACACAGCCAAGTAACAAATTATTCAGATTGCCAAACGACTGTTTGTTCGTGCACACCTTTCAGTGTTAGGAAACGTCAGTATGCAGTAACTGCGTAGTAAGGAGTAAAGTGAGACAGTGAGTCATAGAGTTCTGTGCTGAATCAATGAAGACCTTTTTAGCGTAACATTTCAGTGAATCAATACATCAGTTCACACAAATCGGACAGAAATAACAGAGTTCATTTGGTGTATCCTGTGGAATGTCACTGCAATGTGCTGTATTAAAAAAAAGAAAAATGGACATACAACAAAGCACACCGGGTGTACAACTGATCTTCATGACCCTGCAACCCACATGAGCCCGGAGTAACGTCTGATTAGTAATACAAGTAGGGAACACTGTTTTATAACTTAGCAGTGCGGTGTCACTTGAGCTGCAATTTAAAACCGTCAAAAACATTAGACTAAAATAAAACGTTTACCTTCCATAATAAAATATTTAATTAAATGGATTATTCTGTAAAGAGTTGTGCAGATCCGATGGCATCACAGCCGTGCTGATATCCAGCACAACAGCACGACCTCGAGTGTTTATATAACAGCTCCACAAACAACATTTATTATCAATAACTTATGATTTGTTTCTTTATTTAACCACTTATTTTTGAACCACCAACACGTATCCTTTCATGACTTGTAAGTTTCTCTTTATATTTCTACTTATTCCACTTAACAGCTCTGTTAACTTCCGGGTTGAATCCCAAATAGTGTTAAATGGAAGGCTAGTGCTCTACGTAGGGTGTATAATCCCTTGTTCCACACCCAAAGTAGTGCCCTTGATTTGGGCTTAGAGAGGGATTCGGCCTTGTGTTAGAAGCTGGTTAGCTGTAAATAAAATAACACGGATGGTTTCAGGGGTGATTTGGAATGACTTAATAAGGAGACAGCGTGTTGTTAAAGATGATGTAACATTATCAGATGTGTGTTCTTGCTGGAGGTGCTTCTGTGACTGGTTATGAATGTGGGTTTTGGCAGGCAGCTGCTCTCTCCTCAGTGCTGCAGACCATACAGACCTACATACTTTCACCGACAGTTAAAACATCCCAGCGTTTTTAATGTCTATTTGTACCACTGCTGGAATGCCTCTCGTCCAATCTCGTCAACTAAATGCTGTATAAGTAACAATTTACAGGCTGATCAACAGAGTTATTAAGAGGTATTTGAGGTCTTGAAAAAAATTGACTGTACATACAAATTACACACCATCAAATGTTTATATACTGTACACATGTAGCTTCACATGTAACCATTTGGACTCTTGGCAGGGTTTTTCATGCTTTTTTTTAAACCACTATTTTATTTTAGAAAAATATGGATAATAGCCATGATTCATACCACCAATGTTCAGCATAATGGTTTCATATGCATACTTACAGTGTACTTAATATTGGGCTACAATGCAATAATAATAATAATAATAATAATAATAATAATAATAATAATGTTTTACGTGGCCTATCAGTGCCATTAATTAAAAAATATATTATTATTATTATTATTATTATTATTATTATTATTATTTAACACATTTTATTCAAGCAATGAAGAGGCATTACAGTAAGAAAGGATTGGCTTTTAATATGATGTAATTTTTTACTGGTTTAATCTTATTTATTAATACATTTTCTGACCTTTGTTGTGTTATACCTAAATATTTTAAAGATATATTCAATGCACTTTGTCTTTCATTTATCCTACGGGTATGCAAACTTCTGCTCTTGTCTGCAAAATTTCAGTAAACACAGCCTAATGCACCACACCAGCCCCCGATGAGTCACGAACATACCCAATCTGCCCTTCTTAATCTTAATAAGTTCATTACGCTGCGAGATTAACTGAATTGAATTACTTCCTCATTACACATGACTTCCTTTTCCAGCTGACCCCGTCCTTAAGCTTTATAAATAACCTCAGATGCTAAAGTTCAGGCAGTTTAAAGAAAAAAGTAATAATAATAACATTTTGGGGCGACACCTGGATTAAAAACAAGACGACCCTGTATAACATCTGGTTATGGACTGGTAACAGACGCTATTAATTCAGTGTCATCAGTGAGTTACAGCTTGGCCATGGCATTATGTTGTGATATGAACAGAAATGATGATCGATCTTATCTTCATCCTAATAAAGCGCACTAATGATATTGTTGTTCCTCCCGAGTTTGCCTGCGCTGTAGGAATAACCATCACAGAAAACGGATATAATGTGAACTAAGGACAATAACAGATGCGCTTCAGTGATGTGGGATCTTCATGTTAGATATCAGGGGTGTGATTGGGTGTTTGTGGCTGAAGCTTCCTGTTTTGCTTGCACTAGTTTTCCGGTTAAAGCTAATTGATGATGGTGTTCTTGCTACCTCTTCTTTCAGTCTCGTCATCTCTGCAGGTACAATGGATCGTGATCATTACTTCTGAGGAAATAAGGTCTTATAGACTTTAAACAACTACAAGCACTGGCCATATCCTGTGTGTTAGCAGGAGAGGGTAATGTGCTGACAGAACTCATTAGAATGTTTATTTATGCAGTCTTCATAGGACTGCATACCCGTACATGATGTGCTTTTAAAGCACTGGAGGTGTTTTTTTGCTTATAATATCCTGGTACCTTATCACATTATTACATTATTAGACCCACCACTGTAATGTACTCCAAACTGACTGATAAGCAAGGAACATAAATCATTGGTGGGGTGGTGTGATGAACTAGAATTAGTTTATCATTTTAAAAAACATATACAGTATTGTATCCAATTACATATGCTTTATTACGGAGTCGGTCCCCCTTTTGCAGCTATAACAGTTTCCACTCTTCTTGGAAGGCTGTCCACAAGATTTGGGAGTGTTTCTATGGGAATTCATTCTGTAGAGCATTTATGAGATCAGGCACTGATTTTGGACGAGAAGACCTGGCTCGCAATCTCCGTTCCAAAGTTCATGCGTTCGATGGCGTTAAGGTCAGGGCTCTGTGTTAGGGCCAGTCAAGTTCTTCCACACCGACTTCCTTAAATGATGTCACTTGGGCACAGTCATACTGTAATAGAAAAGGACCTTCCCCAAACAGTTGCCACAAAGCTGGAAGCTATCCAAGGTGTCTTGGTACTGTATCCTGAAGCATTAAGATTGGGGCTTCGATGGGGATAAGAGGTCTGTTTTCAATAATTAACAGGTTTGGACCAATACTTTTGTCCATGTGATGTGTGTGCATGTTTTTTATTCTTGTACTACAACATTTTATGTATCATTTGTTACAAAAAACAAGTCTTACATTTATGTTTATAACTACATACTGTAAATTGTTGTGAAACAAGTTCTCATTCATGTTATACAGTAGCAGCTACTGTATTAATAACCTCTTGTTTTATTATAATCAATATTATGAAAATACAAAAGCCATTCACATCAAACTGGGACTTTTTTAAAATACAGTTATGAGAGCATAAACTCCCTTTATTTCTCTAGATAATCCCCTGCTACACTAATGCACTTATCCCATTGTTTCACTAGTGCTT
The DNA here is from genome assembly GCA_030347435.1 of Clarias fuscus. Classification (NCBI taxonomy): domain Eukaryota; kingdom Metazoa; phylum Chordata; class Actinopteri; order Siluriformes; family Clariidae; genus Clarias; species Clarias fuscus. The sequence continues at coordinate 6,578,294 of CM059210.1, read as the reverse complement.
GGACACCAGAGCCATGATCGAACTGCATGCTTGTTGACTGAAACACTGGCCTCCCAGGGACTCCTTTAATGCCCCGAATATGTGGAAATGACTCGGAGTGAAGTCAGGACTGTACAGTGGCACAATAATACAGTGGCAGTTTCTGTAATATATATGTGCTGTGGAGCGGTATGAGGTCATGCACAATAAGATCGCTGAGACCATTTCACTATACTTTGCTTGAAGACTTCTGCAATGTCAGTTGCTTTTTTTGCCTTAATTCGTGAGAAATTTCATCATAAGTCCCAATATATCTTGAACTCTGCCCTGACGAATTTCCCATGGTGGAAAATATCTTCTTACAGATAACCTTAACAATTAAACTTATCTTAAATGTAACTTATCTCAAGACTTCGGATTACTGTATGTGCTTGGCATACAAGTCCATGTGCACTATTTAAAACAATAATCCAAGAGCTGCTGATATAGAGAATAAACAACTTCTGACCAATCAGCTGCAAGAAAGGCACAGAAATCATACAATCAGACTTTTTAAATACACTGTCAACTTTATTTTAAACCATACAGTAATGTACAGAAAAGCCATGATTGTGCAACCTGTAGAGGAATAGCAAAGGGTTTATACAGTACGCTACTGATACTTATGGAGAACCAGAACCAGAGAAGACACATTGATTGTTTGTTCATTGTCCTAGCGTCACAATATTAGCATACAGTAGTTCCTTAGAAAGGTCTTAGAAGAGTACAAAATATATTTATTTAATTTCAGCATCATGAGAAAACACAGTATACTTGAATCTGACCAAATAGGAGTGCATAAAAGCTACACTGTGAGTTGTTATGACCTTCTAAAGTATTATAAGTCCACATGGTAAGAGTGATAACACAAGATCATGTCACTAATTATGTTGGAATTAAAGTTATTTAATAGAGAATGGCTAAAGTGTCATATACAGTAACAATATACATGAACACAGTTTAAACAAGCTTGGAATACATGTTTCCACGTTGCCTAGCAACAGGATTTCCCACTTGATCAGCAACCTTATATAGTATAGTATGTTCGCCAAAAACTGGAAATTTATTTAATTCCAGTGTTTGTACACAGCCTTGGCTCTGTAAACTGGAAACGTGCACCGCGCCACACAACACTATTTGAGCCAATCAGCATCAAGGGGCGTGTTTGAACACAATGATATTTGTGTATTAATTTTGGCCAGCTGGACCAGTTGTTAGAGACTAGAAGAAGTGAGACGCGGGGAATCTGAACGAGTACTGAAGAGACAGAGTGCAGTATTGGTTTGTCCATTGAGTTGAAATATCAAAAAACTTTCTTTAGTATCACTTATTCCACCTTTAATTCAGGCTATAAAATACACAATGTAGTAATCTTTAGTTCAGAAGAACAAAACAGCACAACATCCCATATCTCCTATAACATATCATCTATACAAACAACAAACAAGGTTTTGTCTGTACATTGGAGGACCAAAAACCAGTCTCAGAAAATTTTCTGTCTGTCTGTATGGCTGTATGTCTGTCCAGACAGATTTTGTCACAGCATCACACAAAATTGGCAGGACAGAACTGGATGAAACTTTGCCAGGTTTTTAAGTTCAAACTGTATGTGTGTCTTAAATCGACTGGTGGACAAAATTTAATGCAACTTTTACACTACTTACTGTAGAATTCTGCCTGAAGTGTAACCTGTACCGTAAGTGAAATCAAAATGCTGAATAAAAGCGAACAATTATGTGCCGGATTTAATAATCTACTTCAAAAAGACAGGCAGACATGTACGTATGTGGGTTCAACCTGAAATTATAATATCGCTGATTACATTAAAGCTGATCGGCTTATTTTTAGCTTTAACCTTTCACTGTAACTATGTCTGCGTTTTGAATAATTATGAGCAGTCGACTTTTTTTCTGTCTTTCATATTCATGTGGTCAGTTTCCTTTGTACACATCTAGACCTGCTGCTTTGTGACAACACTATTAAACCATACACAAAACAAATGAAACTGCATTGAACAGTGTTACTCTGGAACTCCATAGCAAAAATAAAATCACTTGCAACACTTTGCATTTAATAAATACTTTAATCATGATAATAAATAAATACTTCATTATTGTCCCAGTTTAAATAAAATGCTGCTGCTGCTGGAGATGAGTGAGAAACCCCACTGATTAGGAGGCATGTCCTTAGGGTGTATCTGACATTAGTGTGTGCCAGCGTGCCGTTTCCACCTGCCCTCGATTGCACATCTCCTTCCAGTGCTGTTGCCCCGCCTCCGGGCCCTCGGAGCCGATCAGAACACGGCCTAGCACACTGCTTTTGGTATACAGCCGTCCCTGAGGAAATGCATCGATGACAAGAGTGAACTTTGATTACTTTTATACAGAACCAGAGTAAAACACTGTACCTAGTTATCAGAGACATAAATAAGGTATAAATCAAGAATGGACATGATGTTATACGGAAAGAATCAGTGATGTCGCTAAATACTTATATTGTATACAAATACAGTGGAACCTTGGATTATGAGCATAATTTGTTCCGGAAGTGGGCTCGTATTCCAAAACACTCGTAAACCAAATCATCATTTCCCATAAGAAATAATGAAACCTCAAATTATTCGTTCCACAGCCCCAAAAAATAAATACATAAAAATAATTAATACAATCTATAAAATGAAAATAAAACAAATTAATCTGCACTTTACCTTTAAAAAAAAGTACAAAAAGTACAGGTGAGAGAGTGACGCTCGGTGTCAAAATAAGAGTCGCATGTGTGATACATGATACTCAGCGCTCGTAAACTAATACTTTGCTCGGTTTGCGGAACACTCGTAAACCACGTTACTCGCAATCCGAGGTTAAACTGTATATAATATAAATATATATGTGCTTAAATTACCGATTTTAAGAACATTTATTATTAGTCTGGATAATTGTATTAATATTTACTTAGTCCGTCTTTCAGCTATAAAAAATAATCATCACTTTCAAAACCAATTTAACAAAATGGAATGAACAATATTTTTATGTTCTTCATTGTAGATACTGATTATAGAACACGCTGTAGATATACTGACAGGTGCTGGATTAAAAAGATTTTATCTCTCCCTTTGTTTGCTAATAACTCTGCGAATACTATAATGTTTGATACAGTTTTTCTTTATTGACTGCCGTTATTGTTATCAGTTGCTGGTTTCTATTTTGTTCCGTGACCTTGAAGGGCTGGAAAAGCCCCTACAATTAAAATGCATACTAATTATTATTTAAAACGTTCCATAATCGTTTTGACAAAAATTTGGTCTAGAATCTTAAGCCCTTGGGTATAAATTTTCTGGCTTCATCAATCCATTAAAGCGGAGACTTTCTGTCATTCAGACATACAATAGATCACTTCTGTATGAATAGTTCTCACAGCTTTATTACCACAATGTGAAAAGTCCAAGGTGGCTCGGAGCCCAGTGCAGTCATTCCCATGAATATTCAGCGAGTGGAACGTCTGATCCTTGATAATACATAGATCCTAAGATAACTTGTCACCAACTTGAGGGAACTGTACACACAAACATTTACCAACACCACTTGCACATCACAGGAACTCAGCTGGGAGTTATTGCCACATCCATGGTTCAGTCCTGACCTCGCTCCGAGCCATTTCCACATGTTCGGGCCATTAAAGGAGTTCCTGGGAGGCCAGGGTTCCAGAAGTGAAGCAGGTAGTCCGATCACGGCTCCGGCGTACTGAGAAAACTTTCTACCTGGATGGTATTCAAGCACTAGTGAAACGCTGGGTGTGTACATTTACAGACATCACAGACTGATGCATCTCTTCCACAAGGACGTGTTCCACTCACTGAATGTTCTCGGGAATAACTCCGGTGTGCTCCAAACCACGTCATTCACAGACATGTGGCCTTCTGTAGAAAATGGACCATTTAAATATTTTTCTGTGCTTGAAGTCTTATGTAAATGCCAAATCGGTTTTACCAAAAAATTACACAAGTCCTGGTTTGACTTGAACGCCCCTTGCACATTTAAATATTTGTTTAAACTAATGAACTGACATTATGTCAATCGATGTCTCCTGGTCTGACCTGCATAACGATGAACTCCAGTACAAGTGGAAGTCTGATGATGTCACCAGGAGGTAAATCGAACAGGAAAGGTGCGTTCCACACCGCGTTCGGTCCGCTCGCCCCCTTCGTCTCTTTAGTACTGATCACGTTCCCACCGTGACGCAAGTTGATGACAACGTAGTGATCTGTAGCAGTCGAACAGAAACAAAACTGCCAGTCATGGTTTAATACTTTGTATTGGCACTGGTTAAGAATTCTCAGTTATTGCCTATTCTAACTGAATTAATTGAAGCACTGGATTCATCACATTTCCCAAACTAATTTAACGTATTTAGTAACGTAATTGAATCAATGTTTTGCTTATTATCTCACTGGATCTGAGAAATGGCCGCGAACATTATGTGTTTAGGCCTGACTTGACCTCAGATAGCAGCGTCCGATAGAGATAACGGATGATAAACTGTATATCCAGTATACTGTACCTGCGGCTCCAGGAATCCGAGTGAGCTTGGCCAGGTTCTCAGCTTTGCGCACCATCACTTTGATCCGATGGGCCTGGGTCTGGTACTGAAGCAGGACAAAAAGTTGACCCAAAGGCTTTAAAATGCACACTGAAGTCCTCAGTGTGCCCAAAGACTCCTGACTACTGTGACTCTGAAAACACACACACACACACACATAAAGAAAAATGCAATTCATACAGTAGGTTATAAAAATATGGATTTTAATATTTAATTCATACACATGTTTTGATTAAATTGTGTTGATTCATTTTCTGGAGCAGATGTTCTGGATAGGAGGAGTTCAAGCTACTAAGGGAATAACAAGTTACTGGTGGTTTAGAAGGGTTAAACCTTTTCCTGCACCAAGCAAAGAAAACAACGAAGGAGATTGCTGAAATTGCTGGAATTTACTAAAGATTATTAGGCATATTGTGGCACGGTGGCGTAGTGGTTAGCACTGTGGCCTTGCACTTCCAGAGTCGAGGGTTCAATTCCTGCCTCAGGCTTTATGTGCATGGAGTTTGCATGTTCTCCCTGTGCTTGCTGGGTTTCCTCCCAAAGACATGCAGATTAGGCTAATTGGTGTTCCCAAATGTCATAATGTGTGTGTGAAAGTTGACCGGAGGTCTACCGCGTGTGTGTAGCATGGGCTGATCTTGGGCTTTGTTGTAAATAGTTGTAATTAAAACATTTTCCAAAAATAAAGAATCACATAAAAAGAAGGATATTGATGAATCATCACAGAAATAGCAGTAGAAATGAAGTTGTAAAAACATTACTGAGTGTATTTTAAAACAGTTGCTGATGCTCAATGAGGAAAACGGTTTAATATTTGATGTGTGAAGTGCTCTGTGAGGAGACGTTTATTAATCATTCATGGAAGGAGTCTCCAGTCTCAGTGCGTTTTGTTGCCGTTTTTAACATAAGAACATTTTCATTACAGTCAATTTTGGTTGTTAAATGAAGAAAAATAGGGTCACTATTTAAATATCACATTTTAATAAATTCAAAGTTCAACATTGATCAACTGATGCGGTTCAAGTGGAATGCAGTTTCAGGGCATGTTATTATAGAAACATATTGATATGGTAGTTTAAAAGCATTTATTATTATTATTATTATTATTATTATTATTCCTTAAACGTTTTGTGTATATTTAAGTACAGTAATATCACAATAGAGGGAGTGCTGTTGTGCTGGATATCAGCATGGATATCTTTCATTATCAACAGATTCAGATTTTTATGTCTGTTTATTTAGTTATTTTATTTAGGTGGCGACTGACAGTAATTGTAGTTAACAGGAGTGAAACTAGTTTAAAATGTTCCTTACTGATACTACAGTATATAGAGGAAATGTGTATAATGCACATCAACACCCCGAACGGTATTACAGAGTCATTTTTGTTAGTGCTACAGATAAAATGAATCATGTGAAATAATTAAATAAGATGAGATAAAATGAGGTAAGAACTTTCTCTTTTTGATGCGAAGGCTTATTCCCATATTACTGCTATAAGTGTATTCATTATTAGTATAATTATTAATTGTTCTATAAGAATCAGTTTATCAGTTATTAAGAAAAACAAATTTTGTTTAAGCTAGATCCTTAATTTCTATTCCTGTAACACAGCTTTGTGACCATTTCTGTTGTTAAAAGCGCTATGCAAATACAAATCAGTAATATTGAATTAAATTGAACTGAATTCATAAAAATGGAGACATCCTTTATTTTTATTTTAATAAAAGTTTTGAGACGCTGCTTTGAGACAATGACCGTTAGAAGCGCTTTCTAAATAAAATTGAATTGAATGGGAAATTGAGTGGTGTAGTGGTTAGCATTGTTGCCTTGTACCGCCAGGGTCCGGGTTCGATTCCCATCTCTGTGTTGGAGTTTGCATGTTCTCTCCGTGTTTGGTGGGTTTCCTCCGAGTACTCTGGTTAACTTCCACAGTCCAAAGACATGTAGGTTAGGTTAATTGGCGTTCCCAAATTGGCCGTAGTGTGTGAATGAGTGTGTGCCCTGTGATGGAGTGGCACCCTGGTCCAGAGTGTACCCCGCCTTGTGCCCTAAGTCTCCTGGGATAGGCTCCAGGCCCCCCGTGACCCTGAATACAGAATAAAGCGGTATAGATGATGAGTGAGTGAATGAGTGCTTTGAGACAATGACCATTGTTAAAAGTGCTATATACATAAAATGGAATTGAATATTCAGTGGTCAATGGGTCAATTCATATACTGTATGTCCTGTTACTTTGGTGTTTAAGCTTTCTACTCAGTGTCTTGATATGATTTAGCAGTGCATTAAGACGTTGGTGATGTAGGATGATCAGTAGGCAAAACTGTTGGAGTTTGGTTTTTATTACTCAGCAGGCAGACTCGGCTCCAATATTAAAATATATGGTCATAAGTCATTCTCAGCCCACACACACACATACACACACGTTCTCACACACATACACACACACATACACGTGCATGCCTACTGAAGATGTCATGACCAAAGTTTCTCTCTCAGTTATGTGTTGGCATATGTGTGTGTGTGTGTGTGTGTGTGTGTGTGTGTGTGTGTGTGTGTGTGTGTGTGTGTGTGTGTGTTTGTGTGTGTGTGCGCGCGCGCTTCAACTCCATGTAGCAAATATCAGGGCCCGTATTCACAAAGCTTCTTAAGCCTAAAAGTTGCTCCTAGTGATGAAATTCTAGGAAAATTCTTAGAATTAAGACATTTTCTTCCCCTTAAATGTTAGAGACAAGTTATCCATCAGTTTTCAAGTTTCAGGCGTTCCACTCGTTGAATGTTTTCAGCACTCAGCTGGGATCATCATGGACTGATCGGCCATTCGTAAAAAACATTTTGCAACATTCAGATGTTTACTGTGAGTCTCATCACATGTATATTAGGCCTATCAGTCTGGACGTGAATAATGGGGGACCACCATGTGCTGGCTAATGAACAACATTTGTGGTAAATGAAAAGTTGTTTAAATAGAATTCAATTCATGTTCTCTCACACTTTCTTCTTCGTCTCTCAGTGTCTCTGTCTATATCCCTCAACCATTCTCTCTCTCTCTCTCTCTCTCTCTCTCTCTGTGTGTGTGTAATGCCCTCTGGCAACGTTTTCCTTCTCCACGGAGGGCAAAGCGTGGGTGTTGTGCCACTCCAGTCACTCAGCACTAATCCCTATCGCCATCTCGCAGTGGAGTGGAAAATGCAGCACAATGTACACACATCCACACACACACACACACACACACACACACACACACACACACACACACACACACACACACACACACACACAGGGAGACCTACGCACTGATTACAAAGCCACATTCTCACGGAGATAGAGCGAGTGAACGTGATATGGATTATTACCGCTGCATTTTCCGTCCACCTGCGTCACCTGGCTGGAGCAGGGACACCAGGGACACAGGGGCATGGTGCTGACCTCAGAAACAGGAAGCGTGAGGGAGCTGATGGACCTGATGACACATCACCAACCAGGCCAGGGGCAGATCTGATACGGCATGTTGCTGAATGACAGCTTTTCCGCATCTAAATCTAATCTGAGTCATGTCATTTTCAAGAACCGCTGATTGTTTTATAGCTCTCAGTTTCAGGCCCGTTGAGCAAGATTTAGATTGTGGATCACAAAACTGCGAGAGTGGTTTTAAAATATATGAGATATCCTTTCTTGTAAACAACATTGATGTAAATCAGGCCACAAACACCCATTCCAGGATATTTATAGTATTACTACAACTACAGTCTGAGGGGCATTCAAGTCAAGCCGGGACTTCTGATGAAATTTGACATAAAACAGATGTCTTGTAAAGTTTTTTGAATGATGCACTATAATCCATGAATAAATCCACTGTAGTCAATTTTAAAGTAGAACGCCTCATCCTTGAAAATCGACGGATAACTTGTCATCAACTTGCGGAAAAGCCACATCTGTCTGTGGAAGCTATACACACAATCATTCACCAACACCACTTGCACATTACAGGAACTTGACTGGGAGTTATTGCCACATCCCCTGTACAGTCCTGACCTCACTCCAAGACATTACCACATATTTGGGCCATTAAAGGAGTTCCTGGGAGGCCGGGGTTTCAGACATGAATCAGACAGGCAGTCCGATCATGGCTCCGGTGCACTGAGAAACCTTTCTATTTTGTATAGGCATCCAAGCACTAGTGAAACACTGGGATAAGTGCATTAGCGTAGCAGGTGATTATATAGACAATCAAAAGTCCAGGTTTGACTTGGATGAATATATCATTTAATTTTGAATAGATTATATGGCTCACTCACTCTCACTCATTGTCTATACCGCTTTATCCTGTTTCAGGGTTGCAGGGGGCCTGGAGCCTATCCCAGAAGGCTTAGTGCATGAGGCAGGGTAACCCTGGACAGGGTGCACTTACATACACACTTACAGACTATGGGAAATTTGGGAACACCAATCAGCCTAATCTGCAGGTCTTTGGACTGTAGGAGGAAACCCACCCAGCACGGGGAGAAGATGCAAACTCCATGCACACAGAGACAGGAATCGAACCCGGACCCTGGAGGTGCAAAACGACAGTGCTAACCACTACACCACCGTGCCGCCAGATTATATCGCTATATCATGAAATTGACTGCAAAACAGTCAATTAAAATGCTTTGTTCCAGTAATTTGCCTCAGCTAACAAATAACACAAGCATATAATTCCCATTAGTTAGTAAGGGGGCTCCTATTGCTATTAGTTTTTTATAGTTGTCGTTGTGTAGTGGCCATTTCGTCTCACAAAAAAATATCCAATAAATTTCTAGTACACAGAATGTACTAACTAATGTAGCTAATTTAGAGTACACGCATGGCTGTTTTCATTATCGTTACTGAGCTAGGGCTATAAAATCCCAACAAGCACATGTAAACTCCACGGAAATGCAGCACTCCTATCCTCTGACATGAAGGTGTGAAGCCACAGTGCTAACCACTACACCACCATGCCGCCACACTTTGTTACAATCTTATATTAAACCTCTGTTTAGCTTAAATTGGGTAGACTTTTCCCAGTCTAGATTTCCAACCACACTGATTTTATCATATTTGCTAAATGGCTAAATACACTGGTGGGGGGGGGGGGAGGTTGGGGGTGAGAACACATGGCAACCACATGTTTGCTAGATGTTTGTTTACCTTGAAACATCGCATGTGATGCAACAGCTGTACATTTCACCATATTGTAAATATTCAGTGACCGGACCTTCCCGTAATACGTCCAGTAAAAATCCTCCAGGGGTAAATTTGTCCAGTGATTATCATTATTTATTTTGGCAATATTATCCGTGCAAATTATGCAAAATACACAATGATGAACAGGAGCAATTAGTTCATCAGCTTAGCTTTACTTATGAGGCGTTGGCAAGTTTCCCCACTTTTTGTGTTTGCCCAAACCTTTGTCCATGTATTGACTCATAGAGTTTAACTTTAGTTTTCAATACTTTCACTTTGATTTTTATACATCAAAGTCCTCTCATAGAATTTTAACGTATTTTTCTACCTTTTTTACCCGCCTCCTAGCAGGATTGAGTTGGCGGCTGTATGTGACCATGGTATCGGGCTCCCAGTCCATCTCGCTGCAGTTGAGCTCTAGCTCACCCAGCGGCGTCTCCCGGAGGCCTGAGAAATCTTTACCAAACACGGCCAGTTTGAGAGTGCAGGCCCGGAGCTCTTCGACAGATCCGACCTCCAGAGTGAATGCCTGAGTCTGAGGCTCTAGGCTCAGGCTGTTTCTGCGTGATGGCACTGGCTGCAGGGCAGCAGGGCACAGTGGCGGCAGGCTGGCACGCACCATAGCGCCACTGAGCCTCCTTGGGCCCCTGAACACACTGAGGATTGTGACTGTAAGGGTGCCATCTGCTGGACAGAACAGCAAGGAGAACTGTACTGCAGGAGTCTGCTTGTTCGACAAGGAGCTGCGTCTGGAACTCAAGCTGGAGCTGTAGTTCGATGGAGAGAGCTCCCCCTGCTGGATGGATGGCATCTGCTCAGGGTCACTGCCTGGCAGAAGGCTGTCTCCAATCACAGTCGAGCGGCGATCCAGATTACGGCGCGTTTTAGACGGAAGGCTAAGTTTACGGATACTTGGGAGGGAGGCTCGGCCATGGACGGATGGTTTGAAGGGAGAACAGGGGGCAGAAGGGGTGCTCAGGCGGCGTAGGGCAAATCGAGACTTCTGAGGGACTTTCAGCTTAGTTGAATCCTGTGGAAAACTGCTTTTGTTGTCATCAGATGGTGTAAAGCTGCTAGCCTCTGACGGATAGTCTAATACATCACCGTCAAGCTCTTCATACTGCTGCTTGACTGGGAGAATTTTGATTGATGGGGACGAGCTGAGAGTCAATGTTACGTGATCCGTTGGACCGGATTGCATGTAAAACTCGTCCTCTTTGGTGTCAGAAGACCGGGATTTCCTGCGGCGCCAGCAAATGATGCAGCCCAGGACGAGGCCGAAGCAGAAGACGGCCAGACCAACAGCCAGGAGGATCTGTAGATGAACTGAGACAACACACATTGATATTACTGAATAATCCACTCGATTAAATAATCTAAATGAATGTTCCATGTGTATATAGTTCCATATCTAGCCATATGAATCAAATCTTTCACTTCTGTCATCACAATCTCAGGCATTCAATTCAAGGGTTAGATAACAAGAGTCAGATTTATGTTCTGCACTTCTTGTGTGCTTCCCTTTTATCTGATTTCTTTTAGAGGTGCAGTTTTTCCTCCTTCTCTAAACAGCACACATCACTCCTTATCTGATTACAGGACACAGGAAATATCCATCTGTTCTCATCACAGCTAGATGGAGACGAAGCAAACACAGGCAAAGCTCTGATCTAAAACAGAGCCACCATGTGACCTCGGCTGGATCAGAGTGGTTCCAGTGCCGATGAGGACGTGTCTGACTGGGAGAGTTTTCCTTGACGCATATCTCTAATGTCAGTGAACGCAGGCTGATGTGTTGATGTGATAAGATTCCATAATCATGTTGACTCGAGTTAAATAATACTGGATGTGGTTTATCAAACATGCATGACTTGAGAAAAGCTTGATAAGCCAACAGAATCAATCTGGGCTCAGAGTTTTGCAGGTGGTGCATTAAATCAGGAGTTTGAACTCCTTGACCTCACCTTTTACAGTCAAAGGTTTGTTTAACTGTAAAAATAAATTCAATCAGCAGATTGTGTCATGCGTGCAATAAAATACAGTATTTTCTATTTTTACATTCATAGAGGTTTTTATCCCACCAACAGGACACATCAGGTCCAAGCTGATATTATTTATAGACTTGTTTTTGGATTCTTGTCCATTCACAAGTGGCCAGTATTATGCAATGATAAGAAGAAAAACCCTATGATAAACCCAACATACTCATTCTGGTTGTGTTTTAACCACATAATCTTTTTTAAATCACAGTCGCCCCGGAAATCAAACCAATTTTAAAACAGATGAAGCTACTTTACATGAACTCTTAAATGCTCATATGTTTAACTAGGAATAGCTGTATTGCTACTGTAAGTGTTGATGCTGTCTGAGAAACACTGTCTCTCTCTGACTCAGCACACTGCATTTCACGATCAGATCTGACCCCAGTGGACTGAAACCTGTTTGCAGAAACAATTCCCCACAATAAAGTGCTGTTTACACTTATTAAAAGGTGGAAAATGTTCTACAGGCCTTGTGCAATTCCTCTAAGTGTCGGAGATAAGCTGAGAGCCCGTTTACGATAAAACTGAGTCACATGATTAAGTTCATGTTGTGGGTAAGCATCTAGAGAGCACGGCAGAATTGCATACACTCATAGTACAGGAAAAGCTTTATAGCAATGTCTTAAGGGGGGGGGGCAGTGTTCTGATAGATACTGATAATACAGACCTGTTATCATGTAAAATATGAATACTATGTAAACTAGAATTGGTTGTGATTAAAAATATTAATAATGTTACTATTGTTAATATGAATATTTCAAGCATTTCTAAAATTATGTTGCATTAAAATACTTATATTAAAAATAATAACATATGTCTGCCTTCCAGAATAAGCTTCAATAATAACAACAACAACAACAATAATAATAATAATAATAATAATGACTAAGATTGTTATTATTGCACTTTTTCAAATTATCTTGAATAAAAAATATTTTTTTCTTATATAATAATAAAAAATATATAAATCCACCTGTCAGAATAAGCTTCAATAATAATAATAATAATAATAATAATAAATGTTATTATTATTATTATTACTTTAATGTTGTTGTTTTAAAATTATGTTGCATAAAAATATTTTTCTTAAATAATAATATAAAATGAATCTACCTGTCAGAATATGTTTTACTACTACTACTACTACTACTAATAATAATAATAATAATAATAATAATAATAATAATAGTATTATTGTACTTTTTATCTTGCATAAAAATGCTTATGTTCTTTATATATACTATATATACCTTAGAATAAGCTTCAATAATAATAATAATAATAATAATAATAATAATAATTTAACTTTTTCAAATTACCATGCGTAAAAATACTTATTTTTCTTAAATAATAATAATAATAATAATAATAATAATAATAATAATAATGTACCTAAGTTTCAGAATAAGCTTCAAAATAATAATAATAACTTACCTCCTAATTGAATGTGCATGGTTCCGGTGCGCGCCGCCGCAGCGAGTGTTACAGATCAGTGCACGCGCTGTCCGCTCTCAGTTTCCCGCCTCTGCACCGTGCCGCATCGCGTGCTCACCAGAGACACACTACGGCACGCGATCATTCAGCTAAACACAAACCGGTGGGCGTGTTCCAGAGCACGCCCACTGCTGCAGCCGACGCGCTCCGATTGGTCATGATTTAAAAACGAATCGTTCTGGAGACACGTGGGGAAACTCTCACGCGCAGTGAACACTCCAGAGGGTACGACACAGGATTAGACCACAGCAGGTCTGGGTGGGATTCGACAAGCTATAAATAAATGATGAGGGTTATTATAGAGACGGTTATTAGTACTGGGGTAGAAGTAGAATGTGTAGTACATGATAATGGTTCCTGTTTCAGTGTAGTCTGTTGTTAGCTTCTGGGTCTGACTGGGGACAGGTGGAGGTACTGTAAACCGGGACATTATTCCCAACAAGATGATGATGATGAGGTCTCAAGAATGTGCAAAGGTTAATCTCTGATGAGTGACTCTCTACTATGACTGTCTAACTATCTATCTGTCCAAAACCGGGAGAGCTGGGTTTCACATGAGTGCTCGAGTCAGAAACCACTCTGGGCATCTGCAAGAGCATTATGGAGATCCATGTGTTCCAGAACCTGTGAGACGATGATATTCTCCATGAAGGTGCATAACTACTTTTTTTTAAAGTTGAGGATGAATAATACATGAACCATGATGTTTTTCAGGTAAATAGCACAGTGGAGTAACGGTTGGCACTGTAACCTCGCACGTCCAGGGTTAAGCGGGCAATTCCTGTCTCGGGTCTGTGTGCATGTTCTCCCCGTGCTTGGTGGGTTTCCTCCGGATACTACGGTTTCCTCCCACAGTCCAAAAACATGCAGATTAGGTTTAGAAATCATTCCCAACAGTAGTGTGTGTGTGTGTGTGTGTGTGTGATGCATTGGCACACTGTCCAGGGTGTACCCCGTGCCCTAATTCTCCTGGGATAGGCTCAAGCTCACTGGATAATTTGGCATAGAAGATGAATTAATGAATAAATACGTAAAAGGTACAAGAAAGAGAAAAACATCCTGATTGTGAATGTCAAACCTGAGTGCCTACATCATTTTATTCTGTGCAGAATTTTATTTTGCTGATTCATTTGCTAACACCGTTTGTCTAATGCATAATGAAAGCTTTGTAGTTCCTAAGGGAAAGATTAATATTGTATTGTGCTGGTAAAATAGTCTGACCAATTCCAGTATAAGGATTGTTTTTTTTTATGTGATGTGTGTATTTAGATTCTTCAGTATATTCTCATGATGCAGATGATTCTTTTGGTTTGAAGTCATTTTTAGGACTTTGAGATTTGTTTCAAATATAAAATACATTATAAATATATTATTATTATTATTATTATTAATGATTTACAGAAACCTGTACTTGACGATGACTGGCCGAGGTGGCTTGGAGGCCGCTGCCATCGTCCCAGTGAAATTTTAGCGAGTAGAACGCCTGATCCTTGAAAACTGAAGCATAACTTGTCACAAGAGACCCATCTATCTTTGTAAACTGTACCCATAATAATTCACCAATGCCACTTGCACGTTACAGGAACTCGTCTGGGAGTTATTGCCAGATTCCCAGTACAGTCCTGACCTCACTCCAAGCCATTTCCACATGTTTGGGCGAATAACGGAGTTCCTGGGTGGCTTCAGACATGAAGCAGACAGACAGTCTGATCCTGGCTCCAGCGTACTGAGAAATAAAAAGAGTTTTAATTCTTATAACTGTAGCCTGTTATTCTGCACAATTTGATTTGGACACCCTTTTTTTGCAAAGCCAATCACAGGTTTATATTAATGCACTTATTTAAATACGTCACCCTTTTGATGCATTTAAATGAACACTTTAATATAAACCTGAGATTGGCTTTGCAGTTGCAGGTACAGTATACTGTCAACACTATCTGTCCAATGAGAGTAGAGAATGCAACAGCGCTGTGATTTAAAGCATGTTAACTTCCAGGTGTTTGCTGGAACACTTCATTTATGAGGCTGTGTAAAAATTCCACAGACCAAAAAAAATAAGGGGGGAAAAAAAGTCCATTATCCAGAACCAACATAGAGACTCATGATTAATTAGATTTTTTTTTAAAGAATCCACTATTCTTTCTCTGAAGCTGATATAATGCAGCTGATTTTGCCGCAATGGCTGCAGCTTCTCTTTTTTATTACAGCTTGTTTTCACTAACTGTGAGAAATGTGCTGTTACATTATAGAAGCTCTGACTTCTCTCTCTCTCTCTGACTCAGCTTTTAGAAATCATGCCAAATGAATTTGTTCAGGTTCTGTCTCTGTAAGGGATCCACTGCAGTGCCATCTGATGAACCTAAAAATAAAACACTACAACCAACATCAGTCACAGAGAGATTCCACCTGCCCCTTAGATTGAACACATGTCAATTTTTATTAAGTGTAGAATTAAATTTATAATTATATCAAAAAATTTTCTCTAGCTTTCCACCCACACAGCACAGTGTGCTTTGCTTCGAATGCCAAACTGCCTGCCTCCAGCGCTCGATCTGATCACTCTATTATTCAAGATCAGATTAACTAATGTGTCCTAAGGGTTATTGGATACGGTGCGGTTTTTAAAGCACAAAGCTGCTCTTTGGAATCACTGACACTCTCACTGGAGTAAATAATGCTCTGTAAGTGTGGAGAGTTCTACAAACTAGTTTGCACATTATTAATATTCATGATATTTCTGTCTAATGAATAAAATAATTAATCAAATATAAATAATTCATAAATCTTGGAAATAGTTTAAGTTAAAATAGCTCAAAATAAAATAGCTTCCAGAAAGCTGTTCATTTTACAGAAAATTAATAATTCAGTATTTTTCGAGGGTGAGTCAAAAATGATCCGTATTACAGTTATATTAAACCTTCTGTCGATCTTATCAGCGCTTCCCGTTCATGGCTCCTGTATCCCCAGTCACTGCTGTGCCGGTGTGAATGTGTTTCATCAGTTCATTTGTAACTGCGGTGCGAGCAAAATTGGATGCTCCACTTGGTCTGAGGGTGTACCTGGTCCCAAAACAACTCACGAAGACCATGAATAGAAGCGTTTGGATATCTGCAAACAAAATCTGTACCAATATTTTAGGGATTTTTCCTAAAGAGAATCATTACTGGTGATGAGACACGGATTCATCACTACGAGCCTGAGAGTAAACGGCAGAGTACGGAACGGAAACATCCTCGATCACCGACCGAGAAAAAGTTCAAAAGTCAACCATCAGCTGCAAAATTCATCACCGCTTACAGTTTTCTGTGATTCTCATATCGAGGGCCAGAAGTATTGGAACACTATCAGGGAAAACAATCAATTACGTTGAGCCGCTTACTGAAGTGCTAAAGACTAAACTACAGATTTCAGATTAATTGCAGAGGACGCACTTGATGATGCACACGTCTACCCACACTCGACACTCTGCAAAAACTTCATTTTGACGTGTTAAAGCATCCTCCCTATAGTCCTGATCTCACTCCATCAGACTTTCACCTGTTTGGTCCCCTGAAAGCAGAACTATGAGGATGAGGATTTACTTCTGATGAAGAACTGAAGACAGCGGTGCATTCGTGGCTCACAGCTCAGCCGAAAACATTTTTAATGAGGGAATGCGAGAGCTTGCTGACAGATGAGATGGACAAAGTGTATTGAAAAGCGAGGAGGTTATTTAGAAAAATTACACATTTGGCTTTTCTAAAAGTTCATTAAAATAAATTCTACAGCCAGAGTGCAGATCATTTTTGACTCACCCTCTTACAGTATATATCGCAATGCTGTTCATTTTGTTTTATTATTCTGACTGCTCTGTGGTTGACAGCTCTGACAAATCACTTTCATTGTAATGTGTTTGATTTGATACAGTTAGTAATTGATTCAATAGTAACAGCTCATACATACATAGGGATTTGATATATACCAGATATTTTTTTTATTATATACTTGATTGGATTTATCTAATAGATAGATAGATAGATAGATAGAATTATTGTATTGCACTGAATTCCAGAGTATTGTCATTTGCATATTACTCATGTATAATTACATAATACAGAGTGCTTCCTCATGCACGCACATGTGTGTATGTACACACACGCACACACGCACATCAAACAGAACATTTATTGCATTGTTTTTTATTGACTTTGTAGCAGGCTTTTAAATGTAATTCACACATGGATGAATGGGTATCATGGCATTTAAGTTCCTGTAGTCAAATTTCTGTCCGTGCTTCAGTAACAAGCGCTTGACTAGAAGAAACAGCAACCACAACAACAGAGGGAGTTTGCATGTTCTCCCAGTGCTTGGTGGGTACTCTGGTTTCCTCCCACAGTCCAAAGAGATGCAGGCTAATTGGTGTTCCCAAATTGCCCCGTAGTGTGTGAATGCACGTGTGAATGTGGACTGGAGGTCCTACCAATTTTGTGAAAATGGGAATAAGTACAATGGTCACCAGTGGCCTCTACGGTCCCTGGTTGGACTACCAGAGGTTTCTAGATGGATGATAATATAACACAGATGACAGTAACACATTTAATAATAAAGTATGTAATTAAAAATGATATATATTTGAACACCAAATATTAATTTTATTCTGTTTGCATCACTTTATAGCCTGCTGTACAGTATATAAAAAAAATTATTTAATTTATTTATTTATAAAACTTTCACAGCATTGATTTATCTTTTTTGATTTCTAACATACTTTTGCACAATAAAAAGTGCTTGACATTTGATTAGACTGATCATTGATTACTGATTGTGTTTTGCTTCTTATCATAGCAGTGTTTTCAACATTTCAGCCATGTACTTGCAGTACTTGCAAGTTTTTTTATATAGTTTTTTTTGTTACACAGCTCCCTCTAGTGGATGTTTGACCAAACTGCCATTAGTTGCCTGATGGTTTAGATGATTAGAATTACACATACAAGCATGTGAAAGTTTTTTTTATTGTTTTTTTTTTTAATGTCAGATGGCCTTATTAGATCTTTCCCCAAAACATGTGTACATGTTTACTTCCACAAGCGACTGCACGAGCCTGTGTTCATGACATCTCAGCTCCTTTATGGAACAACAATGGATAAGGTCTGATTTGAGTCCCAGTAATTGTATAAAACAGTTCAAATGTAGTTGTTGAGGTTACAAATGGACAAATTATTTAGAATTGTAATGCTGGGTATTTGATTAGACTAATTATTGTCTATTTGAACAAGTTTTAATAGTTCAATATTTGTTTCACAGCCCCCTCTAGTGGACATCTGGCCAAACTGCTATTAGTTATCTGATAGTTCTTTGAGATTTACCTCATCTTTTATTATTTACACACACACAGGAATGATATATAATATTTAAAGCTTAGGTGGCTTCATCCCTACAGCATGTATAGACACAGAACGACATGTCATGAGATATTATTAGGTTATCCATGAATTACAAGCGTGACTATAATTATAAGCAGGTGTGCCTACTGCAACATCCCTGTAAGAGAGCAAGACTTTGGAGGAGAATCTGAGAGATTCACCTAGAAACACACACGTGAAACACCCGCTCACTTTATCCCGACCTTTAACTACTGTAGGTAGTTAATTAAGGAGTACCCATGCTTCAGTACTCAGAAAGTGATACAAAAACTCGCTAATGTTAATGAGTGTTATATCTGTTAGTTTATTTGTATGAAAACCGAATTGAGTACAGTAAATACCTGGTTAATTTAAAACATCACTCTGAACATGTAGTTACTCCTGAGAATGACAAAGTAAAACCCTTGAAAATATCAAACCCTTTTAAATATGAAACAATGTAATAGCTTTAACACATCATTAGAACTCCAGAAAAATTGTTGTAAAGACACAGATGAAAAGATGCAAATAAAAGATATTAATAAGGCTACACACCGGCGTGTGTAAAAGACTCCTCTTGTTTCTTTAAACAGAGCTCTGCTGTGCAGGACTGGGGTCAGAGGGGTGACGGCTTGAACAAACTGTTAGTTGTAGTCTTTGAGGGTCTGGGTGACAATGCAGCAGCTTTAGGAGAGATGATTGCTCTGTGCTCTAAACGCTGAATTCCAAAAGGCCTGGACGGACACCCATAAAGCCATCCGAATGATTATAGATTTGAAGAAACATGCTCCGTTCTGATTCACATGTTTTTGTGTGTGTCTGACACATTGAGAAAAAAAAAAACTGTTCATCTTTACTAATTTTTAAAAATAGTTTTATGTTTTATGCAGATCACTGTTTTAACATTGACTACGTTTGGTAGAATAAAGGTTTTTGTAATGTTTGTTTGTGTGTTTTAATTGTTGTTGTATTGTAAGGCCAACTTGTTTTAATAGGTCCAACTACATTAGTGGGCTACAATAGGAGACAACTTGCCTTTTTGAGTAGATGAAAAGTTGGGCTAAGTCAACCCTAGACAAATATAATTAATTAAGCTCACAACCAGTACTACTTGACTTAAATGTTTGGATGACAAATTGAGTCAACTTAAGACGTGTCAACTAAACACCAATGCGAAATGGCCAGCAAATGTCTCTAAAAGTTGAGTAAACTCAAGCTGTGCAACTTGTTACTAAACTTTTTTTTTTACATTGAGGCTGCTTTTGTTTTTTTTTTTCTTTTGTTTTTTTTACAGTGTATTGTCTGCACCACTAGTATCAAAACTTTAATAGTATTATTATTCACTACAAAGTGTTTTTGGAGTTGCTCTCACCCAGTCGTCTAGACATCACAATGTGGCCCTTGTCAAAGTCATTTAAAATTCCTATGATTGTCATATTTTTCTGCTTCCCATACATCAGCTTAGAGAAAAAAAAGTTTCAATGGCTGTCTAATATATTCCACCCACTTTCAGTTGCCACTGTAAGAAAAATGGTAGCTGTAAGTAGCTACTGTAACAAGGGCCGGATTGTGATGGGTAGAGAACTGGGTTGGAGCAACTTCAGAACTGCAGATCTTGTGGGATGTTTTAGATGTTTAAGACAGGGTCATGGGCGGCCAAGGCTTGCTGATGTACTGTATGTGAAGGGCAAAGACTGGCCTGCGTAGTTCGACTCAACAGAAGAGCTACTGTAGCTCAGATTGCTGAATAGGTTAATGGTAGGTCTGATAGAAAGGTGGCAGAACACACAGGTGCATTAGTGTTTTGTAGACGAGGCATAAATGCAGAAGTTAAGATGGTTTTTAATAATAAAGAAATCAAAAATAAACAAACATACTTAACTTGAAAACAAACCAAGCAGGAGCCTATACAAAACTACGAGTTGGACTAAACTGGCATGAAACTAAACAAACAGCTAACCAGCATGTAACAAGTTTAACTTAACAGATGCAAGACACAAAGCAGAACTTAAACAGGCTATTTATAATCAAACTAATGAGCCACCTCCCATCACCTGACCGAGGTGCATCCTGGCAAATGAAGTTGCACTAAACAAAAACTAACTAAATAAATAAATAACCACACACACACACACACACACACACACACACACACACACACACACACACACACAAAAGAGTCTCTGGGCGCAAGGCGCCCCCTAGGGGTTACCCCTGACACTGATAGTCAAATTGGTGCAAGCTTCTAGAAGCATGTGACCTGTAAAATTGTTATTTAAATAGTTTTTTGGTAAAAGCTTAAAAGGCAAAAAATCTATAGTGTCTGTAAATTGTTGCAACATTTTAACAATTTAGCATTTTCAGAATAATACATGTGATTTTTTTTTTTTTCATGTGAAATCTAAACTGGCCAAGTTTCATCTGATTGAGAATTAAGATAATTGAAAGATTTAAATAAATAATGGTAAAAAAAAAAATTCTATGAAAAGTTTACTATAGCAAATGTGTTTCTTTTTATCTAATAAAACTATAAATGCGTATGTATGTTTAAGTATTATGAAATAATGGTGTTGATTCAATCTGAAAATTCACTTTCTCACCTAATGTATGTGAGACAGTTTTTAGTACCAGTAACACGTTTTAGCCTGTAGAACACTCACAAAGCTCACAAAGCTTCATTTAAATAATCATTGCATGCAACTATTGTTTAGTTTATTCCCTTATTAATTGAATACTTTAAATCAGCCAAACGGGAAATGACAGGTTTTTCCTTTTTTTTTTTCTTTTTTTTTTTTGTTTCCGCACAGTCTTTTCTTTTCAACCTGCACTGAGGAAACGGTTCGTTTTTCTTACTTTTGTTTTCCAATCGTCGAACGACACTCCGTTTGTGGACCTGCCCCGGGGTGTTTCGGGGTGTCCCAGAGTGTCCCAGAGTGTCCCGCACCCGTCGTGTCACAGTTTAGTCTGACGATGTCTCTCAGAGCAGATCACACACTGCTTTTAGCTTTAATCTGGACCACATGTTCCAGCCTCACACTCGGGACTGATGGGTTAAAGGCGAGGATCAGAGTGAAGAGAGAAAGTAAGAGATATACAAGTCTAACTCCGTCCTATAGAGAACCTTTATTATTATTATTATTATTGTTGTTATTATTATTATTATTATTATTATTCGTGTGTTTAGTGTTTTCATATTGAACCAGCAGCTTGTTCTCAGATTCTGTACAGTTTGACGGTGTTTGTGCGCTGAATGCTCATATATTCCCGCGTCACTGCGCAATTTGTTCGAGAGTCGCGATTTTACATTAAAACTATTCATCATCACTGCCAGATTTAACGAACACGCGCGCGTGCGTGCGTGCGTAAGTACGCGCGCGTACTGTATGCGTATCTAAAAGAAGGCACCCGATTTATCCTGTGCATCTCGAGATCATGACATATTATCGTTCTCTTTCGCACGATTTTTCATTGCATACAGTATGAAGTGCATTTGTGATGGTCGGGTCAGAAGAGTTGGATCAGCTGGACACCATGATCCAAGTTAAAACCTGCACAAAGAACTCGCCTACTGTACCTAGGACACACACGCATTAGAGTCTAAATGAGAACTATTTCTCATGTGCAAATAAGATTCTGGTGCACCTTTGTGGCTGTGTGCTTTAAAATAACAATCAGAATGTTTGTGCCCGAGCAGTTACGATAGTGTTTCATAAATCTACCATCTGAAACACAAGATATACTGTACAGTCCATGCTTTCCATGTTAGCTCCTATACACTTTTTTTCCCCAGTTATCTTCAACTGGTGTGTTGGTTCTGCACGTACAACAACGCACATGATGCCCAGATTGCACATGCCCAGCCATTTTGTCATAACCGTTCTAATCATACACCTTTACTCTGCGTGGCTCAGGTTCTGTATCTTCTACTGTAGCATTGCAATGTTAAAGTGTATTTATTCCAGTTGGTACAAGTGACGTTTGAAATATTCACCAACTTTCTTGAGCCATATCACTTATATTTCATTCCAGAGTTACAAGGGCTTTCCAGTCATTGGGGCCCTGGGGAGTCAGTCAGTGTCCAACCTACCACCCCCTCCCTCTACCACTATGACACTAAAATCATTGACACACAGGACAGAGAAAATTACAATATGCATATATGCAGTATTTATTTTTATAAGAACACTCAGAATACAACAAAATGAATACGCAATATTATGTGAGGTGCAGCAATCATTTCAGGAGCCATGGAACAAAGAGAATGCATGAGGGCAGCGATGGAACCTGGGCCATGCAGAAACAGATGCAAAAGAGGAAAATCTAAATATTATCAATTGTAGGGTAGAAAGGTTCTCCAAAAGAATCAGCCACTTGTCCTGAGGATGACAGGATCCTGCACGTATGAGAGAGATCCAAAGGGTGCATTATATTCAAAAAAAGGAAAGCAAAAAGAAAATAGTATTAATAATAATAATAATAATAATATTTTATTTATTTTTGCTTGCTAATAATGTGTTAATGTGAATCTCTCTCTCTCTCTCTCTCTGTTTTTTCACACCTGCTACTCTGTTTCTTATACATGCTGAGGTTACTGATTTACTGTGACCGTGACCAGGATAAGAGCTAAGGAATGCATGTTTTTGTACTGAAATCATTGTACTGTGGCATGAATGTGTAGACCTTTGCTCCAAAATCTTAGAATTGAGCCAGAAGCAGCGATGAAAACAGTTCCCTGATTTACTTCTCTCTCTCTCTCTCTCTCTCTCTCTCTCTCTCAGATGGAGCATTTCTCAGTTTTAGCACATCGAGTGGTCAAATGTTGCATAACCTGAAGCTGGTCCATGATCCCTATAGTGAAAACATCTATGCAGGAGGTCCACATGGCCTGTACATGTTAAATCCAGAAGAACATCCAGCACTGAAGGAGGTAAATTCTTTCCCCAGCATCTCATATCTCACATACTGTAATATCATTAACAATGGTAATAATAATAATAATAATAATAATAATAATAATAATGAGACGAATATGAAAGAGCGGACAATAAGACTAGATAGCAGACAGTCTGAGGTGAACCAGGATTAAAAAAAAAAAAAAAAGGATATAAGGACAACCTTAGGTCAGAGTTCCTTTTCTTCTTTTTCTTGTGATGTCTGTTTTATTCTTTCGGATAAAACCCTGTCGTTTCGTAGCCAGGCTTGGGACTGATGTTTATCAAAACATGCTACAGTACCTATCATTTTTTGCTACTTAAAGGTTCTGTGCATACAAAGACTGACAAACTTTGGAACTGTTTTATTCATTTTGTTGATTATATACTGGGAGCGTTATTTAATGGGGATATTTTTCTATCAGAATATGCTACCTTTAAGTTCTCCAATAATTATGTTATACTGTAATACAGCATTAAAACCTGCTCCACCTCCTGTTATAGTACATTTTTTGATAGGTTAGACTCTGCTATCAGATCATGCTACAGTAGCATTTTTTGATGAAGGTAGCACATTTTGCCATCAGCACTGCATGTGGTTGCTGAGTTGTATGAGGCATAAGGTTACAGGTTTTTCCTAACAGTGGTGGGGCTCGAACCCACAACTCCGATCAGCAACACAGAGCCTCAGTCACCTGAGCCACCACTGCCTCGGAGCGAAGTCCCTAATAAGCACTTGAAACACCTGACCAGCCCGAGGAACAGTCCAGAAACTCGTTTAAACTTCTCATTTAAACGTCTAAACCCGTTTAGTTCTTGCATTTCTTTGTGTTTAGACATTTATACAGTAGTTAAGCCAATCGCCAACATCACCATGAGAAAAAAAAAAGACTTAAGATTATCAAACATCTTGACTCTCAACGATGTAACAAGAAGAAAATGTACATTCAAGTTAAAAGAAAGAATAAAATGTTTAAGTCTTTGATGAGTATATTAAATGAAATGTTTTGTATTATGGACAGGTTTACATTCCAATATTTGAACCAGAATGCCAGAGCATCTCTAGTGTAAGTTCCACACACACACACACACACACACACACACACACACACACACACACACACACACACACACACACACACACACACTGTATGGTTTATGCTTTTAATGCAGTGTTTATTAGCATTTGAAATAATGCACTAGCATGTTGAAAGCATTGTTTTATTCTCGTTCCTGCTCTCTTCTGTGACAATGTAGAACATCGGGTCGTTAGTTTTCAGACTTGGTGTGTGTTTTAAAAAATATGTTTTTATTGATCTTCAGGGTTGTGGATACACAATCTCTCTGCTGAAAGAGGGGAGGAATGGGAATCCACTGTTCATGTGTGGAACCAGAGATAAAAACACAAAGTGTTGTGATGTGGTATGTTAAGTTTTAAATGTTCTTCAAGTACAAGTACGCATTGTGTCCATACTGTAATAATGCACTGTGTCGGTCCTTAGACCTATCAAGGCTTATTGCATTTATTTTAAACAATTTAGTTGTGAATGAGTTGCTGAACTACAGTATATATTCTGTCATGTCAGGACTCGGAGCACATTGCCACCGGCTGCTTCAAACTGACTAATCCAACACAAATCACGCAGCCGTCCTTGCACGTCGGTAAGAAACCATTCAAACCTACAGTACATTTATTCACAGGTCAAGCTGCTTATTCTTGTTTTATTCATTCCTGGGAGACAAAGTGCCACTGTAACCCTCTATGATGAATTTACTGTACATGCATTTAGCTTCGGAATTATTGCCACACTGTGGGATCATGCAGAACATTGACAAAAGAAAACAAGCATGGGTTTTCTATTTAACTTTATTACTTACTTCTTTCATACTTACAGTAATACACTAAGCTAGTTTCGCAGGAACGTGTCCAGTTCACACAGCCAGTGATCCGCTTCCTGGAGCTTCCTGTTATGTTGGGGAGAGCGCGTGGTGTTAGTACACTGGGTGATTGTTTGCAGAAGTGCTTGTGCAACATTTTCGGGAAAGTTTCCTGTTCAGAGATAATTTGGGATTATTAATAAGACTAAATGAACTCAAACATAAACACAAACATGACCAGAAATCCCCTGCTTTCTCCAGACAGGGCTCATCCTTATCTTTTCTTTCAGTTCCTCTATTCTTTATTTCTTTATTATTATTTATTTCATTTTTTTCTCTTTTCTTTTAACTTTTCAGTTTTGTCTTTTCTTTTGTATATATATATATATATATATATATATATATATATATATATATATATATATATATATATATATATATAATAATTAATATGAGTAATTGTTGTAATATCAGTGTTAATCATCAATATCGCAGCATGTGACCTTTTTTGACCTTGGATAGTACAGCTGGTGAATTCTTTACGTGTATCCTACCCTGTGTATGTGTTTGTGTCGTGTGTATTCCAGGTGATTCTCTATATTACACAGTCTCTACCGGCAACGGCGGTCAGCCAGGCCTCTACAGATCTCACATGAATACATACACCTGGCCACCGGCGAGAACGACCGGTGAGACAGTAAACTATTCTCATTACTACAGATTTTTAAAGATCCAGACTCATTTGAGGATGTACAGTCCGTGTGAAGAGTTTAGACGATTTAAAGTACAGTCAAACACTGAGGAACATCAGGGACAACACAGCTCAACTCAAATAATTGACATGAATTTAAGCACTGAGCAGATTAAATTCATGTGCATATACTGTACACTGATCAGCCATAACATAACAACGCATTTCGGTTCCCCTTGTGTCACTGGGGCAGCTCTGGTACCTCGAAGCATGACTGCAAAATAAAAACAACAAAGCCTCAAATAGAATATACAAGACAAGAGAGACAGACAAGAGAGAATAACACAATCGAGGACAAAGACATATCATGTATGAGTGCACAAAACACGTGCAAAAATCACACAAACATTGACTAAAATCATATCCTACATTAATGATGACATAAACAGAAAACAAAAACAGGAAATATTTTATACACAACTAATTAGACATCTGAAGAAATTATCCTCAGGATAATACTATCATTGTTTTGTTTTGTTTCAGAGCAGAGGTATGTAACAATCCTTGGGAATCAAAGCGGTGAGCCACTGGATGGAAAAGTGTACTCCTTCTACACGGAGCAGAACCAGAACCAGGACCCGGACACACCCCTCTGGATACCCCGGGTCTCTCAGATCTGCACGGTGAGCAGTACGGCGTGTTGTGTTTTGCTGGATATTATGTCTACAATTTTGTTTTTATTTACATTCTGTTTTCAATTTTTTTTTATTAACAACTAATTATACAGTAGATCCAGTGTTGTGAGATGGTCTTGTTATAGACTTAAATTAATCAGCCTAACATTAAAGCCTGTGTATTATATTATACTGTATATATTACAGTATACTGTACAATTATATTATATTATATTATATTATATTATATTATATTATATTATATTATATTAGGCGGCACAGTGGTGTAGTGGTTAGCACTGTCGCCTTGCACCGGACACCAGGGTCCGGGTTCGATCCTCGGCCAGGCTTCATTCCCGTCTCTGTCTGCATGGAGTTTGGATTTTCTCCCCGTGCTTGCTGGGTTTCATGTAGGTTAGGCTAATTGGCGTTCCCAAATTGTCCGTTGTGTGTGTATGTACCCTGCGATGGATTGGCACCCTGTCCAGGGTGTACCCTGCCATGTGCCCTAAGCCTCCTGGGATAGGCTCCAGGCCCCCGTGATTAATCCCCAGGATTAAGCGGCATAGATGATGAGTGAGTGAGTGAGTGAGTATATTATATTATATTATATTATATTATATTATATTATATTATATTATATTATATTATATTATATTATATTATACTGTATTATGTAGTGTATTTTGTCTATATTGTGCACTGAAGGCTCTGGCCAAATAATTTTTCTAAACAGTAGCTCTGAAAGTTGAACATACACAGTCCACAAAATATTTTAGATGTGTAAATCCCAAAGTTATGATATTTAATTGCCCATAGTGGGTGAAACTGTAATAATGCATTAAGTGTAGATTTAGCCTGCAGCCACTGTGCACCTGACCAGCACCTGCTCTGCACAAACTGAACTCTTACCTCCGTCTGTTCTTAGGCGGATCGAGGTGGCAGCAAATCAATCCTGCAGTACCGCTGGACGTCCATGCTGACCGCACGCCTGTTTTGCGGAGATGAGAAGGAGCATCTCTTGTATACAGAGCTCCTGGATGTTGCTGTGCTGGAAGATGAAGAATGGGAAAACACCACGATTTACGGCCTCTTCAAAAATGCCTAGTAAGATAATGCGAGTTCCTTTAATAATAAGATAATTAAGATATAAGATAAGATAATAAGATAATTGCAGAGGACAGAATATACAGTGTGCCCAGAAAGATTGTTCCACTTGATTCTGTCATGAAAGTTGTCAACATTGACACTTGCTGTGAGAGGAGGCAGGCTCTGAATAATTTGCGGAGGCCTACGCACATGAGCTCTTTGTTGGCTTTTCTTTAAAGTGATCCTGGTGCATTAGCAGCAGAACAGTTTTTCAAGTATGAGTAGATTATTGCTTTATCAGACAATAACCGATACTTGTATTGGTGCATCCCTAATCCCAGTGTTGTTGGTCTTTCGGCTGCTCCAGGCAAAGGGTCCATTAAATCTGCACACAAGCTTGGCACAGGTTTTACACCGGATGCCCTTTCTGACACAACCCTCCCATGTTATCCAGGCTTGTGACCGGCACTGTATCCAGTAGCTGGGATTTGCGCATTGGCTGGGAATTGAACCTGAGTGAGCTGAAGTGTCTGCTTCAGGTTTAAATGCTAATTCAGCAGTCTGTCTGTTTACAATCAATGTGGAAGTTAAAAGTCAACCTTGTGTTTCCATCAGCTGTTTCTGTTCCCTTAGACATGCTGACAGTCTGTAGTCTTACAACTCACGCAATCAATCATCTCCACATGCTCTCATGACACACTTCCAACTTCTCATGCTTTAATATTCAAAACAATTGACTGTGGAAGACACAAGCTAAATCATCGAGGTCCAGTCTCTTTGGCGAATCGCGATGAACGGCTTTTATTCTGAAGTCGAAACAGTACTAAGGTGTAGTGAGGTCGGAGCAGACCGGTATTTGTGGAGTCTGGGTGAATTTAAAACATATTTACAGCTGCATCAAGGCATAAAGAAGAGGTAATTCATCCTCACTCATAGTCCGTACCACTTTATCCTGTATACAGGATCACAGGAGGCCTGGAGTTTATCCCAGGAGACTTAGATCAATCCATCGCAGGGTCCTCACACGCTCTCTCACACGCTACGGGCAATTTGAGAGCACCAGTTAACCTAATTTGCATGTCAACTCCATGCACACAGACCCAAGGTGGGAATCAAACCCCGACCCTTTACGGGCCACCATGCTGAATATAAATTGTTACACATTGTTTTGTGTATGAACTCAATGCAAGTACTGCGTGTAAAGAATTTTACTGCCCTTAGGGGCATCATAGTGTGGGGTTGGCATTGTGACTGACTACCCACGGCCCCAATGATGGGAGGGTCTGTATAATTCTGGATTGAAATCTGAAAGATAGGAATCAAGAAATGAAGGACCCCTATGAGATCGTTTATGTATAAAGCCTAGAGTTCTGTGTAACACCCATGAGGTCCTACAGTACATGGAGCTGCTGGAGAGTGTTGGCTGATTTGACTGGTGGGTAAGGCACTCCCTATTTGGGTGAATATTTCCAATGTCAGCTGCACCAACTTGAATAAATACAGTCACATGTATCTGTTGTTTCACTTTAACACGTGGAATATGGGGGTGTCACGTGCGTATACTGTACTGTAAATGCAGAAGCATTGACTGTATTTTAAGAATCTTACTCCAAGCCAAGAATGCTGATCTTTCCACCTCTGTGTCTCTCCCATAGCGCCCTGAGGGCCGTGTGTGTTTACAAAATGTCCGACATCATCACCGTTTTTGCGAGCAACGATATCAAAGATAACACTGAGACTTTTTCTTCACCACGTCCTGGAGAGGTGCAGTACCATTCAGCTAAACAGAAATAAACCACTTATGTACTGTACGTATCTCTCCCCCTTTCTTAAACGAGTTATAACTGTGTTTTCCAGTGTGTAGAAAACAGTCAAATGTTATCACCAAGCATGCTGAAGTTTATGGAAAGTCTTCCTGAGATGAGCCAGTGGATTAAACCTGCCCAAGACCCTCTGTTGTTTGACCACAATGTATACACACACCTGCAGGTGGACAGAGTGGAGAGCAGCACGTCAGAAAACAGCCATCATGATGTTCTCTTCATGGCTCTAGGTGAGCAGGTTTCTGTTTACAGTGCCTTGCAAACGTGCCTTGCAAACTGTCTCTACCAGTTTTGTACATCTAGAGAGTGACATCTTTGCCCATTCTTCTTTGCAAAATGGCTCAAGAGAGCGACAGTGAACAGCAATTTTCAAGTCTTGCTCCAGATTCTCAATTAGTTTTAGGTTTGGATTTTGACTGGGCCATTCTAACACATGAATATACTTTGCTCTAAACCATTCCATCGTAGCTCTGTCTGTATGTTTAGGGTCATTCTCCTGCTGGAAGGTGAACCTCCATCCCAGTCTCATATCTTTTGCAGACTCTAACAGGTTTTCTTCTAAGATTGCCCTGTATTTGGCTCCATCCATCTTCTCATCAACTCTGACCAGATTCCCTCTCCCTGCTGAAGAAAGGCATCCCCACAACATAATGCTGCCACCACCATGCACAGCAGGCATAGCGTTTTGCATTTAGGCCAATAAGTTAAATTTTGGTCTCATGTGACCAGAGCACCCTCTTCCACATGTTTGCTGCGCCCCCAACATGACTTGTCGCAAATTACAAACAGGACTTCTTATGGACTTAGGATTTGTGGAATACACGACTACTAGTTGTCCTGCGGACAGATTCTCCCACCTGAGCTGTGGATCTCAACAGCTCCTCCAGAGTTACCATGGGCCTCTTGGCTACTTCTCTGATTAATGCTCTCCTTGCCCGACCTGTCAGTTTAGGCGGAAGGCCATGTCTTGGTAGGTTTGCAGTTGTGCCATACTCTTTTCATATACAATAGTCTTTCAGAAACTAACTCTAACCTTCTGGGTTCAGGGATTAAATCTCAACTGTAATCTGTGTGGGTGGAGTTTCCATGTTCTTCCCGTGCTTGGTGTGCATCCTTTGGATACTCTGGATTCCTCCAACAGTTAAATGCAGAGTAGTCTGATTGAAGTGTCCAAATTGGCATTACTGTATGAATGTATGTGCTTGTAGCCTGCGTTGGGTTTCTACCCCTTAAGAACACCAACTTGTGTTGTGAGACTATCCTGAGCTAGTCGTCAGGCCTCTTGCAACCCTACACAGGATAAGCCTTATGGTTCTGTGGATATGATCCATCAGGACGATTCATATTTGGTTTTTGGGGAAAATTTTTCAGTCACTGTTTGGGTTTTTGGAGCAATTGGCAGACATACTGCCTGAGTTTTGTGGAATGTAAGGTTAATATGTATTTATGTGTATAATTGTTGTGCAATTAAATATTCAAATGAAATTAAATAAATACGTCAATACTGTAAGTCAGTAAGTATGTGGTTTGTTTTCTCTTCCTAGAGAATGGCAACATCCATAAAATTCTGGTGCAGGATGGTGACCCCTTCATCATTGCAGAGTACAAGCCCTTTCAATCCAGGACCCACATCTCCAGCATGCTGCTCGACCATAATACAGTAAGCATTCCTTTTTTCCCCCCAATATTATACTATATTATATTTTACTGTGATAAAACCTATCGGGTTATACAGTAATTATCTCAATTGCCCAGCCCAAAAATAATTGCACACTCCAAGATGTCATTGACTGAAATTAACTTTGATAATTGATATAGGACAATGAGTCCTCATGCCAAAAGGGAATTAAACCTCCATTGATGTGATACCCTGATCATTCAGGTTGTCAGATGACTTCATGGGTTTATTGCCACATAATGTTGCTGAGTCTAGACCTGAGCAACTGAAGCAACTCTGGATCCTAACACTGCCGCCAGAGGCTTGTACAGTGGACACTATACATGATGCGTCCATCACTCTGGAATAGGCTCAATCTGGACTCATCAGACCACATGACCTTTTTTCATTTCTCCAAAGTCCAATCATTATGCTTCCTACCAAATTTAAGTGTTTTATTCCTGATTAGTCTCACTAACAAGTGGTTTTCTAATGGACATACAGCTGTTTAGTCCCAGTCCTCTGAGTTATCGTGACATTGGAAATGATCCTACTGTACTTTCGCTATTAAACATAGTGATAATAGTTCTACTGTCAGTTTTTTACCATGCATCTTTATCAAGTGATCTTCATTCATGATTTTTTTTTTTTCTGGCCACATTTCTTCCATGAAGTTGACAGTCCTAGCAGAGGGCCTTGGCACCAGCGGGATTCGATCTTGCAATCTTCGGATCATGGGGGTGAACTTATTTTGTCGCACCTCTTGGGAGAGTTTATTTTAAAGGGTGGTAGAGACCAGAATGTGTGCCTAAACCTGATTAATGAGACTTGCAAACCTAGGGTTTATTGCTGATATTGCCAATCATTTTACAGGGTCAGACTAAGAATGCCTCAATGCCTGAGTGTCTCAGAGTGTCTTTCACTTCTGTACTGAGCACTGACTCAGTTGCTGTTAAAGCAGAACTGTTTCATCAGACATGCACTTCCTGTGCCTATAACATATTTTTAGTTCTGTATAATAACTTGGTGTTTCTTCCTGCAGAAAAAGCTGTTTGTGAGCTCCAGCAGCGAGTTGATCCAGATCGACCTGCACAACTGCAGCGTGTACGGGAAACACTGCGATTCGTGTGTGATGGCCCGAGACCCGTACTGCGGCTGGGACTTGGAGAAGTGTTCAGCTAACAATGGGTACATGCTGAAACTCCGTCAGCTTTTTTTATGTTGACATCTTAATTGGCTTCAAGAAGCACACAGTACATTGAAATGAAAAACAGTGAGGGGCAGCTGCAGCATTGCGGCATCTAGTGTTCAGGTGTTTGAACCCTTCAACACTCCATAAGCAGGACATGCAATGCAGAGCTTTTATATGTAGGTGGAATTTTAATAAGTCTCATAAGGTTTATGCATGCAGTATGTCTTTGTTTTTAAACCATACACAGGTGTTATGTATGAGCTGAATTTCACCCGTAAATATATAATGGTGAATTTGTACAGTAATTGTTTAAAATCATGAGTGATGTCCCTTATTTTTTGACACGATATTTATAGAATAAAACTTCACCGTATAACTGATTCTACTTTAAATAACCACTAATTCTTTTATTGGTTTATTAGTAGTTCCAGATTAAATTCTCTGAATTAGTTGTTACTATAGAAACGATGATGGATTGAACCTGAGATCAATAACACTGATGTCATGTTAACTATCCCAGTCTGAATTATTATTATTATTATTTTTAAACATCATAGATCATTAATTCAAGACGTGACCCATGGAAACCACTGTTTATGCGAAAACGGTAAGTTGTGCTTGTGTGTGAGAGGTGCTAACTCACTAGAGTCACACTAACTCACACTAGAGTGTTTATTTCGGGATGTATTATTTTTTGCGTTTTCTGTATTATAGTTCTCCCTGTCCACAAAACAAGTGATGTCACTAATTAGTTCGAATCTGGCTGAAAATCTCTGATATTTAACTGAAAAGAATACAGAAAAACCGGCTATGTGGCAATGGTATTGAGCTCCCGGAGCCCTGGTCTGCGTCATATCCATCTCCCATAACTCATAAGCAGTGTTTGGTAACAGACTAGAAGGGCTAATAAAATAATTAAACATTCATTTAAGCCATAAAACGGTATTGCTATTGATTATGTAGAAAGGTTCAATTGTGTCTTTCTCCATAACCCATCTGATCTCCTATGAGCTTTTATTATATAAACCAGACGTGTGCATCAAATAAGTGCTCCTGTACTGCATCCAGGATCATTAGAAGACTAATCAGCAGCCGGATGTTACTAATGAGATGAATGGGTATTAATGAAGAACTGTGACTACCTCTCGTCTATAAAAGCAGAACTTTTGGCATTCTGGAGCATTTAAGCGTATGCCTACATCATGCCAAGAATAAAGGACATCAGCTATGACCTCACCCTGGGAAGGGTTATATAAGGTCTTCTCTGAACAATTGGAAATTCATCGTTTTGCTGTGAGAAGGATTGTTTCACCAGCACAGTGTTGCTGATTGTCCCAGCAAATAAAGTCCAAGGTCAGAATGTTTAAGGCTCAGAGATATAAAGATAAATCAAAAGACCCGATGTACATAATTTCAGCTTTTATAAGCACGGTAACAATAGAGACAAAAGTAAAAATAATTGGAAAAAGAATGGAGCGAGCTGAATGGAGCGAGGTGAAAAGATGGCAGGACATTGCTCGTTCTTTTAACATGAAACATTCGACCATCAGAACAAGGACAAGTGGAACGTGTTAGTTTTATACTGTGTATAACCAATTGTGTTAGTATCCTAGTACTGTACCAAGATAATGTTTGTTGGACTTACAAACAAATTGGACTCACAACGAGCTTTCAGTAGGAGAATTACTATACGGAAGAGATCATGTGTGTGAATTGTTTGCTCAATCGGGCTAAACCACGCCATGTTTACTCACACACACTGACGCTCTGCAAATATAAAATAAAATAATATAATGAAAACTATATTCTGTGGATAAACAGATGCCTCAAACATCAATGTTGTATAAAAGAGTGGTTTAAAATGTGTCTAAAAGGATGCAAGAAACTAAAAAAACTCCTACAAAAAAAATAGTACTATAAGTTATTGTTGTTGTACATATTTTTTTACATTGGTTTCTAAATATTAGCTTGCTATTTTGAAATAAAAAATCATTACATGTATTTTTTTTTTTAACCTCAGCTTGTTTGGATGTTTATATTTGAGAGTTAATGAAGAGCACATAATTGTAATTTAGGCTTTTATGAATAAACACTTGGAATTAATTAAGGGTGTATTTTCTTTTTCCCATGACTCTACTAAAATATGCAGAGCCATGAAAAAATATTTGAACCTTTCCCGTTTTTTTTTTTTTTTTTTTGTGGCATATTTGTCACACAACAATTATGCAAAGGAGAGTGGACCAAAATTCATCCACATCCACATCCACAAAATTATCGCAAAGTTATTATACTGTATATAGTTGTTGTCGCCTAGCTGACACGTCCAGTTATTAGTGTTAGGGGGCAGTTACGTTTTCACATAGGGCCTGGTAGGTTTGCCCATTTTTTCCCCCTTAATAAATGAAATCATCATTTAAATACTGCATTTTGTATTTTACTTGGATTATCTTTTGTGTAATATTAAAATCATTTGATGACCTTAATTATTTACATGTGACAAATATGCAAATAAATAAATAAATAAATTTAATAAAGGGGGGGGGGGGAGGGGCACCATGATATTGTTTCAAGCAAATAATGAGATGACAATACGACTTAACTTGCCTTAAATACTGTCCCTGTGCGTCTTTACAGATGTCCCCACCACCGATGAGTCCCATGAGAATAGAAACTCCCCCATTAGCGTGTCTCAAGACTCTAAATTCTACCTCAAATGCCCCATGGAATCCCAGCATGCCTCATACACTTGGGAGCACCAGGGCAGGACGATGGCGTGTGTCTCAACTGATCAGGACTGCCTTTTACTGATCGATGGCATGGGCGAAAAGGACGAGGGAGTGTATACATGCATTGCTACTGAGAATGGATATGAGAGGACGATCGTCAGTCAGCAGCTGCAGATGAACACTGCCTCGGTGACGAGAGCGACTAATGTAGCTTTAGCATGCATTCTGTTTCTGATCTCTGTGATCTGCTAGCGCTGAGTGTGATGCTGAACTCCCAGTATGTAGTAACGTTTAATGTTTTTGATGCAGTAAAACAAGCAAATGAAACAGGAAAAACAACAACAACAAACAAACAAATCATGAACAAAACAAATATTCAGAAATGATGTTCCAGGACCATACCAGTCCTGGATATGTGCTATAGTTGATCACAGTGCCCCTAGTGGCTGATGCCAATACAGCCTCCTATGTTTTAGTGAATTAAACCTGTTTACGATGCTGATACTGATTCATCTTCTTGTACAGCACAAAGTGTATGAATTGCAAGATTGAAGTGTATGAATTGCAAGATTTTATCTTAGCAAGTGACCTAAATTTCCCTGATACATACAGTAAAAGTATGCCATGGATGTTTCTATCCCATGGGACTTATTTTTTATCCAATATTGCTTATATACATTTATTTTTACTTTAGGATAAGTAATGCAAGTTGTTGTCAGGGGTAGCTCAGTGGTTAAGGCATTCAACTTCAGATTAGAAGGTTCTGAGTTCCATCCCCAGCACCACCAAGTTGCCCTTGTGCCCTTGAGCGAGGCCTTCAACTGCTCACATGTAAAAAATAAAAATGTAAGTTCTACACCCCACTATCGTTAAGTAACGCAACCCCATGAAGAAATATAGTTAAGTAAAAGTATGAATATTTGCTGTAATTTTGAGTGGAATAAAAGTTAATAATATCTACTTAATAAGTAAAAGTAACTACTCAAAGTACATGGATTATGTATTTAATTACATTAACAAATATACTTAGTTACAGTACCTCACACGTCTGGATACTGGTTGTAAATATTTGGGGATGGAACGAGTACATAGAAATAATTTATAAAGGAAGCTAACAAGGACCTAGGAGAAATTAATTAAAACTTTGTTGTGCCTAAAACATGATGTTAAAGATGATTTCTAAGGATTTCTGATCAATTACACAGCTCCCAGTCCTCTGTCCTGCAGACTGGTCTAGTCTGATAATCATAAAACACAAATCATATCAATGAAACCAGTACACTACAAAAACTATAGCATTACATTTTATCAATAGAAAATATTTTAAATATAGCCAAATTTATCATATTTTTCCTAAAGTTGCCTTTATTTTCATCTTCAAAAAAATATATAATGTTCTGCAAATAGAAATAGAAAAAAAGCAAGTGTGACCTAAAACCAGTTAAAATAAATCACAAAGAAAGATTTACCTAGAATTAAACATGTTTATTATATTTTTATTTATTAAAGATCATTGCTAAGATTTGTCTTACTGTGCATTTTAATGGGATTAATTTGATGTATTGATACATTCATGAACTCTAATTTCCCTTTGTTCGTAGTTAATAAAGTAGTCTATCTATCTGTTCCTGTAAGTTTGCTCACTTTAAAGTTGTGCCATGCTCTAACTTGTTTAACACATCTGGGTGTAAACATCAGGAAAAGAAATCTTTTATCTCATATTCATCTTTTGACTTTAAACCCAAAATGTCTTCACTGCGTAACAAAAACAACAGAGGCTGGGTTGCTGTTCCAGTACTTTCAGATTCATCTGTAGTTCACGTGGCTGTGATTGGGGACATAAGGAGTGCTGATGCCACAGTTTTGAGTTTCTACTGCAGAGTTTTAAGGAAACGTTCACTTCCTGAATTTTATACCGGTGTTGATTTCATCATCCAAGATTCTCTGTACAAAAAAGTATTGGAACATGTGTTATGATTATAGAGGGGACAATAGACGCAAGAGGGTGTGTTTTAAACAACCAGGCTGCTTCCCTCCCTCTCTCTCTCTCTCTCTCTCACACACACACACACACACACGAAAACAAACTGAATATATATTGTATTTGAGCAACATCTAGAGGAATGATTGTTATTAAACCAATACATTTCTGTACAATTTACAGTACTCAGGAGGGTGCAGTATAGAGTGTGTATAGGAGTCTCTCTCTCTCTCTTACACACACACACACACAAATAATCAAATTACTATTATGGCACTTAAAAATTAAAAATTTTTAAGTTCACACCCTTTGTATCCAAGCATGTAGGTGAAGCCACAAAGTCTAATGAAAAAAACAAAACCTCTTCTTTAAATTGAGAATGTACGGTGCCCCTAGTAAGAATGAAATTACACAAATTGGGTAAAGAACTAGTCTTTTATAATCATTAAAGCTGTCAGTAATTTCGAAAAACCCCATATTAAACTGAATCCTCCGTTTCCATCGCATCTCCGCTGAGAGGATTTGTGCCTGTGTATCAAACCTTCATTTTCTCCTTTTTTAAAATATGTCCGAAGCTGTGCTTAAACTGTCTGTTCTCTTGGACATTTAGAAAAAATGTGAAAAAATATGCAAACTTTGCATGAGCTTACATAATACTGAATTATGACTGGCTAATCGCTGTTATTAGTTCGAAAATTATCATACATACAGCGGTTTAATATATAATTTTCATGACAAATGACATAATAGACAGCATTATTAATCTGAAGGGGATGATGTTTTATAGAATGGATGTTGTTGTTTTTTTTTTTTGGCAACAGGAAGGGATCCCCACACATTCCCCCCACAAATTACTGTGAGCAGAAATATTCTCTTGCCTGCCCTCAAATTCATATGAACTTCATCCAACATGCATTTTATGTATTAACATCCAATTCTTAATCCATAGGGTTTCATATCGTCCCCAAACTGTTCCCACAAAGTTGGGAGCATAAAACATGTCCAAAATCTTGCTATGTCGAAGCATTAAGAGTTCTTTTTACTGGAATTAAGGGGCCGCAAGACCAATGACTAAAAAGCATCCTCACGCCAGTTCCAACATGACTGCGCACCAGTGCACAAAGCAACGTCCATAAAGACATGGATGAGTGAGTTTGGTGTGGAAGAAGAGTTGAAGCTGTTACAGCTGCAATATGCCAACATCATATTAAATCCAATGTACTGAGAATAGGATGTTACTCAAATTCATATGCACATGAGGGCAGGCGAGTGAATACTTTTCATATGTACTGTACATACAGAGACAAAAAAATTTATGAGACTGGTTTCGGGGTCCTCCAATATATAAAATGTAACAATATTTTTAAAGATTGAGTTCTGACCATGAACAGACGAAAGCTGACTTTTAATTACATAGATTAAAAAGACGGTGCAGAGTGTGGTGGTGAATTCATGTGTGTCCATCCAGAGGCTTGTACAGTGGGCAGTGTGCATGATTTGTGCATCGCTTCATGCGCTTCCCTTCTTATTCTATGTAGCAAATTCTATTCTATGTAGAATTCGATCTGTCAGTTTATTTTAAAGAGTAGTAGGAACCAGAATGAGTGCCTAAACCTGAGTAATGAGATTTGAAAACCTGTAGTAATTGCGCTCACCTATGCTGATAATTATTTTTCTGGGTCAAACAGAAAATACCTGTGTCTCTTGTCAGTACTTCCTGTGCCTGTGGTATATATATTTTTAGTTCTGTATAGTAACTTGTAGTTTCCTCCTTCAGAAAAAGCTGTTTGTGAGCTCCAGCAGCGAGGTGATCCAGATCGACCTGTACACATGCAGCCTATACGGGAAACACTGCGACTTGTGTGTGATGGCCCGAGACCCGTACTGCGGCTGGGATGGGAAGTGTTCAGCTAACAAGGGGTACATGCTGAAACTCATTCAATTTTTTATTTACTGTTGAAATTTTTGATGTATTTTACTGTTGAAGTATGTAGTTCACTATAAGGGTTTCCTCCGGGTACTCCGGTTTCCTCCCACAGTCCAAAGACCTGCAGATTAGGTTAATTGGTGTTCCCAAATTGACCTTAGTCTGTGAGTGTGTGTGTGTGTGTGTGTGTGTGTGTGTGTGTGTGTGTGTGTGTGTGTGTGTGTGTGTGTGTGTGTGTGTGTGTTACCCCGCCTCGTGACCTAGGTCTCGTGGGACAGGCTCCAGGCCTCCCCGCGACCCTGAATACAGGATAAAGCAGTATAGATGATGAGTGAGTGAGTGAGTGATACTAAAAAGTAAAAAAGTTTGAAACCTGAGATGTCAGAGCTTCTGTCAAAGAAAACGAGTCTATCGAACAATCAGATTTGAGAAATATAAATTGTAGAAACATTTTATAACATTTTCATAACTGATGAAAAAAGGGCACATACTGTACCTGTGGGTTCTGCTTTACACATCAAATCATGTCAACTTTCCCAGTCTAAAGTTTAATTATTGTTTACTTTTATCTCATAGATCATTAGTACAAGATGTGATCCATGGAAACCCCTCTGTATGTGAAAACGGTAGGTGTGTTTGTGTCTGTGGGTGTGTGAGAGAGAGAGAGAGAGAGAGCGCGCGGGGTTGTGTGTACATGCTTACTTCATGCTTTCTGTGTTACACTGTTGCTACCTCAGGCAGTGATCATGCTGAAATGTTTGTTTCTGGTCTTGAGACCATTTAGTATATTATTTTTCATACAATGGTATTTCATAGATTCATAAAACAGGTGATGTCACTATTTGGCTCGAGTCTATCTTCGGCGTTTCCTCCAATATATTGTTTTCAAGCAAATAATGAGATGACAATGAAACTTAACTTGCCTTAAATGGCATTTTGAACACTGTTTTAATCTTGTATGATCTTTAATACTGTCCCTGTGCGTCTTTACAGATGTCCCCACAACCGATGAGAATAGAGACTCTCCCATTACTGTGTCTCAAGACTCTAAATTCTACCTCAAATGCCCCATGGAATCCCAGCATGCCTCATACACTTGGGAGCACCAGGGCAGGACGAGGGCGTGTGTCTCAACTGATCAGGACTGCCTTTTACTGATCGACAGCATGAGCGAAAAGGACGAGGGACTGTATACATGCATCGCTACAGAGAACGGATACGAGAGAGCGATCGTACGTCACCAGCTGCAGATGAACACTGCCTCAGAGACGTGAGCGACTAATCTAGCTTTAGCATGCATTCTGTTTCTGATCTCTGTGATCTGCTAGCGCTGTGTGTGATGCTGAACTCCCAGTATGTAGTAACTTTTAATGTTTTTGATGGAGTAAAACAAGCAAATGAATTAGGGGGAAAAAAAACACCATAATATAGTTGCAAGCAACAATGCAATGAGCGGGCCCAAGCACCTGCGTCATCGCCACTCGGCCACACAACACAATGTTTGTATTTTTTGAGCACGTTAAGACCTCTAAAAAAAAAAAAAACCCCGCCCGGGGGCACCGCACAACCTGTGTGCCTTTTGAGCTTGCTTACACCTCTAAAAAGCCCTGAACACTGATGTCATTGAATATGATGTGCTCAGGACCTTATGAGCCACTTTTCGGCATAAGTTTAAGGCATCGCATCTTTCTGGTGCAAGATACAACCTGCATACCTTTTGAGCTCCAAAAATGCCTCGGATGATGATGTCACTCAGTGACAGACGTTTTTTGTCATACGTTTAAGGCTTCACCATAGATGAAACGTTTGAGATATAAAAAAAAAAATTACATTTTACCTTCACAATGTTTTGAGATCA
Source organism: Clarias fuscus (assembly GCA_030347435.1). Lineage (NCBI taxonomy): Eukaryota > Metazoa > Chordata > Actinopteri > Siluriformes > Clariidae > Clarias > Clarias fuscus. Next base: position 6,537,128 of record CM059210.1, on the reverse strand, counting down.
TGTGGGCCCAGTTTGATGGCATTCGTATAAATTCCCTTGGAGGAGTATCAAAATCAATTGCCTGCCTTTTTGCAAACAACCCAAAATAACTGACAATCCATCTGTCCCTCCTCAATTCATTTTATTTATTGTGTGTTTTGATCAGTGAGTTGTGTATTGAATCTTAAACACTGGCTGGAGAATTTATGTACTCTGTTCAAATTCTCCGAACCGTGGCTTGTTAGTTGTATTTATGTTCATTAATGAAATAAAGAAAGAAAGATCTCCCTATTTGTGCTTAATTTTTCCTTTCTGTTCTAGTTCTTCACTTAATTTTCAGAGATGGTGATTACAGTATGTCCATAACCATATTTTATGAACAGTGAATTTTCCAACACACACACACACACACACACACACACACACACACACAACTGTATATGTCCATATACGGTAAATTATAGCACTTTTGATGTTATGATCCTTTTGCTACACAAAATCTGTCCACTAGATGTCAGTACAATAAGCCCTTACATGAATCTTCATGAAATGAACCTTCTGGTTAAACTATTGGCTTGTCAGCTCTGCATCATGTGATCACAACTGAGCCAAAGGTTCTTCCCTCTCTCTCTCTCACTGCGGGATTACTGTTAACAGCTGGATGTAAAAAAGCTGCAAAAGAAATCTATCATCTCATATTCACTGTTTCATCTTAAACCCGAAGGTGTTAATTGTATAGCAACAACAACAGAAGCTGGGTTGCTGTTCTTGGACTGTCGGATTGAGCTGGAGTTCATGTGTCTGTGATTGGGTTTAACGAGTTCGACCCTAGTTGCACGGGCGGCACCATGAAACAGACACGAGGCGAGGTCTTACAGGAAAAAGGGTAATTTATTTAAGGCAAATGGGGAAGGAAAGGGTTAATGGAGGGAGGACGGAAAGAAAGGGCAGGAATGAAGGGCGCATGCAGGTCCGAGGCAGTGCCCAGCTGGGATGCGGGTACACGGCTGGCGGACAGTGGTGGTGGGCCGAGTGGCAGAACGGAGCATGCGATGGCCGGCCTGGCCCCTCCCAGGGGAAATAGGTTTGCTCAAGAGTAAACAATTTGACTGTAATCTTTATTTACAATAAAGAAATGTACTACACAGTAATACATAACCCAGTATATTTCCCTTAAGTGAGTCTCCGCAGTCAAAGAAGTTCTGGGATGTATTTTGCAGTATGTTTTAATATACAATATATCTTAAATATGAGCGCTTTGTCTCTTTTTTCTGTCTTTGTTTTTCTCTGCTTTGTTTTGTTTTTGGCCCTGATACCATACTGATGTTACCTATCAGGACCCTTAAATAGACACGCTGCCAGGTGGGGCGTATCCAGGCTGATTGACTTGCGGCGGCATTGCCTGGCAACCACATGTATAAATGGCCGCGCCTCTGCCATACTTCGTTCCGGAAGCATGCTTGTATATCAAAACACTCGTATATCAAATCGACTTTGCCCGTAAGAAAGAAAGTCAAACTCAGATGATTCCTCCAATCAAAAATAATGAATAATAATAAATACAAAATATAAAGTAAAAATGAAACAGATTAACCTGCACTTTACCTTTGAAAAGAATCCTGACATAGCTGTGTTTCCGTTAGTGTTTGTGTGTTTTTATGCACGTACACATGGGCTTGTGTGTGTTTGTGAAGCTGAAGAAAGATGAGAGAAGGGAGGGGTCTACTGTGTAGGACAACTTTCACACACACACTCATGCACACGCACACAGAGACTGACAAATAGAGACTCTGGATCTTTAAAAAGGAATCTCACTAATGACACTTCCTTTTGCTTTACGCACGTGGTCACAATGTTGTAATAAACAGTACACAGGCGCACGGATGTTGACTATATGAGTGACGCACGTGCACTGAGACCGAGCATGCGCATTTTTTTTTTAATCGTAATTGCTATGGATTGCATGGCCTCTAAACACCACAACAGCTTAAGAAGCTTGCATTGATTAAGTGGCATCTTTCAGTAGCGTTAAAACCATGGTAGAAGTACAGTAGACGTACACTCATTCAAATTTTGAGCAAATTATTTATTAGACTTTGTCTTTATAAAGTTTAATAAAAGCAAACAAAAACAACCAGGGTATTAAAACGTGCTTCATTATGCTGCCTCTGTGCAGAAAACTACTGGCAGGTACCACCTGACCTCCAAATCTACTCTTAGAGCACCAAATGCATTGTACCATACCAGTCACCTTCTTCATCAGTATACTGTAATTTAACCAAGCTTGCTTCTACAAATATGCATTTTAATACTACAGAATTGTTTAATACACCAGAACTGGCGCTTAACTAAAGTTCCCAGAATGCACCGGAGCTCCCCCCCCACACACACACACACACATCATATAGTTTATAAAGATCATGGAGCACTCACATTACTGCAGAGCGTACACTCTGTGTTGTTTATACCTTATTCCTGTGCTGATATCCTGATTGTTTTATCCTGATTCCAGTTTCCTGGTTTTTGACTCCGTCTGTCCCGTCCCGTCCCGGTTAATGGTATTTAAAGATTAATTATCAGACATCTACCTGTTTCTCTTTACTGATTCTGATTCATGTGCTTGTTTTGATTCACTTCCAGGATGCTGGCCATAAAATGTAAAAAAAAAACACGATTCATTTCCATCTTGTCAAATTCCATTCAACTGATCATAAAATAACACATATGACAAGACGACATGTCGATCTGGGAGCGACGATTAGAAGTGATGACACACACACATAACATATACAGGAGAGCTCGGTTCAGACTAGACTCCAGTCATTACACAGCAGATGGAGGCCATGTGGAGGCCACACACAGAATAAGGGAAGCACAGAACCCAGATTTATTCAATGATACACAATGGAACAGACAACATTTTATCAAAGGAACATTTGTCTTTTAAGTGAATGAATTTTATGCCTTATGTAATATTTATTACAAATATGGAACAATCATTAAGATTTAATTCATGTCAGTGTGATTGTTATAACCGTCCCTGTTTACTTACTCTCACGTGACCCTGATTGTGTTTTTCTTCCTTTCTTGGCCTTGGGTTCATGTGTTGACATCTCAGTATAAAAATAGGTGTCTTGCAGCTTATCTTTCGATTACATTGTCCTGGCAGATTGAAGCAAATGAAAAATTTTCTATACTGCCGAGCACTGGCTCTGAGTCTCCTGGTTGCTTCGTCATCTAATGTTCTGTTTAGGTCCAGAGTGACTTATTACAATTTACAGAAAATTACTGGAATTCATTTAAGAACTGTATAAGTCTGGTGAAAAATGTGACAGAAGAAACCAGAGCTGCAGCGATGTTTAATAGTGAAAATAAGAGCTTTTCCATACACTCACATGAACTGGACCCCACCAGCTGTGATCTGCTAAAAGGCACTTAGCGTCATAGTGCGTGACTTTTTCTCTGTCCAGACAGTGTTGATAATCAGGAAGATGACATTCCACCTTTATTTTGAGTATTCATGTTGAAAGTCTGTGCGAGAGCAGATGTTTCCTTCCACAAGCGACTGTACGAGTCTGTGTTCATGACATCTCGGGTGTTGTTTATGGATGAGGTCTGATTTGTTTATCAGAGTCCCAGTAACTGTATAAAACAATGTAGTTGTTGAGGTTACATATGGAACATTTAGTTAGAATTTTAATGCTGGGTATTTTATTAGATTAATCATTGACTATTTGAATAAGTTTTAATAGTGTAACATTTTTTCACAGCCCCCTCTAGTGGACATCCGCTCAAACTGCTATTAGTTCTTTGAAACAAATGAGATTTAACTCATCTTTTATTTTTTACAAATACACACAGGAGTGATATATAATTTTTAAAGCTTAGGTGGCTTCGTCCCTACAGCATGTATAAATGTATAAACACCGAACGACATGTAATCAAATATTATTAGGTTATGACTGAATTATTATGACTGAGTGCAGGACCTTGGATAGAGGATACAATCTGACAAGATTTATATAGAAATATACATCTAGGTCATAGTGGAGACGGAGTCCTAGGCAGGAGATGGGAAAACACCCTAAATAGGAAACCAGGTCAGGGTACCATGAACACACTCGCACACATCTGTTCATATCTGGGGCGTGTTTTTAGGAGTTTGGAGGAACCCAGGGAACCCAGAGGAATCCCATACTCAGGTTACTGTCTGTGCCACTAAGATATAATAATAATAATAATAATAATAATAATAATAATAATAATAATAATAATACTTCACTTAATTTATGCAGTTTATACTTTTATACACAGTATGTCACAAAAGTGAGTACACCCCTCACATCTCTGCAAATATTTAGTTATATCTTTTCATAGGACAACACTGCATAAATGACTCTTTGACCCAATGAAAAGTAGTCAGTGTAAAGTTTGTATAGCAGTGTAAATTTATTGTCCCCTCAAAATAACTCAAAATACAGCCAATAATAGCTGAACCCCTGGCAACAAAAGTGAGTACACCCCTAAGCGAAAATGTACAAATTAAGCACAATTAGTCATTTTCCTTCCCCTTTGTCATGCGACTCATTAGTGTTACACTGTCTCAGGTGTCACCAGATAGCTAAATTTGGTATAAAAGCTCTTCCACTCTCTCAACCTGGCCACTGACTACATCAAATTGCTCAAATTCAACATTGCACCTCATGGCAAACAACTCTCAGAAGACCTGAAAGAACGAATTGTTGCTTTACATAAAGATGGCCCAGGCTATAAGAAGATAGCCAACACTCTGCAACTGTGCTGCAGCACAGTGGCCAAGACCATCCAGCGCTTTAAGAGGTTCTTCTCAGAACAGGCCTCGCCATGGTCGGCCAAAGAAGCTGAGTGCACGTTCTCAGCGTCAGATCCAAAGATCGGCTTTGGAAAACAGACGGATGAGGTTTAGCGTCCAGCATTGCTGCAGAGATTGAAGGGATGGGAGGTCAGCCTGTCAGTGCTCAGACCGTACGCCGCACACCGCATCAAATTGCTCTGCATGGTTGTCGTCCTAGAAGGAAGCCTCTTCTAAAGATGATGCACAAGAAAGCTCGCAAACTATTTGCTGCAGACTTGCAAACTAAGGACCAGGATTACTGGAACCATGTCCTGTGGTCTGATGAGAACAAGATCAACCTATTTGGTTTAGATGGTGTCAAGCGTGTGTGGCGGCAACCAGGTGAAGAGTACAAAGACAAGTGTGTCTTACCTACCGTCAAACATGGTGGTGGGAGTGTCATGATCTGGGGCTGCATGAGTGCTGCTGGCATTGGGGAGCTACAGTTCATTGAGGGAAACATGAATTCTAACATGTACTGTGACATACTGAAGCAGAGCATGATCCCCTCCCTCCGGAAACTGGGCCGCAGAGCCGCGTTCCAGCATGATAATGACCCCAAACACACCTCCAAGATGACCACTGGCTTGCTAAAGAGGCTAAGGTGATGGACTGGCCAAGCATGTCTCCAGACTTAAACCCCATAGAACACCTCTGGGGCATCCTGAAAAGGAAGGTGGAGGAGCACAAGGTGTCAAATGTCCACCACCTCCGTGATGTTGTGATGGAGGAGTGGAAGAGGATTCCAGTGGCAACCTGTGAAGCTCTGGTGATCTCCATGGCCAAGAGAATTCAAGCTTCACTTAGGGGTGTACTCACTTTTGTTGCCAGGGGTTCAGCTATTATTGGCTGTATTTTTAGTTATTTTGAGCGGACAATAAATTTACACTGCTATACAAACTTTACACTGATTATTTTTCATTGTGTCAAAGAGTCATTTATGCAGTGTTGTCCTATGAAAAGGTATACAGTAACTAAATATTTGCAGAGATGTGAGGGGTGTACTCACTTTTGTGACACACTGTATATAGATTCTTATATATTTCTATTTTATTTTATTGGGACTGTATGTTGGGCGCCATGGTGGCTTAGTGGTTAGCATTGTCGCCTTCCAGGATCCAGGTTCGATTCCCAGCCAAGTTCTGTATGCATGAAGTTTTCATGTTCTCCCTGTGCTTGGTAGGTTTCCTCCTTGTTCCCTGGTCCAAAGTGTGTGAATGAGCTCAGGCAAACCTGTATACAGGATAAAGCTGTGTAGACAACGACTGAGTGATTGTAGATTTTATATATTAACATTTTTTTCTAGTGCACTTTGCCTCTCCTTACCTTCTCATCCTATTTCTTCTTTCCATTTTTTTTAGGTCTTGGACAGTCGTATAAGCATTTCATTGCATATTATATATATACTGTGTACGGTTGGGTACATGACAAATCAAATTTTAATAATAATAATAATAATAATAATAATAATAACACAACACACACATCTTCGGTTTTCTTTCTTCCGACAGTAAGACTGTTTTTATTTTACCTTCTTTGTTCTTCTGTTATTAGAAGAATGCTCATATTGTGTCTTTGTGCCATGAAGTTCAGGGTCAGGATTACAGAAAGCCTTTGTTTATCTTCACTAGTCTACTAGTCTAATAATGCATCTTTGATTAATTCATACACTGTGTGTCTCTTACATTGTCCTGAGAATGTACAGTATAAATGTCTATTTGTTACAGGAGATGAACTCCATCTGATAATAAACAGCACATTATCAAAAAAAAAAACATGACCTTGAGTTACTCTCACTCTTATGATCATGAGAAAAACAAATTATTTGCAAGAAAAAGAGAGAAGGGTGTTGTTTTTTTCCCAAAAAAGTGCAATGAGGGTGATTTTTCTCTGTGCAGGGAATATAATGTGGTTAAAATGACTCAACACAGTGATTCGTTTCTGCCGTTAGATTTTTTTTTTCTTCAAGAATCTCCAACCTGAGACACATCACACAATAAAACCTGATGTGCAATATTTCTAACGTAGTTGCAAGGTCAGCTCACACCTCCAGAGTTGGGGTTTGAATCTCACCTCCGGTCTTTGTGTGTGTGTGTGTGTGTGTGTGTGTGTGTGTGTGTGTGTGTGTGTGTGTGTGTGTGTGTGTGTGTGTGTGTGTGTGTGTGTGTGTGGAGTTTGCATCAACACGTTGTATAGGCTGAATTTCCAAATTGCCTGTAGTGTATGATTGTGTGTGTGTGTGTGTGTGTGTGTGTGTGTGTGTGTGTGTGTGTGTGTGTGTGTGTGTGTGTGTGTGTTTGTTTCCTGCAGGGAGTTTGCACCCATTCAGAGTTTCCTCCACCTGGCTCAAGGCCCACAATTGACTCTATAAGTGTTGAAAAATTGGCACATTTCTGTGAGAAGTAGCCGTTGTGGGCTTTGCTAATGTCACAGTAGGACACTGCTATTGTTAGCACTACAAAGGTGTGTGATAAGATACATAATCAAAAATCTCAGAGACAATGGACAGCTACAGTTAGTTTCTTTTTCTCGTTCCCCTTTTTGTCAGCGACCTTCATTGTTCTATACAGCTGCTCTAAAGTGCAAAACACATGACCAGACCGAAAACACTATAACGTTAACTCAAAACATAACAACATTTTTACATATTTATTATTCAGTAGTCTAAAAGGGAGTAGACTGTAAAGGGAGACTTTGATGCAAATGCTGGAATCCAACAAAGTCCCAGAATGCAATGCTGAAAAATGGTGTAGTTGCATTGAGGTTCATGTGCACAGAGACTCTGTGTTTTAATATTGAATCTATGAGATGACAAACATGCTGGTGTCAATGCTATTGGTGGTCTTACAATAAGTGTTAAAGTTTTGTAAACTGCTCTGTTAAATCCCACTGCACTTTTATTAGCAGGTAATCGAATGGCATTGTGGGTGGTGTAGCTTTAAAAAGGGAAATATTTAAAACTCAAAAATGCAATTATTATTATTATTATTATTATTATTATTATTATTATTATTATTATTATTATCGGTGGCACAGTGGCGTAGTGGTTAGCTCTGGTGCCTTGCAACTCCGGGGTCTGGGTTTGATTCCTGCCTCAGGTCTGTTCATGTCCTTTTTGCTACATAGATCATACACAACTGCAGGTATGTAAGTGAAACTTCTAAATCTCAGTGAGCTCAACAATTTTCACTGTGCATGTCATGGGCATTAAACTGAATAGGCTTTAAACTTACAGCACAGAGTTGCTAATAATGTCCTTAGTTATATTATTATACAGTATAGTTATATAATATGTCATGTCAAAATAACATAAAAATATTAGAAAAGGTGGTGTCAGCTCAAATATGCGCATTCTTACAGGTAAACAACATCTTTCCGTCAGTCAGGTTTCAGGCCCCATCTTAGTACAGAAACTGCACTAGTTAAAATCGCAAATGACTTGTTTTTAGCTTCGGACCAAGGCTGCACCTCAATACTTGTTTTACTTGATCTTAGTGATGCATTCGACACTATAGATTATAATATTCTCATAGATCACTTACAAAATTACATAGGTATTCATGGACAGGCATTCAAATGGTTTAGATCCTACCTGTCTGATCGATACCATTTTGTACAGTCGTAGCCAAAAGTTTTGAGAATTACATAAATATTGGAAATTGGAAAAGTTGCTGCTTAAGTTTTTATAATAGCAATGTGCATATAGTCCAGAATGTTATGAAGAGTGATCAGATGAATTGCATAGTCCTTCTTTGCCATGAAAATTAACTTAATTTGATTGCTGTCATTAAAGGACCTGCTGAGATCATTTCAGTAATCGTCTTGTTAACTCAGGTGAGAATGTTGACGAGCACAAGGCTGGAGATCATTATGTCAGGCTGATTGGGTTAGAATGGCAGACTTGACATGTTAAAAGGAGGGTGATGCTTGAAATCATTGTTCTTTCATTGTTAACCATGGTGACCTGCAAAGAAACGCGTGCAGCCATCATTGCGTTGCATAAAAATTGCTTTTTAGGCATGGCAAGGATATTGTGGCTACTGAGATTGCACCTAAATCAACAATTTATAGGATCATCAAGAACTTCAAGGAAAGAGGTTCAATTCTTGTTAGGAAGGCTTCAGCGCGTCCAAGAAAGTCCAGCAAGCCCCAGGATCGTCTCCTAAAGAGGATTCAGCTGCGGGATCGGAGTGCCACCAGTGCAGAGCTTGTTCAGGAATGGCAGCAGGCAAGTGTGAGCGCTTCTGCACGCACAGTGAGGCCAAGGCTTTTGGAAGATGGCCTGGTGTCAAGAAGGGCAGCAAAGAAGCCATTTCTCTGCAAAAAGTATGGCGAATGGACTGCTGAGGACTGGGGCAAAGTCATATTCTCGGATGAAGCCTCTTTCCGATTGTTTGGGGAATCTGGAAAAAGGCTTGTCCGGAGAAGAAAAGGTGAGCGCTACCATCAGTCCTGTGTCATGCCAACAGTAAAGCATCCTGAGATCCTGAGAAACCATTCATGTGGGGGATTGCTTCTCATCCAAGGGAGTGGGCTCACTCACAATTTTGCCCAAAAACACAGCCATGAATAAAGAATGGTACCAAAACACCCTCCGACAGCAACTTCTTCCAACAATCCAACAACAGTTTGGTGAAGAACAATGCATTTTCCAGCACAATAGAGCACTGTGCCATAAGGCAAAAGTGATAACTAAGTGGCTCGGGGACCAAAACGTTGAAATTTTGGGTCCATGGCCTGGAAACTCCCCAGATCTTAATCCCATTGAGAACTTGTGGTCAATCCTCAAGAGGCGGGTGGACAAACAAAAACTCACTAATTCTGACAAACCTCAAGAAGTGATTATGAAAGAATGGGTTGCTATCAGTCAGGATTTGGCCCAGAAGTTGATTGAGAGCAGCCCAGTCGAATTGCAGAGGTGCTGAAAAAGAAGGGCCAACACTGCAAATACTGACTCTTTGCATAAATGTCATGTAATTGTCGATAAAAGCCTTTGAAACGTATGAAGTGCTTGTAATTATATTTCAGTACATCACAGAAACAACTGAAACAAAGATCTAAAAGCAGTTTAGCAGCAAACTTTGTGAAAATATGGGGTCCCACAAGTGTCAGTTTTAGGTCGTCTGCTGTTCTCCGTATAAATGCTCCCCTTAGGTAACAGCTTTAGAAGATATAGAATTGGTTTCCTTTGTTATGCTGATGATACCCAGTTATACATCTCATCGAAACCAGATGGAATATTCAAGTTGTCCAGATTGATTTAGTGTGTCCAAGATATAAAACATTGGATGACTGATCATTTTCTCTTACTAACTTATTAACAGTATGCTGATCAAACCCTGCTAAATCAGAATGGGTTCCCTGTTGAGTCTGGTTCCTCCCAAGGTTTCTTCCGATTGCCATCTCAGGGAGTTTTTTCCTTGCCACCGTCACCCTTAGCTTGTTCATCAGAGTTCTCCTACACATTTTCATAATCTTCTTTTAATTTTGTGAAGCTGCTTTGAGGCAATGACCATTGTTAAAAGTGCTATATAAATAAAATTGAATTGAATTGAACTGAACTGAACTGAATAATGGTAACCTTAACAAGTAAAGGTTTTGAAAGTCTTAACATCATCCAAAAGCACACAGGTTGCGTGGTGCGCCTGGGCAGCAGTGGTGCAGGTGCTTAGGCCCGCTCATTGTGCTTGCAACTATTATTATTGTTATTATTAATATTATTAGTAGTTGCATGGTGGCTTAGCGGTAAGCAGTCGTCTTGCACCTTCAGGGTTGGGGTTCGATTCCAGCCTTGGTGTCTGTGTGCATGGAATTTGTATGTTCTCCCTGTGCTCGATGGGTTTCCTCTGGGTACTGTAGAGTGTAAATGTGTAATGTCCATAAATTGTCCATATTCTAATTATTATTATTATTATTATTATTATTATTATTATCAGTGGCGGCAGGTCAATACGGGGCGCAGGGGTGTAATTCTTTAACATAATATGTAATTATGTAATTATTTACATAATAATTATTTATTTTAATAATGAAATAAAGTCATTTAGTCACAAAATTTCACTGTATTTCTTAATACAATTAATTTGCAATAAATAAATAAAAATCAAAACTGTATTATGTTCATTTGTGGTCGTGTACGCGGGGCGCCGCATGTGACTTGAGGCTGAGCTCTGATTGAATTTTGTCAAATCATCCTTCGGACGCAGCTCTGTGCGCCCTGAACCCTCCCACTTTTGTTCTTAGCGAATCAATATTGTTTTTAAATATTTGGGCTCATGTGATTGGACCGTTCTCAACGAGTCTTTTCCAGCGCTTCTTATGGCAAGCGGAGCTGCTGACTGGATGTGATGTGAGTCAAGCCTTTATTTTATACTAGTAGTAATGATGCTTAATCACCTGATAAATGCCTATTTACAGGCGAGTATTAAAAGTTAAATTTTAATTTTGTTTGCGCCCCCCCCCCCCCCCCCCAAAAAAAAAAAAAAACGTTTCCCACCGGCCGCCACTGATTATTATTATTATTATTCGTTGTTGTTGTCAAACAGTACATATATTTATGTATTTAGTAATATTATAGAAAATTGATGAAAAAATTGCGAAACGAAAGCTTCATTTAAAAGACTCGGCTCAATGAATCGACTCCTCAGTTGTCCGCGAGCGGTTTGTACAGGAGTTTAAAACCAGCAGTCATGCCGCGCGCTGTCACAGTTTAGTCTGACGATGTCTCTCAGAGCAGATCACACACTGGTTTTAGTTTTAATCTGGACCACATGTTCCAGCCTCACACTCGGGACTGATGGGTTAAAGGCGAGGATCAGAGTGAAGAGAGAAAGTAAGAGATATACAAGTCTAACTCCATTACTGCGTTTACTCTTTACTGTATCATACTCATTACTATCTAACGTCATAGTGCATCCAGCAACCTCTTATTATTAGTGCCGTTATTAATTCCAGACTGAGTTAATGATCAGAGCGTGTGTATGTCAGGTTTATTACATTGTATACATTTTGTGTAAACACGAACCTTTTGATGTACACACAGCCCTTTGAAGTGTAACGTTTTAACCATCCCGTATGAGAGATTTTAGATTCATTTTAAAACGTTTACTGTAGATCAGCTCTTGGGAATCCTATGACACATACAAGTATGTAAAAGTTAGTTGTAAATTGAGAAATGATTTATTTATTTATGTATTTGGGTTGATTTAAGAGCCTCACTTTTGTGCCTCACCGCTCCATGGTCCAGGATTAGATCCTGGCATCAGTTGATATTCTGTAAGAAGGTTTGCATGTTCCTCCTCATATGTGTCTGTACAGGTTTCTTTTGGTTTTCCAAAAAATTACTTAGACGACTTAGCCAAAGTAGTGTCCAAAGTGTGTTAGAGGCTCAGACATGAGTGCTAAAATGACTGGGACGTGTAATGCAACTCTGCACTTTAAGGACAAATATATATATAACCGATATATCTAATCTCATAGTACCTCCTGCAACCTCTTAGTATTATTGTCGTTATTCATTCCTGATGGAGTTAATGATCACAGAGTGTTTATGACAGTTTGGCAGGAAATTAATACAGTTTGTATAAATACAAGCCTTTGATGTAGACACAACACTTTGAAGTGTAACTTTGTAAGCATGCCATATGAGGGATTGTAGATTTATTTAAAAACTTTAGGTTTTTTAGGAATCTTATGACAAGTCAAATTACGGAATTAAGTTAAGTATAAAAATTGTTAAATATAATTAAAAAATAGTTGAGATATATATATATATATATATACACACACACACACCCTGACAAAAGTCAGGGTCGTCTATCCGAGTTGTAGAAACAACAAATAATAAACTTGACTTTTAGTCTGTCATTTGGAATCAGAAGTGGCTTATATGGAAGGCTCTAGATTATGCTTATTTTACCAAAATAAAATCTCATCATGTCGTGATTTTTAATTATTTAATTAGGACAGAAAGGTCAGACTTTGCTCAGACAAAAGTCACATCTTTAACGGATTCAACCAATCACACAAGATTAACAGATTCCCAGGTGTGTAGAAGAGGAACCCCAACCTTCACTTGAAATGCATCCTGATCTGACAGCATGCCAAAGATTCAACCACAGACCAATATATATATACAGTATATACTTGACTTGACTTGACTTGACTTGTATGGTCCAGAGTTCGATCCTGGCATCAGTTGATGTTCTGTAAGAAGTTGTGCATGTTCTTCCTCAATTTTCTTTCCGAAAACTAATTATACGGCTAAAGAACGGTCAACCATTCCAGCATTTCTGGGAAGTGTTCAAGAGTGAGATCATATCTCAGTCAAATTGGATATACTGTAGATGTAATTACGAAGAACTTTGCCGGGAAAAATAAAAAATAAAAATTTCTTTTAATTATGTCATGCACGAGTATTACATCACGGCCCTGTTCAATTCTGATTTGTCAGAAGGCTTTGCTTAATCTTCATCTTTGATTAATTAGCTCCAGCTTAATTGATGCACTTGGTGTAATGAGTTATTGAGAGGTTTCACATACTGTATGTAGATTTAAGAGAATATACAGTACTGTATGTACAGCATATACCATATCATCGATATGGTGGATTTTCTGTAAGGAGCTGGACATTTTTTTATTTATTGCAGTCTCCAGTGTCTGAATTAAGTTTCAGGACGGAGCAGGTAACTCATTACAAGGTGCAGGTTTTAAGAGAGTTAAAACAAAGCCTGGCTATGGGAAAACTGAATTAATAGTAAATGGATGTGATATATAAGGCATAAAACATGTTTGATATTTTAAATGATATTCTTTAATGTGCTAACGGTGTGATTGTATAACACTACCCAGAGGTTAATTATTTTATTGTTAATTTCTTTTACAATACACAGTATTGTATTATTTGACCGTTAGGAAACTTTGGCCTTGGAGTACTGATGTGTGTGCCCTTATCTATAGCTATTAAGCTCCCACACACACACACAGTACCGGCACAAACACTGCTGCTTTCTGTGAGTTATCAGTCTTGTCCAGCCAGAGACTTTAGAGAGATTATGATGGTGGTCTGTGTCTATGGGTAGGAATTTATGTCACACTGGTGTGCATTATGTTTAGCAGAAAAAATGAAACGCTATGTGTTGAATTTCATTAAAAAACAAAAGCTGCACTGTTTTGGTTGCAATACAATACAAAGTCGAAAAGAGCAAAACCAGGACTTTGCTTGAGCTGACTGCAGGCCCAGTATGGTGATGAGACTCTTACCCGCAGTAAAACATTTGAATGATGCAAAAGTTTTAAAGAAGTCTGTACGTCCATGACGATCCCACGGCATGGGGGTGGCTCGGAGCCCACTGCAATCATTTTTTTTAACATTCTGCGAGTGGGACGTTCTCAGGAAAACACGGCCTGGTTTGTTCCCCAAAGGCGTTCTGTTTTTGCATGACCTCATGCTGCCCACCTCACCACTTTACTATAACAATAATTTTAATTAACTTACAAGAAACATCCCCCGTATTGTCCTGCCCTCGCTCCGAGCTACAGTATTTCCACATTTGTGTTTGGGCTATTAAAGGAGTTCCTGTGAGGCGGGCGTTTTCAGACGTGACTCAGACAGGCAGTCTCCTGCATACTAAGAAAACTTTTATTTTCTGAATGCATTAGTGTAGCATTAATTATTTAGATTATACAGAGATATAAACTGTGTTCTGTTATTCTGCACAAACGAAAGTCCTGGTTTGATCTGAACGCCCCGTGTATAAATGTATTTAAGCTTGTAGAGAAACATGATGTACTGCATGGAACGACCTCCTGTACAACATTTGAATTGATGTTCCTTGGCTGTCATGTGTGTATTACTCAGCCTGGTCTGTGTGGTCTGTGTGGAGTTTTTCATGTTCTCCTCGTGTTTGTGAGGGTTTCCTCCGGGTTCTCCAGTTTCCTCTCAGCTCTCAAATCATTCCTGTAGGGGGATTCACTCACACGATAAATTACCTCTAAGTATAAATGTGTGTTTGTTTGTGTGCCTCCCTGTGATGGACTGGCATCTCTATTCCAGCTGTGAAATCAGTTTTTCCAAGAAACTGAAGACTTACCACCGCCCACATCAGGATAAAATGCTTACTGAAGATAAGCATTTTACTGTAGAAAACGAATCCCCTTTCCCATAGACCTTTGCTCTGACCTTTGCTTCAATTACTGTACATCATAGGATCAAGCCACAAGCACCAAAAAACAAGTCCTTTATGTGTATCGTATTACATGAATTTGACTCTCTCTCTCTCTCTCTCTCTCTCTCTCTCTCTCTCCCTATTTCAGATGGAACATTTCTCATTTTTAGAGGACACATGTTGGATAACTTGAAGCTGGTCCATGCGTCTGGCAGTGAACACGTCTATGCAGGAGGTCCAGATGACCTGTACATGTTAAATCCAAGAGAACATCAAACACTCAAGAAAGTAAACTGTTTCCCGAGCATCTCTTTACACCATCACACTCATAACATTTACTGATATTAATACACAAAAGGACAACTTTTGGACGAATTTTCCCAAAAACGCATTAAACACCTGATCTGCCGGGGAGGAAGGGGGGGGGGGGGGGGGCGGTCCCGTTATGCTTCACTTGAACTCACTCTAGTTCACTATCACTTTGGGTTTAGAGATTGATGCAGTAGACAAGCTGACACAGGAAACCAGCAGCACTATGAGAGAAAAAGACTATATTAAACCTATAGACTCTTACAACACATGATGTATAATTACAGCTTTATTTCCTGATGATATTAAATAAAGTGTTCTGCTTTTTCTCGGTAGGTTGACGTGCCTCTATTTGAACCAGAATGCCTGTCCACTGTAAGTTTCACACATTATGTTAAGTGTATAGATCATTCCTATTTTTAAATGTACAGTATTTTCTGTAACATAATATAGGTTATTACTATTATTATTATTATTAATATTATTATTATTATACTAATACAATACTTACTGTCTAATGCCAAACACTGTTATTCTTATCCCTCTAAAGTTGATTAATTTCCATTAAGAGCAATGTCATGAACATTTCTAGTTCATTAATAAACCAGTCAGATGATGTTTTAATGATGTAAAACATCTGGGAAGTATACAAGGGGCATCCGAATTAAAACGGGCCTCTGCTGAAAAAATCTACAGAAGACATGAAGCACAGTATGGTGATGAGACTCTTAACAACAGAAAAACATTTGAATGGTGCAAATTCTTTAAAGAAGGCCATACAGTTGTGAATGATGATCCCAGCTGAGGTGGCTCGGAGCCCAGTGTAGTCATCGTGAATGGAACACATGAGCTTGGAAAATCTGTCTGTGGAAACTGTACACACAGTCATTCAGTAACACCACTTGCACATTCAGTCTGCACAGCCAAAAGTCCCGGTTTGACTTGAACAGTTACTTACTTAGTTAGTTATTTACTTACTGACATTTACAAACGTCTGGGAGTTATTGTCACGCCCATCCAGTCCTGACTTCCACCTGATTTCCACATGTTCGGGTCGTTAAAGGAGTTTCTGGGAGGGCGGAGTTTCAGACGTGAAGCAGGTGAAACACTGGGATTAGTGCATTAGTGCTGTGTCTAAACTGTTGAGCAAGCTTTACTTGAACGAATTCCTTTATTTCCTAACCAAAGCTTGTACCAGGTTACGCTGTGTACGAGTACAACCCGCCTAAAACCCTGCAGCAGAGAAATATTTATGCTTTTAATCCGAGATAAAGCAATTTGATCAGTTGTTAAACTCAGGCCAGATGGCCCTCTTATCTGGAAATAAACGACATCTGGGCTGAATTCTACAGTACGGTGTAAAAGTCTTGAGCCAGTCTTAACAAACAAAAAGGCTTTCCTCTGAAACTGCTCAGGTACAGAGACTGGAGTGAATGAGAGACAAAAGCTTGCCAAAAATGAGAGAGTCCTTTCGGAAGCATGGAGAACTTTTCCTCAAGACTACTTTACAAATACAAAAATATCTGACTCTTTGGACGCAAAATGTGAAGAAGAAATGGGCGGAGCTCAGGATTTATGCACAGTACTGTTAAATAGACCAAAGTAAGGGATTTTTGTTGGGTGTTCACATCTTTTTATTGATTTTCAGGGTTGTGGATACAAAATCTCTCTTTTGAAAGAGGGGAAGAATGGAAATCCACTGTTTATGTGTGGAACCAGAGACAGAAACACAAAGTGTTGTGATGTGGTATGTTTATGATTCTTGCTTCAAATTCTCATGACGATGCACGACATAGCGTGCCGGTCCTTAGACCTACCCGCGGCTTACTGCATTTAATAGAAAGTTCATTTTAAACAAGAGAACAAGCCTATTTAATTGTGTATAATATTCCAAATGATATCCTTTGTCATGTCAGGACTCAGAGCACCGTTCTGTGGGCTGCTTCAACCTGATTAATCCAACACTAATCACACAGCCGTCCTTGCACATTGGTAAGAAACCTGCATTCATTCACAGGTCAAGCTGCTTAAATCTCAATCTTGTTTCATTCGTCACTGTAACCTACTGTGTTGCATTTAGCTCCATATTTATTGCCCCTTCTTATTATATTATACGATCAGACTGTATTATAGTCATACGATAGTCATCCTGTTGTCACCCTGACCTGGTCCTGTGACCATGTGGAGAGATTCTGTTTTGATCAATGTGCTCAGATTCCCTGCTTAAACATTATAAGACCTTTTACTCTTTACAAAAGCAAATGGATTTTCTTTTTTTCTTTTCTTAAGTATTTCTTTCATGTTCAAGCACCAGTATCTTTACCCTGGCACACAAAAGCAGTTAACATCCTGTTTCAAAACTTAGTGTATAACTTCTTGAAGCTAATCGGGAGTATTAAGAGTTTTAGAGGTGAACTGAGTTGTGGGAAAAGGAAGTGCATGGAGGAAAGAGATTAAGGTGGCATTTAACAAAGGACTGAACAACATTTAATAAAGGTGCCACCGCTGATACAGTGACAGATGTGTCTTCTAAAGAGTTGGTGAGGAAGCATTAAGGCATTGTGCATGTTATCTGAGCTTTCTGCTTATTAGAATGAATGTTTAACCCACAGGCCAGAGGTTATTTCCATTTGTGTGGGAATAAATGAGATGAATTTGAATGTGATTCGATGTGTAAAAAATTATGGATGAGAGACTGAATAGTCTCTGGCATATTGTTTTCCTATTATTGTTCCCAAACCTTGGGCTGGATAAGGACGAGGTTACTGTGCTTAGGCTGATTAAACATTCTAATGATTATTTATAATCAACAGCTAGAAATGCTTTAGGAGTTGCAAAGGTGTTGAAATTATTTAGGAATAAAAAAAAAATTTGAAAACTCTTACCTGGCAGCCAATCAGGTCACAAAGTTTCCTGTTTGAGGTTTGGCACATGGCTAGTAACAGCTGGTTCTGATTGTGTGTCTGATATATGTGTGTGTGTGTCATGTGTATTCCAGGTAATTCTCTATATTACACAGTCTCTATCAAGAACAGCGCTCAGCCAGGCATCTACAGATATATCGAGGGTAAATACACCTGGCCACCGACGAGCACGACCGGTGAGACAGACACGCTGCATGCAGTAAACTATTCTTACCAGACATTTGTAAAGAACCAGACTTAGGAGAGGAGTTCGGATCCATTGTGCAGAGTTTATTGAATCACAGTTTGAATATTTTAGTGGTTATGCAGTGTTATGAAATCAATTAAAACATGAAAGAAAATCCAAATATAAGTCGAACACAGTAGCAATTCAGAAATGCACAGAAATAATAATCAGCGAGAATACAGCTCAAACCGATTAATGGTAAGCCTTAATTCTCAATTAGTAACAGGAAACTCTGTGGACAGTAAACAGGAACTGAACAGCTGACAAGAATTCAGGAAACACTGACCATTATTGCGTGTGCTGTGTGTGTGTGGGTGTGTATGGGTGTGGTGGAGGGGACCAGGAGGATATTTAAATAGTATATATATTATATTTTTAACCATTTTATCCTTTTCATTTTATACTTTAGCCTTTATCTAGTAAAACTGTATTTTGCAAATTGATCGTCTTTGCATTTTGGTAAAACGTAGCTCTTAGAACAAAAAACTTTTTTTTGTGTTTAGTTTATATATATAAAGGATTCCTCAGGATTGTCCAGTACATAGTCAGTGACAGAGTGACATATCCTTTTTTTTAGCACAACCTAGGCAATATGATGAGCAGAATTCTAGTTCATTTTAACCAACAATACATGATTGAGCCAAAAATGGGTCACAGTGGCAAAAGAAATATCACAGATACACACGGATCACACAGATACAGATATATCACATGTTTTTATGGTTGTTTTTGGTTGTTTCTATGACCAATAATAATAATAATAATAGTAATAATATGTTAATTTTGTAAAATGTAAAGTTCTACAACGTCAATCCCATATTCAGGTAGTGGTAAATTTACATGTTAATAAGGTAATGAACACTTTCGTTCTACCTGACATGTCCAAAAACCTATATGAACAGTTTGATGTCTGAAGCCTCCCCATTAACACACACCAGCCAGGGTTCCATATGAGCACATTTATATTTTTTTATGGTCATTAACCTATGCTGTGTTGTCAGCACGTATCTGAGTTTTAATTAGCTTTTAAGATAACTTAACTTATTAAGCTAAGAAATAGTTCATCTCTCATTTCAGAGCAGAGGTATGTAAAAATCCTTGGAAATCAAGCGGGTGAGACACTGGATGGAAAAGTGTACTCCTTCTACACTGAACAGAACCAGAACCAGGACACGGACAAGCCCCTTTGGATACCCCGGGTTTCTCAGATCTGCACGGTGAGCAGTGTTGCCAGAAATAATATTTTCACACTTACATTTTTTGTAAAGTTCTGCTGCTCTAGAGCAGGAGTGAGGATTGAATGAGATCCTGAGACAATATTGGCATCAAAACAACTCAGATAACAGAGACCATGTTACTGTATGAACATGTCTTTCTTTCCTCGTGGAATACTCCTTAATCTATTACTCCCAAACATTCTATAAAGTTTCAAAACAATGTTAATGTCCCAAAGATATTTGTGTAATTTGGAACATAACATAATGGTCTGGTTTTCTTTTTCAAAGCCTGTTCACTCATCAATGTCACCTGTCCATGTTAAAGTATCAGTTGGAGAAGGAACTTCTCAATTACAGTAATAAGGAACAAAGGATAATAGATAATTTTCAGTTCTTGTGACATTGTTTTTATTTCATGACATTAAACACCACAGTAGATTTGTTTCATTTCCATTAACCACAAAGGTTTTATAAGCATTGGGGCTTTATTCCTGTCCACTACTGTATAAGCACATACATAATGTTCTTACTGTATGTACAGAACGTAGTTGAATTTTGTTTGCTGGGTGAAAAGCATTCAACCTACAGTGCAGATGTATCCTGCAGCTGCTGTTTATAGCCTTCTTCTCTAATCTACGAATTCCAGTTCAGCTGTTGATTATATTTCATGAGCTGAAGAAGCCCAGTTCACGGCCCTAGGAATACACACACATGAGAAAAGCTGCTCTGCCCAGACAATGGCTAACTATTATGTCTGTTTTTTCTTAGGCGGATCGAGGTGGCAGTAAATCAGTGCTGCAGTACCGCTGGACGTCCATGCTGACCGCACGCCTGTTTTGTGGAGATGAGAAGAAGGGTCTCACATATACAGAGCTCTTGGATGTTTCTGTGCTGGAAGATGAAGAATGGGAAAGCACCATCATTTACGGCCTCTTCAAAAATGCCTAGTAAGATAATGCACTGGCCAGGTGCTCTGTGTTATTTGCATGACTTATATCTGCAGGATATTTCCTGATGACGAGAGTCTGTTGGAACACTTCACACACTCGTATCTGTTGGATATCTAAACTCAATGACGTGGCCTTTCAACGTGGTGCTGATATAATAAAAACCTGTCCAGTGATTAAGATCATTCTCAGGGTTTACCAATTTGCTCCCACCAAAGTAACAGAACAGAACAAGGCTGTTATATTCATGTGGCAGACAAGCTAAAAATAAATAAATAAATAAATAAATAATAAATCAATCTGTTTGCTTAAAGCTTGTTAAATTTGACATTAACCTGAGGCTAGCAAAGGTTACAATGAGGCTCTGCCACGGGAGAAAAAGAACATTGCTAAATAATTACATTGTAAAAAAAAAAAAAAAAAAAAAAACCTATAAAATCTGCCTAGCATTGCATATTATGTTACACAGAAAGTTGTATTTGAATACCAAATCATTACTAGCTAAATAGCTTGCTAGGTTCCTAGTTACAGTACCTGCTAGCATTAAATAAGCTAGGGCTAGTCAAAGCTAAACACTACCTGATTAAACTACTTACAAAACTACTTACTTACAAAATATGACTAAAAATTCCTCTCAGGTTAGCTCATGTTAGCCAACTATACAGTAACTAGTGTTACTAATAGTCATTTTTTGAACACACACACACACACACACACACACACACACACACACACAGATCTGTCTGTGCTCTGAAATCATACACTATGTAATGTGACCACAATTGCAAGATTTCTTTCTAAATTGTACAATAAATTTAATTCCTCTTTCCCAAAGTCATTACTGCTAGCTCCTGTCAGGCTGCCCCTTGATAGCCACCTATAGCTAGTGCATAGCAGTGACACTTTGGAGGAATTATGTATGAGTATGAATGAGTTGACTGAGTATAGCCCATGTTAGCTAGCTAGTTACTGTTAGCTAACTAGCTATATGATAACCCACTATAGCTAGATGTATAAGATGTCAGTTTTAGCATATATTAGCATTAGTGTACTTCATTGATTGGAAAAGAGTTTAGTAGAAACAGGTAAAAGGTTAAAGCTGCAGGGTAGGTTAAATAATCTAATCAGCTTTAATGTAATCAGTGATATTATTATTTCAGGTTGAAGCCCACGTACAGTACAGTACATGTCTGTCTGTCTTTCTGTACGGCAGAATATATATAGTTGAGTACAAATACACTCCCTGTTCAGTAATCGGAGAGTGAATCACAGATGAGAAATCGAAAAAGTAGATCTGAAAATGATTAAGTTTCATCTTAAACGACTAAAGCGTGTTAAAATTCACTTATACAACTTCAACGCTGTTATTATAGAAGTGAAAATATGAACTAATCCCGGTAAACAATATTCAGTTTAGCTTTTCTTATTAATATCTGTTGGTGCAGGTGTTTACATTCGTTTTAAAGTAGATTATTAAGACTGTTTATAACATCGCTTTTACTCAACACTTCAGGCAGATATCTAAGTACTGCAAAAGTTTGTCTCGCCAGTTTTGCATACATTAATATGTATATTAATACGCTGTGACATACATTAATATGTCTGGACAGACATACAGACCTACAGACAGACAGACAGACAGAAAGTTTACAGAGACTGGTTTTTGATCCTCCAATGTAGGAAAATAGCAGGTTTGTGAAGAAACATGCCCATATATAACATGATTCATTTTCAAGACTGAAGACTTAATTAATTAATCTTTTTTATATGTTTCTTATTTATTGTTGTTGTTTTTTTGCTCTAGCCAAAGACCACACTAACAATTTCAGGCAATGGAAGACAGATATTATAAGCCAATAACACATGCATCCTGTTTTAATCAGGAAATAGTTATTTAGATAGGACAAACTTTGGCAATGTTACCCACTGTGCACACTTTGCATAGCAAATATTCAAATTGTGTTTGAGCCATGAGTCAACATCGCAGTCTGGTTTATTTTAATATCTGCTATTTAAGCTGCACCAGGCAGCTGCTGTATGCTTATTGCAGTATATGTGTTGTGATGATGCTAATAATTAACCACAAGTCACTTCTGTCCTGAGAAGTGACCAGTACTTTAATTGCTAATTCATTTCTGGTGCATGTGGAAGTTAAAGAGTTTTCTGATATCAGGAACCTTGTGTTTCCGCCAGCTGTTTCTGTTCCCGTAGACACTCCTACAGTCTATAGACTACAGTATAATGCTGATCTTCCTATCCCTGTGTCTCTCCTATAGCAACCTGAGAGCCGTGTGTGTTTATAAAATGTCCGACATCATTGACGTTTTTGCGACCAGCGATATCAAAGATAATACTGAGACTTTTTCTTCACCACGTCCTGGAGAGGTGCAGTACCATTCAGTTAAACAGAAATAAACCACACCTTTATCTCTCCCCCTTTCTTAAATGAGTTATAACTGTTTTACAGTGTGTAGAAAACAGTCAAACGTTATCACCAAACATGCTGAAGTTTATGGAGGGTCTTCCTGAGATGAACCAGTGGATTAAACCTGCCCAGGCCCCTCTGTTGTTCATGCACCATCACTACACACACCTGCAGGTGGACAGAGTGAAGAGCTGGAGGAAGTCAGAAAATAGCCATCATGATGTTCTCTTTATGGCTCTAGGTGAGTGGGTTTCTGTTCATCAGAAATGCAATGGTCTTACAGAAACTTGACTGTGAACAAAAAATCCATATTGTAATATGACTTGATACAACTTAAGGAAAGATGCAAATTAGGCATTTGACTCTTGAGAAAAAGAGGAGTGCTATGTGTAACTGATATAATCAGGAGGATTAAGAACCAAAAAACTGTGACTTGACTGGTAAAGTCTGATCCCGAACAACCCCACAGTGCATGACTTAATCTCAGAATGACTCTGCTGCTTGTGCTGAATTTCTTTTTCAATTTATGGCATTTGATAGACACCCTTAACCAGAGCAACTGACAGAAGTGCATTGAACGCTCTATTGATAAGTACATCCTTATATTGGTACACTGGGTTGTTAACCATAAGTATAATCAGCTTAAACACTGTTAGGAGGAGGTTTTTTTTCTCTTTAAATCAAAGTACTTGGGTCATTAGATGTTATTTGAAGATAGACAGTGACTTGGCAATTCCATCACCTGTGTCCCAAAATAGTCTTGATACATGCCTTCACTATGTGTCACTACGTCACTACGTGACATTTCTCGCCTGTGATCTGTGCTTTTGTGGATGTAGTAAGCTGGAAGTGCTGTTGAGATTAATATCTGTGATGCAGTCATGGGTAGAAGGGCGCCGCCCGAGTGATGAAGACACAAAAGCATGACCTGGCGTGTGATATTGTTTTTATAAAACACAAAAAATTTCACAAACATGCCTCATTTTTTAAATAAACACATTATGATTTGTTTCTTCACTTAACCAGTTATCTTTCTCCACCAACACATATCCTTCCGCTACCTGGCAGAACTGGCGACCAGCAGTAAGTTTAATAATCAACAGGAGGATAAAGTAGTTTTAAAGTCTTATGGGTATTATGTAGCCAAAAGGTAATGAGAATAAACCATGGTGGTTAAAGTGTGTACATGACTGATTTTGAAAGTGGGTTTTACAAGATTTACAGGGCTGGCCACCACCTTCATGGTTTTTTCTCCTCACCTTTTGGAATGGTTTTATAAAAGCAATATCATACCCCAGGTCATTCTGTTGCATCTTCATCGCTTGTAAAATAATGGTTAATAATGATGATTACACTCACTAAGGACAATTTGGGAATGCCAATTAACCTAATCTGCATGTCTTTCAACTATGCATGGGGAGAACATGCACACAGATCATAGGTGGGACTTGAACCCATGACCCTGGAGGTGCAAGTCAACAGTGCTAAACATTAATCCATCGTGCCTCCTCCATTCAGTTCTATTCTATTCTATTTATATATGATCACAAAGCAGCTTTACAGAAATATACAGTTTCCAAATCAATACGGTTATCCCCAATGAGCAAGTGAGGGAATGAACATGACTCCCTGAGAAGATGTAAAGAAGAAACCTTGAGAGGAAGCAGTCTAAAAAAAAAGAAAAAAATTCATGCTCACCTCTTTGACCCCGGATTATGTGATCATAAGCCATTCCTCATTGTGAAACTGTACTATAGAGTCAATATGATAATAAGGACTTTGAGCATGAGCACCAGATTCATTTCTAAATCCATGAGTTGAGGTTTGAGTGCACATTGTGCTTAGTGGTTACAGTCCTCAGTCCTGATTACCATGTCAAATCTGACTCAGTGATGGTTAAAGTTTTGAAATGACTGCACTCATGTCAGATGAGAATTAGTTACGTGACAACTTGCTCATCTTGTGTGTCTTAGAGAAGACTTACCCAGTACTTTTACACCATATGCCTATCATATATCATATATTTCCATTGCCTCAGCACATTCAGTTTTTCATTATAAGCAGAGCTCATTATGGGTTATCTGACAGAATACTGGACATACTGTACTGACCCATAAAGCAATAAACCAAGTGTAAAATTCTGTATATTTTTTCTTGTTCACTAAAAAAAGAAGAAGAGGAAGTTTGGGGTTACGCATGTTGTATCGTTAAAATAGAGTTCTGAGAAACGCCTGGGAGGAAAAACATGTTCTTCTTTTTTCGTTTTGTGTGTAAAGGTGTTTTGTTGGGGTCACTGATCTCATTGTGAGGGGAAATGTGAGCTGTGAGTACTGCTGATAATTACTGTAGACAGGGCATGGAACTTTGACTGACTTTCTCTAAATATCACTTCAGTTAAAAAAACTAAAAGCGTTATCCATGTGTAAGAAAGAGCAAATATTTTACCATAAAATAAAAAAGGTAAAATGTTTTGTAAACTGTACTGTTGAGTGCGTTTGCATCTACACAAAGATCAAATTCCTGTTACTTGTGTATTTTGCCACAAAAGCTAAATTCTTCTTAATTTCCAACTTTAAATGAAACGTTTCAATTGAACTACAACCATGAAACTGGTTGTCAGGAAGCCTGCTCTGAGGGCTCTCTGCTCTCTTGGTCTGTGGCTTTATAAAGAAAAACCTCAATGTCTATAAATGGTAATCAGTCTTCAACTCAAAGACCTGTCTGCTGCAAATGTGATTTTCAATCACTTGATGTTTCAAACATTCACTCATCCACTGTCCAGCTTCAGAAATGGTGGGAAAACTAGGTGTGAGTTGGAATGACACTGAATGGAATGCCACACATGTTGTTGGTCTTTCAGCTGCTCCCTCATCGCAGGGTCGCCATCTGATTCGGACAACAGTTTGGCACGTTTTACACCAGATGCCCTTCCTGTTGCAACCCTTACATTTTTATCCGGGCATGGAACCAGCACCGCATCCAGTGGCATTGGGTGGGAATTGAACCCGGGCTTTACCCTATCTATCAGGTAATGTTAGAAGGAATCTTAGATGAGATATACGAGAACAGTTTGCGCAGCCAAGAAGAGTGGACGGAACAGAGTGTGCTTGATCAATGACTGCGTAAAATTTTGCATTTAGCTTGAACATTCCTCCATGGAAACTATTCAGATGATTCAGAAGTGCAGTGCAAATAAAAGTGTGGCACACAAACACCTGATGGGCGAGGATCTGTTGACAGTGATCGACATTTTGGATCCACCTTCTGGAACATGTACGGGCTGCAAACGGCAAAGATCAGCGGCTGACATTGCGAGAACCAGAAGCGTGATTAGGAGTTTATTACATGTAATGCAGTCATTGGTGTATAGCTGCAGTGCTGGGTACTATGCCAGCTACAAATAAAGGTACCTTTATTTGTGAGGATGCAAGGTGATAGTTAGGTTTGCCAAATAATGCAGTTTATAGAAAAATTCAACAGTTGTACAGCAGGTTTCTCTTGTTTTACGCTGGATGGCCCCAGTAGCTGACTGGCACTATTGCCACGTCTATACCACTTTATCCTGTATACAGGCCTGGAGCCTATCCTGGGAGACTTAGAGAGGGCACACTCTCACACAACAGGCAATTTGGGAACACCAATCAACCAAATCTACATGTCGTTGGACTGTGGGAGGAAACCCACCAAGACCCGAGGCGGGAATCAAACCTGGGACCTGAAGGTGCAAGGCAACAGTGCTAAACACTACACTATCGTGCCACAATTAATCGTTAAAAATATTAAAATCTAAA
This sequence comes from Clarias fuscus, assembly GCA_030347435.1. Classification (NCBI taxonomy): domain Eukaryota; kingdom Metazoa; phylum Chordata; class Actinopteri; order Siluriformes; family Clariidae; genus Clarias; species Clarias fuscus. The sequence goes on along the minus strand of CM059210.1, from coordinate 6,510,271 downwards.
GTGATTGTGCAAAGTGATTGTGTTTGTTTTAAAAGTCAAGTGAAGACATATTGATGCCATCACCCAGTGAATCTGCTGTGCCATCAGACAGTCACAGATGACCTTCTCTGTCAAAGATCAGCAGAATCAAAGATCATGGGTGTATATATATATATATATACTTTGTGACTCAACTCATTTCACAGTTTTGCTTCCATCAGCCGTCTGATGATATTCTGCTCTTAGCACTTTTACCTTAAGCATGTGCAGTTTTTGTAAAATAATCAACGTCATGTTGGGACCACATGTCAGCTTGCATCACAGACCCTTTGATCTTTTCTGTTCAATTTTCAAGTCAAATTTTTATGCCCCCACAGCAAACTGAAGCCTTTTTCCTCACTAACAAGTGTTTTTTTCTTATGAGCACACAGCTGTTTAGTCTCAATCCTGTGAGTATGTGTGTGTGTGTATAGGAATGCTCAGACTTTCATGATTACACATAGCTCAGATTTCTACTCTTGAGACTTTATATGATAACTTCACCAAGCGTTTAAGTAATCTCTAAACATTGATTTATTTATTTTTTTCTGACTGCAATTTCTTTCTCTGTAAAGAAATGTGCTCCTTACAGCTCTTAACTTAATTTCAGCCTCTTTCACATGTCCTCAGATGTTTGGCCAATGATGCAGACCAATCAGTTCACACTTCTGAAAAGCCGTCCTGCTCTTTATATGATTTAAGAAATGCCATTTATGGATTTACAGACCTCAGACATGTTCATTTCCTTAGTCTTTGAGGCTGTTGAAGCCTGTGGATGAAGACAGATTTCCAAACCACTAAATATGTGTCCTTCAGGAAATATTTTTTTTGCCTACTTTATCTGAAACGCATTTAAAGCTTTAAACATGAAACTGACGAAGATATGTAACAACTGTGAAGCTGAAATGAAGAGACTCATCTGTACAACCGGATGAACGTCTTTACACACACATGGTTGGTTAGCCATGTGTCACGTGGTTCAGAGACTAGAGACAATCTAAAGTAACAGAAGAACAGAACTCTCTCTCTGGTTCATTATACAGCAAGGAAGTTGTAGTTTGTGCTTTATAGTTACACTTTATTGCATGAATATGTTGTTACTTCATTGTAACAGGGAGTTGTGAAGGTGCGTAGCGTTGTCCCCTAGTTCAATCATGAGCCCAGAATACTGATGTGAGGTTTTCAGCCGTGTTTCTTTTAGGTTCTCTGATTTCCTTCCACTCATCAAACACGCAATTACATAAGGGAAATATCTATGCTGGATTGCTCCTAGGTGTTATTGTGCACAAAGGGGACAGTCGGTTTTTCCCCCCCTCGGTCTCTTCTCAAACCTGAAAGTAAAATCCTTTTGTTAATTAAATCATCAAAATTTCCAAAGAGGTAAAAAAAAAAAAATCCAACACTAACCCACATGGGTTTAACAGGTTGACTACCTGTGTGTGTGTGTGTGGGCAGTAGGGTGTGAATAAAACGCCTGTGGCCTCACTGACATCCTGGCCTTTCTGATAATAAAACTCAGCCATCAATGTTTATCCTGCAGAACTGACAGGGTTGTAGTTGTGTAATGTAGTGGAACATTATGAAACATTAATTCCTGTTACAGCGTTTCCCTACCAGTCTCTCTTTTCTCCCTCCAGATTTATGACGCCTGAAACGATGATATCACAATAAACACAATAAAAATGTCCCAATTCACATTTCTCAGACATTATGTCGTATTATTTTACACATTTTCTGGAAATTTAATTTCTCATTGTTTATTTAAACTTTATACTTTGCTTTCAAAAAATATGTATATACTGTACTGTATTCCCTACAGTAATTCATCTTCTATACCACTTATCCTGTACAGGGATGTGTGGGAGACTTGGGGCGTTAGGGAGGGTGCACACTGGCCACACACACACACCTTGGACTATTTGGGAATGCAAATTAGCGTGCTAATCTGCGTGTTTTTGGACTGTGGGAGGAAATCAGAGTACAAACATACAAACTCCAGTACAGGGAGAACTTGCAAACTACATGCACACAGACCCCCAGGTGAGAATCGAACCCGGACCCAGGTGGTGCGAGGAGACAGTGCTAACCACTACACCACCGCGCCATCTATGGAACGAAAGTATTAAGCAAAACCTGTTAATTATTGAGTTCAGGTGTTTCAGTCAGGCCCCTTATCCCCAGTGAAGATCAATCTTAATGCTTCATCATACCAAGACATCTTGGACAATGCTATGCTTCCAACTTTGTGACAACAGTTTGCGGAAGACCCTTTTCTATTCCAACATAACTGTGTCCCAGTGCACAAAGCAAGGACTATAAAGACATGGTTTGATGAGTTCGGTGTGGAAGAACTTGACCGGCCCTAACACAGAGCCCTGACCTCAACCCCATCGAGCACTTTTGTGATGAACTGGAACAGAGATTGTAAACCAGGCCTTCTCGTCCAACATCAGTGCCTGATCTCATAAATCCTCTACAGAATGAATTCCCACAGAAACACTCCAACATCTTGTGGACAGCCTCCCATAAAGAGTGGAAGCTGGTAGAGCTATAAAAGGGGGACCAGGTCCATATTGAAGTGTATGTATTTGGATTGCAGGTTTGGCCAAATACTTGTCTACACATACCTTGACCATTGTGGTTCGGTGGGTAAGGCATTGAACTCCTCATTAGGAAGTCACAGGTTCAAACTCAGCACCACAGAGCTGCCATTTGTTAACCTTTAACTGCTCGGATATATAATGAGATAAAAAGTCGTGCTGGATAAGGGCGTCTGCCAAATGACAGAAATGTTTTAAATAACTTTTTAGATTTTACATTGTACTGTATCTAAAGACCATCACACATGACAGATTTGATGACATAGTAAAAGGATATCATGATATTATTCTACTTTAAGGTGCTAATGTCCAGCTCTATAATAAATAACAATAAATATACACCAAACTCTATATGTCTATGTACTGTATACTTCATGCAAACAATCTCACCTTTAATTAATTAAATCTGTTTCTTTTTCTCTCCTTAGAAAATGGCAACGTCCATAAAATCCTGGAACAGAATAACGAGCCCTTCATCATCACAGGGTACGAGCCCTTTGAAACCAAGACGCACGTCACCAGCATGCTGCTCGACCGTGAGACAGTAAGTGACTCCGTCTGGGAAATATCTATGAGCTGTGAAACAATGTCGGGGAGATTGCATACCTCTCATTCTATTCATATCTTAAAGAGATGAATATCATCATGTCGTGTGTGTGTGTGTGTGTGTGTGTGTGTGTGTGTGTGTGCGTGTGTGTGTGTGTGTTTGGGTTAGGGGGGTTCCAGGTTTACATTTAAATTCGATTTCTTTTCCAATTAAACGTGGGTTCATGACCTTTTTATCTACACAGACTGGACGCAAATGACGTGTTTGATAGACTGATGTCTACTTTCAGAATGAGTAGATCCAGGCATCGATTTGACCGTCGCCTCCAGTCGATGATTTGTGTGCGCACAGTACAGTACCCTGCCTTTTGCCTAACTTGGTGCCCTAGGATATCCTCCAGTCTCCTGTGACCATACAGAGGATAAACTCTGTAGATAATGGATGAATGAATGAATTAATGCATGTACCATCTGCATGACTTCCTCTGAGTCTGCCTCTCATCCCTTTGCTGCACTTCCACATACCTGAACTCACAGATGCCTACAGTTGGTTAGCGTCTCTGAGATTGACAGGAGTGACCGTATGACCGTATAGTACGAGGCAGGGGTGGCTTAGTGGTTATTATCTTGTGAGACTGCTGATCAGAAGATCCACATTTGTGATCCACATAGTGCCAATGAGCTGCTACTGTTGGACCCTTGATCACGGTTCTTCACCAGATACAATCAGGTGTCAATCTGGCAACCCGGCCCCGTATTCGTGACGTGCATGAATTGATTCCCTTCATTACCTTACATTACCCAGAGAGCATCATCACTACACACAACACTCACGCACCCGCATGCAAATTCATTATTTGTTTGTGTCCTTTCTGCAGAAAAAGCTCTTCGTGAGCTCCAGCAGTGAAGTGATCCAGATCGACCTGCGCAACTGCAGCGTGTACGGTAACGCCTGCGACTCGTGTGTGATGGCCCGGGACCCGTACTGCGGCTGGGACGGAAAGTGTTCGGCTAACAAAGGGTACATGCTGAAACATCACACACGCACACCTCAAATTTCTTTTACACAATTTAGAAATTAGGTTATGATATAGATCATACGAAGCCCATATATGTTTACATAAAGTGTATATGTATATATGGAGGGCTGCAAGGGTGTAGGGTCTATGGCTCAGGGGCTCTACCACATCACACGCAGCACTTGCAGCCCATTGCCGTGCATGTCATAGTTTCAGAAAGGATGTTACATCAGTGCACAGTGAAAAGTTAAAGCAATATCCCTGAACACAGAGAACATTTCTCAAACTGGTGCAAGGCAGAACTTTGTCAAGACGAGTTCGTTGCTCCAGTATATTCGTGCTCTTGTGTAACCTGAGCTCACGTGCACAATTTGCATGAGTTCACAACGAACAAGAGCAATTTCGCTTTGCATGCTGTAAAAGTGCGCTGTTAGTGAAAATGAACTTTGATGACTTGTAAATGTCCTGAAGATGCGTTGCAGGGTTAAACGACATGCTCAGGTCTAAAATGGTGCAAAGACCGGCCAAAGCAGCATGTTAAGACGAACATGCAGTGAAACCACAACTAGATGCTAGTTCAGAGAAACACCACAAACACTGAGGAAAGAGAACCAGTTCGTACACTAATATTTGTGTTGTGTAGCAACAGACAAGAAGATAATCTGTGTATAGTATCTCTATAGTTTTACATTGAAACATAAATGGCTGCTTTTTGATCTGCTTTGGGGTCCACACTAAATAAATTATAAAAGATTTCCTACTGAGCAAATAAATTGGCAGGTCAAATATTTGGTGAGTAAATAGTGAAACGAAACAACGTTCCTCAGGACCAAGGTGCTACATAAATTAACAACATAAATTAGCAGAAAAACTAACTAGCTAACTAAGAAGCCTAATTAGCCGGCTAGCTGAGACAAGACAGATTGACTTGACCACATTAAATGTACAACAGAAATTAACCAAAAAACTTTAAGAAAAGACAAATCCATCATGCTTTTCACTTTTATACGTACGCTTTCGTATTCCCTTTCCATAAAACGTTTCACGGCTGAGCTGTGAGCCACAAATGCACCGATGTCTTCACTTCATCATCAGAAGCGAATCTTCGTCCTCATAGGGCGGCTTTCAGGCTTTTTTTTTTTTTTTAGAGCGAAAGCAGGACTATAGGGAGGACACTTTTAGGATCACAACATTTGGAGCGATGCTCTAGGGAAGTTGAAAGTTTTTTTTTTTTCTTAAAGAGAATCGTTACTGGTTTCCGTTACAGTTTTCCATGATTCTCATCTCAAGGGCCAGAAGTATTGGAACATTATCAGTCCTCCGAGTTTAGTCTCCAGCTCGTCAATAAGCGTCTCACTGTAACGAGCGCTGTTGATTGTTGAACCTTTTCCCCTGATGCCGTTCCAATACTTCTGGCCCTTGAGATGAGAATCCCAGAAAACTGTAAGCGTTGATGAATTTTCCATTTTCCAAGAAAAGAAAACACCGTCCGTATAAACTATCGCTCCAAATGTTGTTTGCAGATATCCAAGCGCTTCCATTTTCACTCTCCTGACACCAGGTCCAACCACAGACCAGGACAAGAAACATAATTCCGTGCATGCTGCTCGTCTTTCGTGCTAATCGCAAGTGGAGCGTCCATTTTTGCTCAGTTTCAAATGAACCGATGTAATGTGGTGACATGGGGAGACAGTAGACTTGAACAGAAAGCGACCGGATGATTTGTGCAGATCCGTTTTCGCTCACTCTTGTATTTAAAAATGTAATCAGATATTAGTCTGAGACAACATGATAGAGTCGTGGTTAAGCGCTGTGGTCTTGCACCTTTAGGGATGAGGGTCGGATTTCTGCCTTGTGTGTGTTGTGTGTGAAGTTTCCGTGTGTACTCCAGAGGAATGGGTGTACACCGCCCAGTGCTCCGGGTCGTCTGGGATAGGCTCCAGTTTGGAGTTTTATTCCATATCACATAATGTTAAAAGCATGCAGTGTCCTCGTCTTAGGGGGAGACGTGTCGGTGAGACGTAGTTTCATTATTGCTTTGCTTTTGATGCGACACCTTTTGCACACTTTATAGAATTCACACCTTTATTTACAAATTTCCTTGCACATTTACCACACTTGCTTACTCATTCTGTCCCTGACACACACACACACACACACACACACACACACACTACTCCATTGCAACCCACCCGCATACCTGATCAAAGCTTCTCTTCCTAACACCTACACCTGCGCCAACCTTTATCTGAATCACAGGGCTTTTTGTGGTTTTGCTCAACAAAATGAGAACATCACCTTCAAGACAGAAGACATGATTAATACCCTGTAAAGCACCAGCAGGAATTCTAGCTTGGCGCATTGTAATTGTAATACGCTACTCTGTTGAGTAAGGGATAAATCACTCGCGCTGCGCGAGGCTGAATCGTGCCGTGTTACCGTTCTCCGCGGAGACTTGATTATTTTACTGTTCTTTAACAGACCAATCACAGTTTTACTTATTCAGTTGAAGTTACATCTATAGTTGTGGAATGTCCATGAAACAAGATCGTTCCAGTTCTTACTTCCATCATACCAGCTGTTCCTTTAACACCGGCCTCCCTTGACTCTCTCAGGAATCAGGAACGGCTTGTGAGGTTTAGCAGGCAACTGCAAAGTCTGCTGAAACGTCTCATCAGCCATTATGCATAGAATTTATTTATTTTTTTTATCTTCTGAAAGAGCGGTTACTATGGAAACAATATCGTATTACAAGAAGCAACTTTATTCATCACCACCTTCTGACCCATCAGATTCGAGAATTCAAAAGCACGCTGTAATGAGGAGTGTTCAAATCAAACCGGGACTTTTGATTGTGCAGAATAACAGAACACAGTTATGAGAGGAAGAAAAAAAAAAATCCTTTTATTTCTCGATATAATTCGCTGCTACATTAATGCACTTATCGTATAAAGTTTACTCAGTACAGCGGAGACATGATCTGAAACGCCGGCCTCCCAGGAACTCTAAATGTGTAGAAGTGGCTTGCAGTGAGGTCCGGGCTGTACGGGGGACGTGGTGATAACGCTCAGCTGGGTTCCTGTAACGTTGCTGAATGATTGTGTGTACAGTTCACACAGAGAGATGCGTCTCTTTCGCAAGTTGAAAACAAGTTCGAAAAACAATCTGCACTGTTAACTCTTAATCAAATATTAATCAAGTCCTGGATTGACTCCAACGCCCCTAATTGAAGGATTCACAGTTTTTTGGGTCCTGCTCTGCACTCTGAAATGTTTATTGGAAACGCATCTAAAGTCTAACTCTTTGTGTTCTTTATTTTCAGGATACAAGATGTGACGAATGGAAGCCACACTATATGTAAAAGCGGTACGTCTGTGTTTGTGTGTGTGTGTGTGTTTCCACATCATACTTACTTCATGCTTAGTAAATTACACTCTTGCTAAATTCAGGGTTAGTTGAGTCACTGGAGTTCATGTGCTGAATCGAGTCAGGACAAAAATAAATGGACGCATCTCTCAGCAGAACGGATGTGTGACGTTGCGCAATCAGTGTGTAGTTCTGTAGTAATTCCTAGAAACACACCCACAGTCGAACCTGGAAATCAACTCGAGTGTATGAGCCAAGTGTGAAAAACCCTGACATTATTTCCCTTATTTCCCACCGTGAATACTATGAACTCTAATTAGCTAAATAACAACAAAAAAAAAAGATTCCCCATATCGACTGCCTTGCAAATGTATTCACACCCCTTGAACTTTTCCAAATTATGTCTTGTTACAACCACAACCGCAAATGTATTTTATTGGGATTTTATGTGATAGACCAACACAACGTGGCACTACTGTATGTTAGAAAGGTTTTCAAAATCTGTACTCCGCCCCCTTCACTCTGATCCCCCTAACCAAAATCCAGTGGAAATTATCGCCTTCAGAAATCACATGATTAGTAAGTAGTGTCCACCTGTGTGTATTTAATCTCAGTATACAGTAAATACAGCCGTTCTGTGAAGCCCTCAGAGGTTTGTTAGAGAACATTAGTGAACACACAGAATCATGAAGCCCAAGGAACAAACCAGACAAGTCAAGGGATAAAGTTTAAAGTGATAAACAAAAAAATCTCAAGCTTTGAACGTCTCATGAAGCATTGTTTAATCCATCATCTGAAAAAGGAAAGAGTCTGGCACGACTGAAAACCGACCAAGACATGGCCGTCCACCTAAACTCACAAGAGAGCATTAATCAGTGCAAAAGCAGCCAAGAGGCCCATGGTAACTTTAGATGAGCTGCAGAGATCCACAGCTCAGGTGGGACAATCTGTCCACAGGACAACTATGAGTCCACAAATCTGGCCTTTATGGAAGAGAAAGCCATTGTTGAAAGAAAGCCAGGAGAAGTCAATTAGCACGAGAAAGATGCAAAGATGGATGTTGAGGAGGTGAAACGGAGGCTTGCCTCTGGCGTTGACGTTTTTTTGGTTGCACCAGCAAAGTCTGAGGTGTGGAAAAGTTTTGACCATGTGCATAATGAGTTATCAATAAATTATGTTAAAACATACAGAAATGAATTATTCGTGGCAAAAGCTGTGTCAGGCGGTTCAGGCTTTTAAAAAGCTGTTGATCAAAACGTCCTCGTCGACTCGGGATGAATTCTGTCGGGCTCGACAGAACTTTTAAGGCCCGATTACAGCTCTAGTGAGGAAGCTTTCCTATAAAAGGCGGACTGAATACAAATGCACGCCGCACTTTTCAGATATTTATCTGTAAAAATCTGTAAATGCAAACCATTTATCATTTTCCTTCCACTTCGCAATTACTGTACAGTATGTGCCACATAGAATCCCAATAAAATTAAAACAGTTACTGTTGTGGTTGTAATAAAAATCAAACAGTTTGTTTTTTTCTTTTTCTTATATCCATATATTAGAAAGCTTTACTGCAGATGTTGTGGATAAAACTGTATGCGCACTACGGTGACTCGGCTTCCTACACGCACACTGAGACTGTTGGCATGAAAAATACTAGCCTTGAGTAAACAGTCAGGTCATGTGACACTACCCGAAGTCATGCGGCATTTGCACAATAAGCAAACTGTCTCTCGGTCACGGGACTTCTCAGTTAAGTCTCCTGAGAGACCTGTACGTTATATTATTGCATAATATTGTAAGTTACTGACATTTTAGATTAGACCCTGTTTTTACCTGTTCGTCCTCATGTCCTTGACTGTCTGTTGTTTCCTTCACAGACCCAACGACCAGCATGTCTCGGACGAGTGGCCATAAAGACTCTTTCATTGGAGTGTCTCAAGACTCTAAATTCTACCTCAAATGCCCCATGGAATCCCAGCATGCCTCATATACTTGGAAGCACGACGACAGGACGATGGCATGTGTCTCAACTGATCAGGACTGCCTTTTACTGATCGACAGCATGAGCGAGAAGGACCGCGGACTGTATACATGCATCGCTACAGAGAACGGATACGAGAGAGCGATCGTCAGTCAGCGGCTCCAGATGAACGCTGCCTCAGAGACGAGAGCGACTTTTAGCATATTAGCTGTAGCCTGCATTCTGGCCCTGATCAGCGTCATCTGCTAGCACTGTTTAGTGTGTGCGTACTGGTCTTTCAGCTGCTCTAAGCAAGGAACCATCCGGTCCAACCCTTCCATTTTATCTGGGCTTGGGACTGGCACTGCACCCAGTGGCTGGGAATCGAATCCACATGGCATCCACATAGCATCGAAACCTAGCACCTAGCACTGAGCCACCAGTGCCCTTCCTGCTGTTTCTCAAGCGCGCGTCTTCCTGTTCCTGACTGACCACATCACACAGCATTTGTTAAACCCGAGCTGCATTACCTGACCCACGAGACCAGGTTTTGATTAAAACCAAACTATGTGGGTTTAAACATGTGATTCCTAATGAACTGCAACCAAGACCATTTCATACACCTGTGAAAAAGACATTGCAGTATTTATGTTACACTGTATTTTTTACTATACACAGAATACAATTAATTTTATAACAGAAATAAATCCATTATATTTGTACTAAGTGCTTTCCCTTGTCCATCTGTAGAAAAAAACAAACAAAAGCAGGGTGTATGAAACGGGTATGAGTGTGTAGCACAGCCAGCATTGGTGCAAGGTGAGACGACGCAAGGTGCTTGGGCCCGCTCATCGCCCGCTCAACCATATTTCTTCAAATTCTGTTCATAAGGATTCATATGTTTGAAAGGTCAGATGAAAAGATTTTTTCAAAACTAGTGTTAGTACACGTCATTGAGTTTGTAGAAATAGTTAAAAGGTTAAAGTTAAAAATAATCTGATCAGCTTTAACGTAATCAATGATAGTATTATTTCAGGTCTGTCTGGTTTTCTGTACGGCAGAACTCTCTGTCTAACTCATTATTATAAAAAAAACATAAAGATTTGTAAGGTTGAGTATCGTACCTTGTCTATGCTAAGTTGTACTTATTTTCTTGTCCTGGAGTGTATACACACCTTTCTGGCTGACTGATTAATCCAAAGCTGATACCTTTCTATACAGTATAGCTACTCATACTGTAGGTAAGTAAGTTCTCCTGTGAGCAGCCATGTTGATTTGACGTCACTCTGTACTTATTCTGTAGGAACTCTGAATAAGTTGACACTTCGTTTCAGTTGCATTTCATTTTTCCAAGCACGCTGTACTGTATAAAATGTATAATAATGACATCTTTAGTGAAAAGTGCAAATGATATATAAATATTTATTTTAGAAGAGCCTCTGCATTATTTTTTCTAGAAGGTGATGTTAGTACTTTTATTAATTCTGTACATAGTATATAGTAAGATATTATTTTAATACTAGTAATAAATAATGTATTAATAATAAGCAGTAATTACTAATAATCAATAATTCTTTCTATATTTGGTTATATTATTTTTGTTTTTGGGGGGGTGATGGTGATGATGGTGTCGGGGATATCGCCCAGCTCTATGTCTATACACATTTAATATGATTGTGATAGCATGTGATGACATCAGAAAGAACAAATGGAATGGTCATGTGCAAATGAAATGAAATGATTACAGTAGGTGACATCAGAATCCTGCAAATGAAGATGTTCTGTTAGATGTATGTATGAAATAGTATATACAGTAGTCTCATTCTCAAATAGTTAGATTTGTGCAGTTTTGAACCAAGTACAAGGTTCACATCCGGTCTTAGTCTTAATCAGGATCGACACCATTTTGAAATCTGATATGTTTAAAATGTTGAAAGCTGTGACCTGATTGGTGTTTCACTTCTACGTGAGATGATTTTTCTGGGAAGTGGCCGCAGACAGGAACCGAAGTTGTGAGCAGGGAAGTGATGATAGGTCAGAACACACACACACACACACTGTACACACACTGTAGGATTGATCTGAGGATTGGGTTGAGCCAATACAGGACATGATCAGTTGTCTGGAGTCTGTGTCTGAAATGGAAGAGGTTTAAAAAAAAAAAAAAAAAAAAACAGGAAACGAGGATGATGAGGGAGTAAGAGCCAGACAGGGTTATTACTCATCAGATTCCTTTTACGGATTACTACTGTATGTGGAGATTAATCCTGGAAAGCTCAGCTCTGGGTTAGATGAGGTTTTGGTTTAAAACAGATGAGTAAATGTGAAACATAATCATCCATAAACAAAAAGAAAGAAATTCCTTGTAAGTCTTCTATGAGCGGAGGTAATGTGTATTATTACACTATTGAGGTTGTGTAAATATGGATGTGAGAGCAGAACACACCCACATTCGGAGATAATTTCCTTTAAGGTCTTGCTAGACCTTAAAATAAGCATGTTTTAAATACTCTTATGGAGCCCTGCGGCCAGACTACGTTTTTGCGATGATGATGTTAAGACAATGAACACTGCTGACAACATGATGATTAAAAGATATTTTGGTGAACAATGACCCCTATGTCATGACCACAGGCCTGTGGAAATAAACATTTGCTCTCATTCTCATTCTTTCAACACGGCTAAGCAGAAAATGTCTCCTTGCCGTCCCCAATCATGACCAACATCTAACCGAAGAAAACGTCACACGCTATGATATCATGAGAGCGCCTTTGACCTTTGCTTACACACACACTGTGGTTTCCGGTTCATGTGTGAAAATGATTCCTCATGCTCCCAGAACCGCTCTTTCACACTCTCGAGTCCTGGAACATGGCTGTGCCGTCAGGGAAGGAAAACCTCCATAGATGTCAGGTCGTCAGCTGAGCTCGTTTTATTGCCAAAAAACATTGCCGAGCCTAGACCTGAGCACCGTGCTGGGTTCCCTTCTGACCCTGACACGCCCATCGCTCTGGAGTATGATCAATCTGGACTCATCAGGTCACATGACCTTTTTCCTTTTGCTCCCTAGCAAACTGAAGTCTTTTTTTTTCTGATGAGTCTCTCTCACTAGCTAGTGTTTGTCCTACAGACACACCACTGTCTAGTCCTAAACCTGTGAGTTCTCATTACCTTATGTGTGTGTGTATAAGTAAATGCTCATACTTTCACACAGCTCTGATTTTAAATGATGTAACTTCACCAGTCATTACTAAGCATTTAATGATGATCTCATTCAAGATTTTTTCCCCCCCAACCACATTATTTGCCTGTGAAGTTGGTGGTCAGTACAGTAATATCCTTCCGGGTTTTAAAATATGTTGGAGAGGTCTTAACCCTATTTCCCAGTCATCTCCTTTGGGTTTTCTGTTTTTTTCTTCTTTCTTTCTCATTGCTTGATGCAGGACCTTCCAAAATGTGGTGACATCACTGTGATGCTCTGAATGTCTCGAGCTCAGTATCTGATTACCTGTACCATTTGTGCAATTTCATCCTTTTCCATTTCCATTCCAAGTGCTATATCTGTATATTAATTATTTTAGTGCAATATACAACTTACTGTGTGCTATATATTTCATTCTATTTTCTATTTATTTATTTTTATTTTATTTTTAAAATTTCTTTAATTTTAATTTTCCTTCTCTAATCTATTACTCCTTTCATTTCTTCCTGGTAAATAAAGGTATTTGAATCTTGAATCCAAAAGGGGGCGTGTCCGAATGAAGCCGCGCTTCAGGGCTTGTGTCAATTAGTGATGGGAAGTTTGAATCATTTTAGGGACTCGGTTCTTTGAATCTCGTTCATCAAAATGAACGAATCATTTAGTTTATTTCGTTCTTTTGACCAGAAATAAAATAAAATGTTACATTTTCAAAAAACAGACCCCCAACACGTCTACATGCACACATTTTGGCTATAGGTCCAGTAATGAAAATATTACAAGGCAGCTAAGGACATATTATGATACACAGAATGAGCAGCTCACCATCATATCTTCTAGTCCGAGTCATTTGTATTATGGAATCTATTGCACTTCATAGCCTCTACAGGAGTCACGTGACAAAAGAAGGAACGACTCATTTCTGTTTCCTGTACATAACCTACAGAGGTTTTGTGATGATTTGCGCATGCGCGCCCAGTAGAAAACAAACGAATCACTCTCTCAGTCTACTCGTTCTTCTGAGTCATGTTAAAGACTCATTCAAAAAGAACGAATCGTTCATGATCGACCCATCACTACTCAATAATAGCTAATTACCAGTACCATTTGTGCAATTTCATTCTTTTCCATTTCCATTCCAAGTGCAATATCTGTATATTCATTATTTTAATGCAATATGTAACATACTTTAACTTACTGTGTGCTACATTTAATTCTATTTATTTAGCAACTGTAACCAAAACAAAGCAATTTCCCTCTGGGATTAATAAAGTTCTTTGAATCTTGAATCCGAAAGGGGGGCGTGTCCGAATGAAGCCGTGCTTCGAGGCTTGTGTCGGCTCCCCGAGATTCACGTGACCAACGCCGAACTGAATCACTATTTTGGAGATTATCGTCCTTAAATTCATGAATCAAGATTCAGAAGATTCCAGATTTATTTTTTTGCATTTCACAATGACACACAAAGAGTGTGTATATATATATATATATATATATATATATATATATATATTTTTTTTTTTTTTTTTATTATTATCATTTGGTCTAGTTGTTACGATCTAGTTGCTTTACAGAATTCGTCCACTAGACGGCAGTACAACGAGCCCCTGAATGAAATGACTAGAGATGAGAAACTCGGATCAATTAACGGATCCGACTCCTTCTGAATCACTCACTAAACGGATCCGGTCTCTTGAGTCCTTTGAGTCACTTGAGTCAGTAGAGATTCTGACTGCATTGTCCTATAGTCTCTCCACTAGAGGGCGCTCACCGAATCCTTGGACTCATGAACACACACAGTCCAAAGATCTGACTGTTTCACTCTGACAGATCCGCTGAATCCCCGGTTTAGATGAATCAGCAAGGACACGTACAGTATTTTGAGTCTTTTTTTTTTTTTTTGTGACCATAAAATGTAAATGACAGAATAAAAAAAAACTAATGCAAATATTTATTTTAATGACAAATGCACATATAAATAAGTTTAGACAACAAATATAACGAATGAATAAAATAAATATAAATAGATCAGCGGTTTCTGATATTTTTATGGGTTAAAAACGGATAGACTATCTGGTATAGTTAGTTTTTTAAAGTTTTACATAGTTAAAAAAAAAAAAACTTTGGTGGTAAAGCCGGGATTTCAGCTTGAGTTTTCATGCATATAATACAGTCATTGTATACATTGAGCTCAAGCATCACACCGTTAGCACTGTTAGCATTAACGTTCTGGTGACGTGATGTGCTGGAAACCGGCCTGATGTGATACAAATGCCTATAGCTTTTTTCCATCCCAGTTTGTCATAATACACATCTACATCACACCAACATGTAACAAATATGTTCGGTGTTAATAAAATAAGATTTTAGAGCACTATGTCTAATCACGCAATATTGTAAAGGTGAAACCGCTGCGGTTTATATCATTGATATGGATTCTGCCTGTTTTTACCAGGTCCCTCCACTAGGGGCGCTCAACGAATCCTCAGAATCCACCGAATCCTTGTACTCATGAACACACACACCGAGTCTCCCGGATCAGACTGTTTGACTCCGCCGAGTCCCTCGGTTCAGGTGAATCAGACGCCGCTATTTTGAATCTGTCACGTTTCTGACCTGCAGGAAGGTTTCTAAACAACTCAGTCAGCCATTTGTTCCTACAGTTACTAGGTAACCATTACTGAGAACAACTGAATTGTCGGTTTGTATTTATGTATGTTGTTGTTAGCAACAAAATAACTTAGGACTCGAATGATCCGAGTAGATGAAAAGAAGGATTCGTGAGCCATATAAAGAGTCGGGTTATTTAACCCGGATTCGCTCATCTCTAGAAATGATCCGTTTGGTGAAACTATTGTCTGAGAGGCTTCACCTCAGTATCACTACCGAAATGTTCACTTTTTATTTTTATTTTTTTAGTCACGGCAGTGTATGATCACAGTTTTAGATGATTGATTATATATATATATATATATATATATATATATATATATATATATATATATATAAATATTGTGGCATTATGTACTGTAGATCATTCACGCATATTCAACACCACTTTATCCTGCACAGGGTCACCGGGGGCTTGGAGCCTATCCCTGTGAGGTAGGGTGCCAATACACTGCAGACCGTGCACACACACACTCTTGGGAAATTTGGGAACATCCATTAGCCTAATCCGCATGTCCTTGGACTGTGGGAGGAACCCGGAGGAAACCCACCAAACAAACATGCAAACTCCATGCACACAGACCTCGAAGGTGGGAATCGAACCTGGACCCTGGAGGTGCTACTGTGCTAACCACTATGCCGACCTGCTGCCTGCATTGTGTTGAACAATTAATAGATCTTTTTTTTTTTGGTTGCAGTAAATCATATATTTGGCCCTGGCACAGGGTTTTGTGTAATATATATTTGAAGTCAGGGAACGCGTTTATGCTTATTCTGTACAAATTTAACCATTTAAAAAAAAATCAAAGTTTTTTTTTTAAAGCACCACATTTACTTTTTGATTTATTTCTATAATGAATTTTTGTTGATCATAAAAACTGACTCTTATTTTATTATCTTTTCCTAATATCCACATGAATGAAATCATGACACACATCACACACCAGATTAAGATATAATGTAAAACTTTATCATAACCGTAGACATGGAAAGCCCTGAGAACCACAGATTTCATATTACTGATGTGAACAAACCTGAATGTCAAAAAAAAAAAAATCAAAACTATTTTTTTTTCCTTTTTCCGGGAAACAAAGTGCTCCACTTTCGAATACAATCAGCACACACCAGTTTTACAAGCATTCACATGGGTCTTGTCCTAAATCTCATTTTAATTAGAAGAAGAAATAAAAACCAACATCAGTAATATCATCGTTATAATTCTATCAATTATATCAAGAACATCATTAGAATATAATAACAACAGTACAAAAATAGACCATTGTTCAGTTTTCTGAATTGAGCTTTAGGCATTTAAAAAACAAAAACAAAACAAAAAATAAACTGAAACTAATTAAACTAGAAGACAAATGAGGTATTCCATAAAGCACTTGCATATGCATGTATAATACACAGACAGATGTGGGGTGCGGTGAAGTGGTGAAACAGCTGCTGCTGCTGACATTCCTGAGTGATAAACGAGAAAGGAGGAAGAGGCGACTGCTTTCGACAGGCCCTTGCTGACTCCCCCCGATGACGTAGACGTTTCGAGGAGTGTGTAGTGTAGTGTGCAATAGGACGATTACTCAACAGGAACACACTCAACCCTGAGGATAGCAGGATCACTGTGGATCGACTCATTTCTTTTAAGAGTTACAGTCAGACTAATAAGATTTATTACTGCTGCTGTATATTTGCTAAATGGAAAGCGGCGGAGTCTCAAATTTGCACCAATCAGATAAGGAGTATGACGACGCGTTATAAAGTTTTATGCTGTTTACTTTCACATCAGAGGACACGCAGACCCTGATGACGTTTCGTACGCATTTGAGGCTGCGATCTGATCTGAAACCACACCTGAACATGACACAGGATGGAATCAGCAGGATGTAGTGAAGTATTCAGCGATTACCGGGACAGGTTAAGCCAAAAGTCTTGCCTGACTAAAGTACATCTTACTCAATAACTCGGCGTTGACGCATGGACGTGTCTCATTATTTATCAGGCATTTCTACATCTTTATACATCTGAGACGGCAATGCCTTCTGGGATTGAGTGATCCTTTGAAGCTGTTTTGCCTACGCAACGAGGCGACTGTGTTAGAGCCTGTAATCTGAGAATTTGTTGAAAGAGACATCAGTGTATCAGGTAGTCTTTTTGCCAATCGCCATGACAACAATCGTGATAAGGATCGTGAAACGATCACGCCTCAGACGTTTCCTGTCTGATTTAAGAAATTTGGCTCAGTTGCTGTAACGACGACGTCAGTGTCGGATCACTCGAGAGTGCTGATTGTCACGGCTCTGTATTGAGACTGCAGTTCCAATACTTTTGAGACTGCAATCATTTTTTGGGGAATGTTTCACTCCTGAATGTCTGATTACAGGGAGGCGGATTTGATTGATCGGGATTCGCTGAACTAAAGTCCTGGTACATCTGCACAAGGCAGGAGGAGGCAGACGAGGGCGTGGTCCAAAGACAGTCAAGCAACTTCTCCCTCTCTCTCTCTCTCTCACACACACACACACACACACACACACACACACACACACACACACACACACACACACACACACACACACACACACACACACACACACACACACACTATCCCATTATGTAAACTGAATACACTGTGTTTGAGCACCACCTAGAGGCTGGCGAACAGAAGAACACCTGGCGGCTACGGACTGAGGATGATAAAGTGACTAATGTAAAGTAACTGTTACAACCTGATTATCTGATGTGCAAATGATCTGTATCTGTCTCTCTCCCTCAGACACACACACACACACACACACACACACTTAAAACCAGAAAGTCTTTAAAATCTACTAAAATATGTATAACCTGTAAGACCAGTTTAAAAATAAAAAAATAATAAAGTTTATAAATATGCCTGTGTCTCTGATGCTGATTGTATTTTTGTGCAGCTGGACTTTAAAGTTTTCTTCAGTTTGATAAACAACAAAAACAACCCAAAAAAAACAAACAAACAAGAAAAGAGCCTCGACATTCTGTTTTTAAGAAAGCCGTCCTGGTCTCTCCGGTGATTAAGGCAACTACAGCGTCCTCGAACAGCAGCGGTTATTCTTTTGAGCACAATTTTCTCCCTGACTGTTTAAGAAATAATTAAAAAAAAAAAGGACACCATAGTGAGACTCACTGCTGTAAACTGCTCCATCGGGGAAAAGGGAGGGTAAAAATAAAAAATAATGAGAGATTCACAAATTTCATCACAGTTCCAGATCAGGAGCATGGAGAAGCACGACGCATGTACAAGCTGCTAAGCGAAGGGTAAAGGAGGTGAAGTTTCAGGAAGGACGGCGTGAGACGTGAGGCGTTTGGCAAAATGTAGCCTACTTCCTGAGAGTTTAGAGAGAGAACAACACTACATGGTGGTTCACATTTGGGCACCTTCAGTGTCTTCGTATTTGGGGGAAAAAAACAAACAAAAAAAAACCTCACACCACACAACTACATTTCGAGACCTCCGCTTAATTCATCTTTCAAACTATTATTTAATAAAATCATTACTAGCAAAGAGAAAAGAAAAAACTAAACAAAAAACATAATCGGCTCTGTTCCTCTCTGTCCAAACACCATCTTTACTTATTTGATGCCAAGATCCTGGTGCTGGTTCTAGAGTCGGGACCACGAGTAACTTCAAATAGTTCTGGTACTGTCTGACACACAACACCACCAGTGGAAGAAGAAAACTGTTTAGGAAAAAAAAAACAAGCCGGGAACGTGAAGTGATTGCATAGTGGGTTGTAGGAAATCCATTTTGTTTACTAGACAATGCTTTTTTTGCTTGCTCTTATGTTATGATATCGCAAAGTACCTGACGGGCCAAACAATTCTGTTCTCGAAGGCCCGGTTTTTACTTTTCAACCAGACTGTAATTTCAATCAGGACAGAGTTCTGAAGTTTAACAATCTCTAAAACTTTTGATTAAAAAAAATGTAAAAATCCTACACAGAGCAACGTTCTGAAAAGCAGCTCATGGTTCCCTGAGACAGCACCGGCACCAGAACCGAGTCAAAACAAAAGAAAAAAAAAAAAGGAATCTTCATCCTACAAACATGGCATCCATAGACTTCAATGCTGGAGTAAACATGATGGTGTCAAATTCACTGAGAAAACACCTGATGTCAGACAGAAAGAACAGGAAAGAAATTAAGAAATTAAGAAAGAAAGAAAAAGAAAGAAAGAAAGAAAAAGCCAGCTGCTCTTTGGTATCTAGCTGTGCAAGAGATCCAGACCGCACCACCGCGATGGTCCGAACACAGAACGGATCTGATTCGGGAATCCAGAATGATTTTGCTCAAATCTGGTTTTGTGTCACGGGATACGTTAGTGTCTCCATCAGAGAGCATGAGGTACTTCTCAAAGAGAGAGGGGAAGAAAAAAAGTCTATCACTCTGTTTTACTGACTGTAAAGTACTTCCTGAGAAAAGCTGCCTTCCCACAATGAGAGGCAAATATCAATGAGATTTACATGATGAGATTACACGTCCTGGGGGAAAAAAAAACAAAACAACAACAACAACAACAAAACTTAACTAGCACTAAAACACACCCGTTAAAAGCACAAAAAAAGTGACAAGACTGAGACTCTCAGCTTCTCTAGACTATTTAAACCAAACTCCTAATCTATTCCAGCGTCTCGTTGGTGTGCAGGTTCGAGAGTGTCCGGCTGATCTCTGGTCGCCCAGACGATGATTGTCCTACAGCATTATATAGTGACCGCGGTCTCTTAGCTGGACGCGCTCGGAGTGGCCGTCAGAGCTACGCACGGGTTACAGTACGCTGGGTGTTTCGATATCAATAAAACATCATTCAAAAATAAAAATCTAATTATAATAATAAAAACATTTTTAAAAAAGATGAGAAATCCACAGCTGATTGAAGATGAGGTAGGTCGTGAGCTCTAACCCTCACAACACTCACAAACTGTTTTCCGAGTCCTGGCCGGAAATGCAAAGCTTACGGACAGGACGAGAAACGTTGAGGATGAGTAGCATTACACAGAAATACTGCGCTCATTCCTGAGAACACCACACGTTTTACTACTGGACAGTTCCTCTTATGTTAGTGAGGTATATTATCTGGTACTGTTCACTACTGAGAGGTTTGGACGGCACTGCTGAGTGGAAACACACACACACACCGCTCGTGGAGAAGTCCAGCTGCATTTTTTTATTTTTTATTAAGCTAAACCTTTCAACTCTAGTTTTGCAGTCGTAGTGTGTCTGAGCACAACATCTTTTTTTCCTCTGTGCTTAAATGAGCCTAAGCCTGGGTTTATACCTCTGTGTGTGTGTGTGTGTGTGTGTGTGTGTGTGTGTGTGTGTGTGTGTGTGTGTGTGTGTAGTGCAGTTACCACTCGAGCGAGTGTATCGTGAGATACTCTCAAATCACATTTGCTAATCTAGAATTAATGATGTTCATTCATGGATGAATTTACATTAAATATGATTATAAAATGCTTTCTAATATATATATATATATATATATATTTTTTTTTTAATAATGACATTCTTCTGTTTTAAGACATACAACAAGCTGGAATTTTTATATATTTTTTTAAATGCATGTCTCAGATCTTATGCTCCAGCTTTGATGCGCCCCCTAGAGGACATCAGGATTAATCAGGTACACAGGTGACTGTAAGTGTGCGTGTGCGCGCACGTGTGTGTGTGTGTGTGTGTGTGTGTGTGTGAGAATAACCCCACAAGCACACATACATGTAGTCAGGTATAAACCAGCTTCAACACCCAATATAACAGCTAGTTTACGAGGCTTCGGGCTCAGAGGAACGAGAACGCCAAGCGACGTGATGAGGCGAGAAAATCCCTTCTTTTTACTGATTCTACAAAACTAAAACTCACTCGGCCAGAGGATTTACTACAGCTCCTGAGGTAAAGGTATTATTGTAATATTCAACCGCTGTGGATTGCTCAATAAAGAGGAGGAAAATATATATTTTAAAAAGACAAAAAAACAAAAACCACTTCTCCTAAATAAAAATCTTCAAGTCCTGTAATGAACACCTGTCAGTTGAGTTTGGCTGAATGTCCTGATTGTGTTTAGCGTTTTTATTTATTTAGCACAGTGTTTGTGACATAAGTATTTTGTATATGTATGTGTGCGAGTGCGAGTGTGTGTGTGTGTGTGTGTGTGTGTGTGTGTGAGATAGAAATATGTCTGACCACGTATAGACAGCCAAGGCTGACAGGAAAGTAAAATGAGGTACTGGTTGTGTAACAGTCTGAGGCGTGTTGCGGTCGCACCGAGGCCTGGAGGAGGCTGAGGCCCCAGCGCAGGGAACTCGTCCTCCACTACGGTGAGCCGCTGGTGGACGGCTCGTCTGAGCTGGGACCTTTAGAGGAAGAGGAGGAGGGGCTGTTGCTGGCAAAGGTGAAGGTGGCGTTAGGCGTCACGGATGACACGCTCGCTGCAGAAGACACGGGCGCCGAGGCGGGCTTCTGAGCAAACAGAGTTCCTTCGAGGGAGGAGAAGAAGAATACAGTGAGGATTATAAACACATCATGGCTTTATAGGGACATTTATCTAATTATTAGACACTATTAAATACAGAAGTAGAGTACACTGCAGTTCACTAAGTAGTTACATACTTAGACGCCTGTATCTATGATTCACCACTAGAGGGCAGTGCTTGGCTTTTACTGTTTAATAGTTGATTCATATGCATCTCAGGCTACTTTAATAAATGTATTTCTTAATTATTTAATAAAATTCGTGATTTATTTATAATTAAGAATTTAGCCAATTTCAACTGAGCGCATTCTAATATTACATATACAGTGTTCATACCATATGATGTATGAAAAATACACAAGTGTAAACAAAACGATCAGGAATTCTTCAGGCTTTATGGTCAATTGCAAGGTAAATCTGTTACCACACAGAAGTTACTGTAAACATTTCCCTGCATTTTGTCTGCATAAACCATCCATGAATCCATATACGAATTACAAGGTCACAGGGGAGTTAAATACACATAATCCTTATTATTATAACACAATCTGAAGTGTTTTAATTATAATATTTTAAAGGTTAGTCTTATTACAGTACGTACCCGAGTAGACGACCCCGTTGACCTCTACAGACACGCTGATGCTGGCAGACCCTGTGGAGGAAATGCTCAAGGCCAGGTCAGGCTTATCATCTGCAGAAAGAGAAATAGGAGCACACTGTGTTACTATACAGGATGTTCACTTTATCTACATGTTCTCTAGGAAAGAAGTGATTCTCTGCTTTCAGTAAATTCCAGACCTGCACAGTTTTATCTCCTCCTGAATCTGAACCACTGCGCGATAACACAATTATGTGGTCTCTACTGCCACCTACTGGGAGCTTCTGCCTCCAAAACTATATTAAAGCAGTACTGAAAGGTTTTCATAGGTTTTAATCAACATTATTAGCCCCAGAACTTAAAATATTACTTTATTTATTACCCTTCTGTAATAACTGACCTCTTGGAGTCAGACCCATGCGCAGGTTCATGGGCATGTGGGACGCCATGGCCAGCAGATTGTGCTGAAATGCCTTCTGCATGAGTCTCTGCTGCTCCTCGGCGAGACGTGCCATCTTCCTCTCCGGCCCTTCAGAGACACCGAATCCTGAGCCGGTCTCCAGCTTTTCCCTCAGCTGCTCCAATGTGGCCGCCCGCGCCAGTCCCGCCACCTGCTGCGGCCCCAGAGCCAGAGCCACGGCCGGGGCGCGAGCCACCAGCAAAGATGGTGAGGCATCTTCTAAAAAGAGACATAATGTCATGAAAGTTTTCTCTGCTTTCTCTCTCTCTCTCTTTCCATAATCTTAATAAATGCATTTCCCTGTTTTCTTCACTTCTCTTACCGAGAGCCTTGAGTGAGGGCACCGATGCCCCCTGCAGGCCGTTCAGTGCAGCAGCTCCGGCACCCAAAGCAGCCAGGTGCATTTTGGGTGGGGAGAGAATGTGGGGGGCGGAGCTTGGGGAGGAGCTGAAGCGGAATAGGCTGCTGCTGTAGCTGGGGCGACGCCCCTCACGCCGGTTGCTGTCGATGGCGGCCTGCAGCTCGCTGGGAGAGCTCATGCCTTTGCGTGCACACTCGTACGGGTACAGATACTTCATATACCTGAGAGAAGATGAAGTGAACACAAAGAGGCATTACTACACTGATCATTCAACACTACCCTGGAGAAACACCAGCATGTTGTATTGTTTGGTGAAAGAGTTTGCTGGAATGATTTTCAGAGCCAATAAAAGCAGACATTAAAATCGAGGCTCAAGGTTATGACCTCATGGACCAGCTTACTCACTGATCTTGAGTCACTTCACGTCTTGTCCGTCTCACAAACTCAACACGAATCACTGGCTTCATTCACATCACTGGCCTGACTCAACTCACTGACACGACTCAAAACAGCAGCTCCGCTCAACTCCCTGACCTGTCTCACTCTCTAACTGGTCTCTCTAACCTGACCCAATCTAACCGGTCTCTCTAACCTGACCCAATCTAACCGGTCTCTCTAACCTGACCCAACCTGTCTCACTTTCTAATGTCTCTCTAATATCTGACCCAACTCCCTGACCTGTCTCACTCTCTAACCGGTCTCTCTCTAACCTGATCCAACCTGTCTCACTTTCTAATGTCTCTCTAATATCTGTCCCAACTCCCTGACCTGTCTCACTCTCTAATATGACCCACTCTCTAATCTGACCAAAGTCCCTGACCCACATCCCTGACCTCTCATTTTTTAATCTGACCCAACTCCCTGACCCGTCTCACTTTCTGGTCTGACCTGACTCCCTGACCTGTCTCACTCTCTAAACAGTCTCTCTAATCTGACCCAACTCCCTGACCTGTCTCTCTGATCTGTCCCAACTCCCTCACCTGTCTCACTTTCTAATCTGTCTCTCTAATATCTGTCCCAACTCCCTGACCTGTCTCACTTTCTAAACTGTCCCAACTCCCCGACCTGTCTCACTCTCTAACCAGTCTCTCTAATCTGACCCGACTCCCTTACCGGTCTCACTTTCTAATCTGACCCGACTCCCTGACCTGTCTCACTTTCTAATCTGTCTCTCTAATCTCTAATTCTCTAATCTGTCTCTCTAATCTGACCCGACTCCCTGACCGGTCTCACTTTCTAATCTGACCCGACTCCCTGACGGGTTTCACTTTCTAATCTGACCCGACTCCCTGACCAGCCTCACTTTCTAATCTGACCCAACTTCCTGACACACTCTAATCTGACCCATCTTGCATCAGAGTCAAATTCAGTCAGAGAAAGTATGTTTAAAAAGTGATGCTCCACACCTTGAATGACATCAGCGCAGGCTACATTTAGTCCTGCTGCTGTTGGACGTATTATGAGGCGTCTAATGATCACAGATTTCATTTGTTTAACTCAAGCGTGGCATGTCAGGACTAAATGATTTTTCATGCGAATATAATAGAGCTCTTTGTCTGTCTGAGTGACACTGGTAATTTACTGTACACAGTTACCAAACGCCTACGCCCAGAATTAATTACATGTGGAACAAAGGCGAGCAGAATAGAGCGGTGTACACAACAGTGTTTATACAACTCACTGGCTGAAATAAACAAGTCCAGGGCGACTGGCGAACACGAGCACCAGACATGAGGTTTAAGAGTGTTGCTTTACATTAATGCCATCCAATGTCCTGTGCTTTTGAGTAACAGATTAGATCTTATTTTTTTATTTAGACTCAAATTAACAAGTTTTTAGCTTCTATAACAAGAATGAACTTGTTTTATGGAAGCTACACAGCACTGAAGGTAAATATAATTGAATTAAAATTGTTGTGGTTAAATAGAAGCCAGTAAACACTTTGGTGCATGGTGTTACAGGAAGTGAATCAGTTTCCCAGCTTGTGACAGTAAGTCTGCTTTAAATTAAGAGGGATCACATCACCCCATTGTTAAATATTTTCCAATAACATCGCGGCCGCACGCGTTTTATTCCTTATATAATTTATAACCCTGGGACTCGGGCCACTGCAACGTCACTCCAAATAAACACCATCAGCTTACTAATGATCAGATCAGGAGAACGAGCCATTCTGAAAAAAAAAAAAAAAAAAAAAAGGTGTTTAATGAAATAAAAAACCTCTCTCAGCACTTCCGTCCTCCTTCCATGTTGACCTCTGACCCTGATCAGATCAATAAATCAATCATGTCAATACACTGCTCCAATAGCAGGATATCGTTTGAGGGAATTAAAAAAGGGGAGGGTGACAGAAGGCCTGGTGAAAGCAGAGACAGAAATCATACCAGGGTGGTAACCTGAAGCCATCTTTTGTTTCTCTCTCTCTCTCTGTGTGTGTGCGTGCACGTGTGTGTGCGCCTGTGTGTTCTCTCACTGTGTGCGGAGTGTAAAGGCAGCGCTGGTGATGGAGGTGGGCAAGTTGAGGCCCTTGGTGATTTCTCTCCAGATCTTCTTGTTGATGACCTCCACCAGGCCTCCTTTCTCCGTCACCAGCTTGTAGAGCATGTAGAGATCCAGCACCTGCTTCGCCATGATGGGGATTCGGTTCACCGGGGTTCCTGTGCGCGCACACACACACAAACACACAATTTTAAAGTCTGGAGTAATATCTCACAAAGATGTTTCTCAGAAAAGATCATATTCAGAAAGCTGTGAATGTTGTTGTTTTGTCTAAAGTTTTGTCTGAGTAACATTAAATTATCTGATTTTTGTTCGGCACAATCGTCAGACTTATGTCTGATTTACTCTCAGAACGTCCTCCGGTCCATTTGTCTGCATTTTGTCTGATGTATCATCTTAATACAAGTGATTGGGGAAAAAAATACAAATAAAATCTAATCGGTTTATTTCCACTAAATATCACATTTTAATGCACTTTACTTTGTGTAGTGTAGCGTTTAGAGTGAAGGCCTTTAGAGTTCTAAAGCCCTGAGAGGGGTGAAGAGCACGAGATACATATTTAACCACGCCGGCCTGACCTCACACGTGGCCTTCGCTAACACGAGCGCAAACACAGACCTCATGGTGAGAGAAGAAGGTATAAGGCACCTCACACACACACTCGCACACACACATTCCCCACAGAGACACGGATTAAATGAGAAGTTTAGCAGCTTCACTAATACCCGGGCCACAGGGGGGCACTCACAGAGAGACAGCGCTGTAATGTCGATTATTTAAAGGATTGTGAGACACACACACACCCTGTTTTTGTAAGGCATGTAGGTGTGGCTGTGTGTGTGTGTGTGTGTGTGTGTGTGTGTGTGTGTGTGTGTGTGTGGTGTAATACTACGTCTAATCTAATCCCATAGCCCTTGGGAACGTTCCGCCCTCAGACAGGCAAGCCGCTAGCGCCTCCTCGACAGCAACGTGATCATCTGAGAGGCTTAGAGCTGATCTGACTAATGTCTTCACTTAGTCACGGCTCGGTCCTGATTGCCTTTTATCTAAAACATGAGTGTGCGTGTGAGCGTGTCTGTGATATTTACTCATATCTCACTGTTCTGACACAGTACGAGACATGACATGTTACACAAGTCAAAAAATGAAACATGCAGGACGTCAGAGACACTCTGGAGAGCAGCCATAATTAATCAACACTACAGGGGGGTTGATAAACCCCCCACGTGCACGCGCACACACACACACACACACACACACACACACACACACACACAGTGAAGGTAAACCAGTCTCAGCCAGTCCTGGACTTACATAAGTCTTCATAAAACCACCTGAGTAATAAACTATATACATAGTGATACAGACACAGCAGGGATGGGCCCTGTGAGGGACATGCATTATTACAACTTACAAAACACCACGAATCATAACCCACACTTGACAGATACAGAACATCCGCCTGCACAATGTAGACAAACGTGTCGGCGCTGGAGCTGTGGTTCACATGTTTACTGTCTGATTTAAATCTCATGCAAGTATTAAAAATAATTAAGAGTAAATAATATTTAAATTGTGCGGTTGATTGTTTAAATGTCACGTCTCAAAGCGCTAATTGGGGAAAAAAAAAACAAACAAAAAAAACAATAATAAACATCACACACTCCGGTCAAGTAGGTGGCGGTATTGCACCAACCGTGCATGAACTCAAAAGAAGAAGATGGTAGTAATATTCACACAAAAGAAGAGTGTGTGTGGAGAATAGGAGCGGTTTGCAGAAAATCATAAATCTCCTCTGCTATTGTCTCGACATTCTGATTTAGTCAATTAAACGCATTTTTTCCCCCTGCTATTTAGTTCGTTAAAGCAAAATTTTTAGTTAGTTATTAGTCTGTATTTGTTGGTCTACTCTGCCTACTGTTATTGTTTATTTGTATATTTGTTTGCTTCTATAACTTCTATTTAACTGTGAATAGTTTTTTTTTTTACTTCAATAATTTATCCCCGAATATTAGTTTTAAAATCGTAATTTTTTGTGATTTAATTGTTTTTTTTTGTTTTTTTAAAAGGAGCAGTTTGTATTAATTTATTTATTTATTTTTAAAGAATCTTGGATCATTTAACAATTGCAAATAACGTAAATAAATGTGAATCAATTGTGAGTTTATAATAATAATAAAAAAAACTAATCGATTCAGTGAATTGAATAAAACAATATGTAAAGAAATATTTTAAATTAATTATATCAGAGATCAAATATATTATTATTATTTTCTCTGTCTCTCTCTATAAGGGCTGTAGCTATCGAATATTTTAGTAATCGAGTATTCTACTAAAAAAGTAATCAATTAATCGAGTAAATCGGATAAAATGCACTTTTGCTTAATTAAACAGCAATGTAAAATATATAAGAGAAACAAAGATTCATTGGTGTTCTTTTTAGAAAAAATCTACTTTTATTTTTTAAATGCATACAGCATTTTATCAAAAATAAACAGTCATTATTCACAATACAAGGAATAGCTTATACCCCTATTTCACCTATGCGGTTTGACTCGCAGTGAGATGCGGTGTTTGGCACCATGAGCCGTCGCGACTGTCCGCCGACGTTCTGCAACGTTCTGTAAGGTCCGCCAAAAAATTAAACATGTTTTTAAGGCGGCTTAAACATATTTAATTTTTCGCGCAGAAAGATGGAAACGTAATCGCAGCGCCAAAACCCGCGTGAATCATGACGAACCGTACTTCCGGCCACCGCGCGATCCCGCGTAGCTGAGAGAGGGATATTAAAGTTGACTGAGATTAATTAAGTGTATTACAGCACCGTACATTATTATTTTAAAGCCTTTTCTCGGATGGAAAAAAAAAAGTTTTTCAAATGACTTTAAGGATCAAAAAAACTAAGGCACACATTAAAATAAATAAGTACACAAAAACACCAAGTTGTGCAACTAAACTTTCAGAACTAAAAGTTAAAAAATCTACATCTCAGGCAGAACATAAGCCTTTACTGACAATTTCTGTCGTTTTCTCTTGCTGCTTTCTTCTTCTCTTGGCCTCGCTGATAATTTCATGGCTCCCTTCCATTTTGCAGCCCGCAACAAAACGCTCCCTCAAATCACTACACAGCTAACTGTTCGCGTCTCCTTCCACTTTGTGGGTGACGTAACGCTTCTTCTTCGTTGGTGTTTACTGGTGGCTTGCACCCGGAAGCGCGCTGTGTCAAAAGCGTGCTGTCAACAAATAATTGCGCAAAAACATAACGCAAGCTTTTAAAATTCATTAAACGAAGCTTCGAAGCAGAAGATTTTGCCTCGATCAATTTTTGTAATCGAATTACTCGAGGAATCGTTTCAGCCCATATACATACATACATACACACATGCACACAAATATATACACTATATAAAAAGCTACAGGATGGAGATTTGAGATGAAAATTTACGGTACTTTTTTCTAGATCTCGGATTAACCCAGTATCACCGGTGTTGGTTCTAAGGTGGTCCAAAACATTTCTTAGACATGCGTCTAAAATCCAGTTTTCACTTATATGATGTAATGTATGTTTAAAAAAATATAAATAAAAAATGCCGTACATTACCCTTCTATTGATACTATTGAGTTCTCTATAGGACATGTTTAGATGATTATTTGTAAACCCCGCCCCCCCTTCTCGTCTTTGTTGTTCGGAAACCTTGCACGCCCATATATGGTCTTTTAAAATAAATTTTCATAATGCTTCTCGTCAGCCTTTATGTGGGTCTGCAGGTTTCATTAGTCATATTTAACCAATGAACAGGATTATTACCTTGTGAGTGACTAAATCCCTCTAAGAGATGAGTCTACATACATATATATATATATACATACACACATACATACATACATACACACACGTTAGGGAAATACCACGGGATGTACAGATTACGTGGTTAAACTTTCCAGCTATGTGAGTTGCATACTTTCTGTATGCGTTCACATAAATACATACGTTTGCGTGATGCGGATTTGCTTGTGCCTGAGAGTTATGCAACATCCTGCTGTGACATGACCTTGCAGGTTTATAACACAACAACCCAGTTTGCTGGAATGCTAAGTTTTGTTTAACTGCTACAAAAATAAAGACGGTAGCGCTGATCTACCTGACTGTCCTGAGGATTAGTCTGAAGCCTAACCCGTGTGGTGCGGAGTGGTGCGGGTGTGTCTGTAGCGCAGGGTGTTTTTCCCCTCCCCTCATCATTATTACATAACCAGCTGTTCACACACACACACACACACACACACACACACCTTTAAATGATGCTCTGGCCATCGAGTGTGCGTCAAGCGCAGGGGTCAGATGTCAGATTCGGGGTATTGATGTTCAAATTATAGTGTGGGTCAGCAGGAAACTGTTTGCTCACACACAAACACACACACACCCTTGCTTGACACACAAAGGTAGAGGACGAACAAAGGACCTTTTATAGGCCACTACGTCTTCATCATCATCATCATAATAATTGTTATGAATTATTGATCGAGAATAATCATCCAGAGCGTTCAGCTCCACTAACCGGGGATCTCCACTGCAGATACACTTTACTTGTTATGCAAAATGTCGACAAGAATATTTAAAAGGTTGTGTGTTTTCTGTCACGTCCTCATTAGTCATATAATTCGGTGTGCTTTAAAGCTCAAACATTAAGGACACAACCTACCTTTGCGGAAATAAAAATTCGATGTACAAACCTGATTAATGTGTACGCTACGAGTCACACTTACACATGTGATGTGATCGCATATCATCATGAGACACCGTCATTTAGTTACTTGACCAAATGGTCGGATTTAACCCTGAGCTTCAGTGCTGAGCATCCCGCGGCTTCTGCCTAATGCCCGGGCACGGCTGCTCCGAGGGCTGCTCTAATTGGCCGCACCCCCCCCACACACACACATCCCATAATGCCCTGCCCCGTTGATTTCCCCCCTGGGACTGGCCGATCAGGAGCTGAGAGATTAATGGCTTCGGGGGTCAGAGGTCACGCTGGCGGGAAACCCTGCAGTTGGGGCCCCGCAGGAGTAGGAATCGCTTGGGAGGGAGAGGGGAAGACGAGCGGGTTTGAGATACGACTACTGAGACCTGGAACAGGAAAAGTAAAGTGTAAAAGGTATTTTGAGAGAGAGAGAGAGAGAGAGAGAGAGAGAGAATGTGAAAATGAGGGAGAGAACTATGAATAAACGAGAGACAGAAGTACATGCATAGAGGAAAAAAAGGGAAAGGAAGAATGAAAACTATAGGAGATAGAAAGCGAGGTGAAGAGAAAACTAGGAGTGAGAAAGTGAGATAGTAAAAGAGAAAAAACTAAGCAAGACAGGATGAGAACTATCTATTAACTATTATTATGGCTGTGATTATCATTGTAGAAAAAGGAGAGCGTACAGTATATACATTATAATGTTCACAGGAGTCTCTTATCTTTGATTTTAACCAAATGTCTGTACTCTTTTTATTTTACATACATTTATTATTACTCTTTCTATACTATTGTTTTTTTTTGTTAACTATCTTGTGACTTATTTCAAAGCTTTGCTAATACTAATGTAAATATTTGTCATGACCTTAAAATCTTGAGAGAGAGAGAGAACTGCTTATACTAGTAATAGCTATCAGTTAAAATGCTGCCTCTGACAGAGATAGCAGTATTAACTGTGTGTGTGTGTGTGTGTGTGTGTGTGTGTGTGTGTGTGTGTGTGTGTGTGTGTGTGTGTGTGTGTGTGCGTGCGAGAGAGAGTCATCCATGTCACCCATCACATGGCCATTTATAGTGGCCCACTTGTTGTTGAGTGTAAGACATTAATAGCTGGACCTCAGCCCTGGATCGGGACGTGCTCGCTGATCGGCGCGCACCTGTTCATCACACACACACACTAAACAAGCACACACACACCCTAAACACTGCCCTAACTGAAGCTGGCAGCTGCTCGGCTCTACGGCCCGCTGTGATGCGCCTCTGACGCCGGAGCGCTAAATTAAATATGGCCGATTTCACGTTAGTGACATTCCTTAAATAATTAAAGCGCCGGGAGTGACCGGTGAGCCGAGCGGAGCAATTAATTTTTCAGTGAGCATGCTAGGCTGCCACTGGGGTGTGAGGTTACAGCGGGCGTCCTGTGCCTCCGTTACATCCATCCGAGAACGAGAGAGAGAGAGTAAAAGAGAGAAAGAAAGAATGAGTAAGATAGAGAGAGAATAGATGAGAAAGTAAGAGGAAGAGAGTGCAGTCACGTCTTCAATCACGTTTTATTCCTTTTACAATTAAGTCACAGCGTAATTATGTATTTTCTATCCATTTACAGTAAGATGTAATGATGAATGTTCATGAATAAGTCAGTTCCTGAAGGTGGTGGTGTTGGTATCGCACCAAAAATACTCAAAAGAAGAAGAAGAAGTGATGCTCTCACAAAACTGAACTTTTGCAGAAGATGAAGGCGGTTTGTATTTCTTAGAAAAGCTGTGGTACATTTTACAGTAGAATTTGACAATTTTAGACTATTTAATATCATTAAGTTGATTCTAAATCGAAAGCTGTGAATAAATTCAACAAACATCGGACACTGTAGACTCGCCGCGGAAATAAACAACACGTCCCCGTGTCGACAATTACATGTTTAGTTTTACGCTGCACAACAATTACACTTACATCACACAGCTCAATTACAAGATTAACACCCATAAGAGTCGCGACTCCTGTTCTCTCCTTTAAAGGAAATTATGAGGGGAGAAAAGATAAAACTCCGAACACATGGAACACATTTGAAAGACAAAAGTTTAAGTGCCCTGTGTGACACACTGTACATCAGAGCAATATCCACCTGACATCCGTAATTTAGATTCTCTCTCTCTCTCTTTAAAACCAGACTCAAAACCCATCTATTTACTAAAGCTTACTCTCCTTAAATTCACTGTTTTCTTTTGTACATGCTTGTTTTTTGTCTTGTTTGGTTGCCTGTACTTATTGTTTTTTGTACAGTGTCCTTGAGTATTATGAAAGGCGCTTATAAATAAAATGTATTATTATTATTATTATTATATTTTCTTCTTTTGTTTAACAGTGATTTAAAAAAATACATTCAGAATAAAATATATGAGATGGTATTAAATCATTATAATGACTGCAGGAACTTATTTTCTATAAGAAAAAAAAAAAAAAAGGAGAAAAGATAGCTCTGCCACATGTTACCCGCTACCCACCATTTTGAAAATGATGTCATGGATATACACACACACACACACACACACACACATTCACAGATGGTCACATGACTGCGCCAGGATGTTCAATAGATGTCACTTCATAAGTTAAGGTCGATAACAGAACGTTTAGAGGGTGTAACGTTTAAAACACTTGTGCCACTGTGGGTTCTTACGAGATCTAAACTTTTTGTGAACTCGCTGTTGCTATAGCGACGATAACGTATTAAGTCTGTGATTCGTCTCACGGCATACACTACAGGTCACAGCTGCTGTTCTAGATAAAGAAAAAAAAAAATCAACACCTTCTGACCGATCAGAATGGAGAACTCAGCAGTGCCCTGGATGTCACTTATCACTTACTTCTTGTATCCTTCAGCCCTATTCGCACGGAATTAGTGTTACCTGGTGACCTCAGGTCATTTGTAATAACTGCGGAGATTGCCTGAGGTGTTAATCCCATGCGAATCGAACACGTCTGAAATATTGTAAAGTAAAAACAAAGGTTTTTGTTTCCTGTGCGCCTTTTTATCCATCTTCCGCAAATAAAAAAAAACAAAAATGGAGGCTGCGTTGGAGTGCGATGAAAGTCCTGTATTTTGGCTGCTGGGTCATATCGTTATACAATAAACATACAATGATACAATGTGCGGAAAACAGAAAGCTGGAGAAAAAAAAAAAAAAAAAAACATCGGAAGAACGAAAGCAAAAAAAGCTAAGAAAAAGACCAGATGGAGATGCAGGATGCGTGTAGCAGCAAGCAGAAAGGAACAGATCACACTGCTAGACTGTTTTTTTTTTTTTTTTTTGCTACGTGTTTTTATCTTGACATCATATTGGCGAGTAAAATCGTAGGCTTCGCTTATCCCGTGCACCACACAGGAAATTTAGACGTGGGGGAGGGTGTCATTTCTAAAATCATACAGGAGGTCCTCAGATAATACTAATCCCGTGCGAACAGGTCTCCATTTTCACTGGACAGAGCTGCTAGAACGAAAGTTTTGTTCCTTTGACTTCTGGCAAGCCTCGGACGTGACGGGCTGCGGATTGAGCGAGACGTTTTATTACAAAATCAAAATGACAGGGTGGCACCGGATCCTGAGGCATCCAGGCAAGGACCTGCTCCAGCTGGTTTCTGTTTCATGATGGTTTGGACCCCCTGTGTCCTCAGCACCTGTCCCCCTCATCCTGGTGTCATGCTGGACTCCATGTTAACTTGGACTTTTTCCGTTATATATTAAACTTCAAGGCGCCTCAGGAAAACCACGTCTGTGAAACAATCCCGGTCATCCGTTATCACCCAAATGAGGACGGGCTCCCCGAGACGAGTCCGGTTCCTCTCAAGGTTTCATCTCGGGGAGTTTTTCCTTTCCGCCGTCGCCCTCGGCTTCCTCATCAGGATTAATCTGATCATTATGATTTACACACATTTATAAACATCTCGTACACATTTCCATCATTTTCCTTTGATTTTGTGAAGCTGCTTTGATTTTGAAATTGAATTGAAATGGTATTTCTGTCCTCATCATACAGCTATACTACATTCAGAAACGCACCTCTCTCTCTCTCTCTGTTCTTGTTATATACCTCGTACTGTCCAGGACAGTAGTCTGGTTTAGCAGGGAAGAGACATAAAAGGCATCAAGTGATGATAAAAAAAAAAAAATCTAAAGATAGCAACGTCCTGTTTTAACACCCCTCCCCCTTTCCCTTTCTGTCTCTACAATAAGTTACCACACTGCACTTCTGTCACAGGAAATGAACAATACTGACACTCTTTGTAAAATACAGACACGCTGAGTAAAACACACAAATGCCTCGTGTCGTGTCACACTGCTGGCAAATCTCAGTAATTACTAGAGAAATCTAATGAGGTAACAGTGCCTCATCTTCATCCTGCCTCTTTTATTAGTTTTGCTTTAACAGCCACTTATTCCTTTCCATCACTCGACTCATGACAAGCTGCTGTTTTTTGTTAAGCTACAGTACACTCAGGATGAGGTTTTTTTTTTTTTTTAACCTTCAGGGAGAAGAGAAGAGAAGAGAAAGCTGTGAAATCTCTCTAAGCTAGCCCGGCGACGGCTAACAGGCGACGTGGGGCCTCACGTTATCGTCGCTGTAGTGGTGTGATGGTATCGCTGTGTGTGAACAACGTTCATGTTATAGATGCCAGGATGTGGCTTTCAAACCACACACGAGATGTTTTATTACTTCAGACTAGTATTGGAAACATCTCTGCTGTGAACTAGTAGATAAAAGAATTCACACGGACTATAAATTGCTGAGGCCGGAGTGCGAAGATTGTCCCTGGCGGTCTAGACTGTGTGTGTGTGTGCGCGCACGCGCGTTATTCATATCATGTCATCTCCATCAGGACTTTCTGTAATCACTAAAGATAAAAGGAAATAATAAATAAACGCATTCAGTGATGTATCGTGATTCCTGTGTGGGGAAAATTCATGTATCGCCACACTGACCCCCAAAACCAATTTTGGGAAAAATATACATGTACACACACATTCTTAAATTTAGATATGTTTGTGTTTGAGGTGATAAAACATTGCAGTTCCTCTATAATACTTCTTGTGGCGTGCTCTGTACTATTCACACATTGGAAGGCAGCGCAACGTCCTGTGTGGTAAAAGTCTATTGTTTGCCTTGTTTGTTTAGAATTGTAACAAAATTGAAATTGCAATACAAATCGAATTGAACTCTGTATTGTGATAAAATTGTATCAGGTGACTCCTGGTGATTAGAATCCCAAAATGTAAAAAAAAAAAAATTAAATAAATAATAAATAAATTGCAGCTATAGAAAAACTGTATGATTGTAATAATCGCTCTGGTTTGGATCAGGACTCGGCAAAATACTTCAGTGGAGTGTACTAAAACACCTGAATAATTTACTACAGCGATGCGGATAAACATATGTAAACCAGATCATAGTTCAACTCTAGATTTCTATACATTAAAAAAAAAAAAAAAAAAAAAAAAACCTTGTCCAGTCAC
Source organism: Clarias fuscus (assembly GCA_030347435.1). Classification (NCBI taxonomy): domain Eukaryota; kingdom Metazoa; phylum Chordata; class Actinopteri; order Siluriformes; family Clariidae; genus Clarias; species Clarias fuscus. Next base: position 6,474,235 of record CM059210.1, on the reverse strand, counting down.
ACACACACACACGGGTAAATGATTATGATAGCTCATAAGGACAGAGAGGAGCTACAGGACTAGAGACACAAGCTCAGACAGACAGGGGAGGGGGTTTTATTTTTACTTTCTTATGGTGTAATGGCCTGGAGATCATCTGTGACCTGTACGATCTCTTCAGGTGAATCAGAATGCGAAATACAGATTTACTGCAGCATTTGAAGTGTTACATACTGTACAGTATTTCAGCCTCACCAGTAAAAACCTGTATTTTCACTCTCTGAAACAACAACATGTCCATATCAATAAAAAAAGTAAAAGAGCGAAAAATTTATATTTTTAAGATTATATTAAACATTCTAGTAAACATTGGACATCTTAAAAGTTTTCAAAAGTTCCTTGTTTTAAGCATTCTTCGATTTCTAATTACTTTATTAAAGAAAAATAAAATCCTGTTTGTGACCTGAAAATCTGCAATACGATCCGAACTGTGAGGTACTGTTTACAGGAGTCACCGGATACGATATCATCGTGTTACCTCAGTGTCGATTCCATTTGTATTGCGATTCTGTAGATTACAATTTGCTATGAGAATTATCTCGTTTTGCTATCACAAGTGTTTTTCTTTTAAATGAATTTGTTACCAATTTAAAACCCTGAACAAACATGTCAAAGAGCTAAAAACTCCCGTTATGTCTCTGCTACACCTACACCAGTGTTTCACTAGAGCTTGGATACCATCAAGGTAGAAAGTTTTCCCAGTACGCCGGAGCCCTGATGTTTACAGGAATGACTGCAGGGTGCTGCGAGTCATCTGGGCCGGGATCGTCGTTCACAGATGTACGGTCTTCTTTAAAATGTTCGCACCATTCAAACGTTTTACTGCGGCTAAGAGTCTCATCGCCGTGCTGCGTTTTAGGTCTTCTGTAACCGTCAATCGGTTTTACGCCTCCATTCACCAGAAATGTTACAGCACAAGTCCCGGTTTCACTTGAATACCTTGTATAAATATCAGCCTTCCAAACTTATGGTGCAAGAATGTGGGCATATCCCGTAACGCTTGTATCACATTGTGCACGTGCAGGATGAGAACAGTGCACGAGGCTGGTGCACATGGAAACCACGGCAGGTGAAGTCGAAATCAACAGAAGTGTGTACAGATTAGGCAGAGAGGCTGCAGATTAGGAGCACACACTATGTAGGTCATCAGATAAAGTCACACAGCACCTGACTGAGGGGGATTAACACAGCTAACACGCACACAAAAAGGGTACAGGTAACTGAAAAACAATGCTGTGGTTTCCTTGGACTTACTCTCAGTTCTTTATAATAAATATTACACAGTGGCATGACACAAGGTCAAGAGAAAAAAGTTCAGACATTTCCTGCACTTTTAGAGTAAAAAAAAAAAAACTCAGAATTTTATAATATAGAAACTGAAAAACAAAAGAACAGAAAACTCCTGAACACTAGACTCACTCGGCCCCCGAATGTTTTCCCCAGACTGCGTTGTTTGTTCCTTAAGTGTTAGACAACATTTATGGGCAAACCCAAGTGACAAACGTCATGAACTTCAAGGTACACACGCCATCACACTTTAGTTTTAACTTCAGTAAATGAGCAACTACTTCAAACTTGTTTTGATGAATGCCATCGTTTTTAATAATTAGCCATGTTGGCATTAACTAACATTCACACCAAGAAGTCACAAAGACGAACAATAATAAAAAAAACAAAATAAAAAACTTATTGACCATAGTGGTGGTTAAAGGTGAACTATTATTAAAAATTCACTTTTTAGTCTTTTTTTTTTTTTTTTTAGGTGTTCAGACGGATCTCCAGTGTGTGTGTGTACGCGCAAACAAAAAAAATCCCCATGTTTAGTCCTTTTTCCATTTTTGTACTGGCTGGGGGTTTTCCCCCCCTAATGTGACTTCATATAAAAAGACCCCCTTGTTGCTCTTCTTGGAAGGGGCGTGGCTCAGCAGCAGCTCATTTACACAGACACTGAAATGGCGCACTCGAAAGAGGAGTGAAACAAGGGAGGATCAAGGCATGAAAAAAAAAAAATCATAATTTGAAAAATGTTCAGACATTTCCTGCACTTCTAGAGTTAAAGGGAGAAAAAAAAAAAAAAAAAAACAATTCAAATTTTAATAATATGGAAACTGAAAAACAGAAACCACCCGAACCCTAGAATCAACTCCGCCCCCTGAATGTTTTCCCCAGACTGTGGTATTAGTTCCTCAAGTGTTAGACAACATTTATGTGCAGACCTACATTAAGTGGAAATAAATATGTGTAAACACACACATACACGCACACTTTGGGGGAGCTCTGAGAACAGTGTTTTAAAATAGTAAAAAATGGGAAACTTTAAATCCATGGAACTGTAACAGGATGTGTGTATTTCATAAACACTAATTAATAGACATGCTAATTTCCTTTATTACTTTTTTAATTTGAAGAAGTTTATTCTTTGCTCATATTTAATAATAAAGCAAATGCTGGTATGTGCTGTAGGAGAACTTTCACCTTCATGTAAAGAGTGAAATAACCAAACCCGTAAATCGCAGAGTGACCGCTCCGTCTGCTGGGTTTCACAGAACGCATTTATGAATAATACACACCTGAGTGAAATGTCTGAAATATCATATCACAATACTCACAACGTCTCAGAAGAGTGTACTGAGATAACAATACAGATTATTTAATCGCAAAAGACTGAAGTTTATTACATTAGTTGTATAGAACGTATGTAGAGTTTGTCAGAAATTTTTGTAAAGCATTTGATCATTTTTCAAACATTTCCTTAATGGTCATTTGACTAATTATTTAGCCTGGAATAGTTTTGTACATTTAATAGTTACATGCTGCAGTTTAAATTGTCTTTTGACTTGTTGGAGGAAACCGGAGCACTCGGAAGAAACCCAGCAAGCACGGGGAAAAACATGCACAATCCACACACACGGACTCGGGGTGGGACTCGAACCCTCAACCCTGGAGGGTCTTTTGTAAGTCGCTCTGGATAAGAACGTGTGTCAAATGCCTAAATGTAAAATGTAAATGAAGGTGCAAGGCCATGGAGCAAACACTACACTATTGTGTCATCCTACTTATGGGGGGGGGGAAAAAAGAAAGAAAAAAATATTTGTATGAATAAAAAAAAAAAAAAAAAAAGAAGTTTATATGACAACCAGGACATCTCCAAAAAGTGTATTTTGACCCGTGCTAACACAAACCGGACGCTGCAACACACCTGATCGTCACATGGACGTGATTCATCCTTCCTGATTCCCAGTAGACGGGGTTTCCTTATATGTAACGTCACATTGCAGGGGCATTGCAACAGATAAAAGGTTAAAGGATTTTCTGAAGACCACAAGCTACAATACCTCCCTGTCAGCTTGTAGGCTCTTCAATCAAGACCTCCTAAAGCCCTGATGGGTGGGTGTGTGTGTGTGTGTGGGATGGGTGTGAAATACCTGCGCTTGCGGGCATCCATAAAAAATAAATACATAAAAAAAGAGAGAATGTCAGGATGTAGGAGGGAACAAGAGTAATCTGACTCTCTTGTCGTGGGTCACCTGAACAAAGCCGGAGGATGAAGGAGTTTGGGAGGGAGAGGGGGGGTTACACAGAACGGGTGAAAAGGGTGGATGACGTGAAAAGTGAGAAGGCCACTTTAACTGTAACCCGAGTCCGTGTCCCCCCCGGAGGACGGCTGGTCGGAGCTGATCACAATCTAATCAACACCTCATCGAAACGTGAGAGGAGGACGGAGGAGAGCGGGAGGGAGCGAGAGAGGAAGGGGAAGGAGGGAGCGAGGGAGTGGATAATATCCTGACACAGCATACCGGATGAAAAGATGTATCGGCCCTCGTGGGGACGACTGCCGTCGTTACTGTCCTTCTAATAGAGCTACAGGGTGTTTTATGTCCAGGAATGACAGCGAGTTCAGGAGAAAACATATTGATTTGAGCGAAGGTCTTTAATAGAGCTAATTACAGAGTGAACAGGATACGGAGACACGAAAACAAGGGAGGAACTGCGGCGGAATAGATCAAGGTCTCAGGAGGGATGAGGGTAGAAATGGTTTAGAGAGTAAAGGAAAAAAAAGAATTTTTTTTTTTAAATCATATATTACTCTGTAAAAAAAAAAAAAAAACCTAAAAAAAAATAAAAATACAACCTGATCCATCTATTCTAGTTAAAGTCCCAAGAAAGACGAGTTTAGAGACTGCACCAGGATTCTAGAGCAACAGAAACACATTTTAATAAAAATACATGTTCTAACGAAGGACTTAAAAGAAGAAAGGAGGGAAAATAATTCACCAATTTGTATCAACTGAGAAAGAAAAACTAGTCTAGTAAATATTGAATCTCATAAAACATTTAAGAGAGAGAGACAGAGAGAGCAAAAATGATGAATAAATGAAAAAGTAAAAAAAAAAACAGGAAAGAAAATTAATGAGATAGAAGGTGGGAAGGGAATAATCACAAAGACAGAAGGATAGAATAAAACAAGGAAGGGAAGACAAAGAAACAAGGAAATATTCAAGAAAGAATTCAAACAAAAGCTCTGTAAGAGACTGTGTGAGTGAGAGAGTTGATCTAAACCCTCTCTTTGGCAGGGTGCGCTGCAGTAGCGCGTCACTGAGGTGCAGCGTGTTACACACTGCAGTGCGGGAGGTACGAAAAGAACATGTTCTGCATGGTCAGTTCTGCAGCTACAAACATCATGTCTTGTTTCTGTATCGCTGACTCTGCACTCTCAATCCGCACTTCACAGAGACGGCGTACGCGGAGGAGGAGGGGAAGGGAAACGACCCCGGGCGCGCGGGTTCTACAGTACCTGTCGTTTATTTACAGGAGATAGAAGGTACACTGGGCTCCAACTCCTCCGAGCAAACGGAGAGCAAATGACTGTTCAAATTAAACTGAACGGTTTGGAAAGTGATAAGAGAAATCGTATTGTCCTGACACAGTCTCATGTTACCGCGCTGACGCCTTTGTAGTCGTATACATTTCGGATATCTGCAGGTTGATGGTAATGTTTCAGGAGGAGCGAAAGAACATGACAGTGACTTGTGACACAAAACTTGAGCTTTGAAGGTGTAACCCGAGGTTTCACTATAATCTCCCTCTCTGCACTGACGTGAAAAAAAAAGGATGCCGTCTAAAAGCTGTGATCCTGCTTGGCTGTGGTGAGAAGATCCAGATCCAGGGACCTGGTTTAGGAGGTCCAACACCTTCACAACTATACGAGATCTACTGTACGAGTCTTGGTGTTACAGCACAGAAGCAGCTACACCTGTACACAGTATCAACAACCACAAATTGTATGAATATGCAAACATAATTCTAGGAACAAGCAAATGACCTGCTGCGATATTTGCCTATTGGGGCTTGACTCATTATTGTTATTTAGGTCTATGTGAGGAATATACAACACTCGTATAGGAAACGGTCATTCGGGTCACTTCGACCCCCATGGAAGAGTTGATTTTCCAACAGCATCATGTCCTGAACTGGTTTTAGCTGGTCACTCCCATCACGTGAAATGTGTTAAATAAACGTCTCTTTATCGGAGGCTTCATAGTATCAGTGGTTAGTAGGGAGGGGAAACGTTACGAAGCTCCCGATATGAAATCATCACCATACCGATTCGATTTGTATCACGATCCCAATCCTTTATCTTCAATAAAATTAAGACATTGTACCTTTAAAATTATTTTAAGAGTTGCCAGAACTCCGCTAAGTTTTATACCTTAGCTTTACTCACCAGCTTCACAACTGGACTAAACATGTGTACAGTAATTGAATTCTTTATATCATATTTTTTCTTGCTCAGCATTTAAACATAAACTAGGATTATAAAGAAATGGCTTTGGTTTATCGCCTTAAATGTGCGGGTTGATTAGCACACAGTCATTCTGTTGGAGCAATATGTTAGACTTTACAATATACTTACAACTGGTACAATATCTTAGATATAGCTACATCTCACAATAAAGTTTTGCAAAATTATATTACCTAGTATAATTTGATTGCAAGTATAACTACAGTATTGTTTTTCCCCCCCTTTCTTTTGTATTTACACACTGTACTGTCACTACTTTATGTTTGCACATTGTTCTTTGTTGCTGTATTTTACAAATTTCCCCCACTGTGAGAGACGAATAAAGAGATACATCCTGTATGTTGGTGGACGCAGCAGAAAAACGTGGACATTCACAGATTTTGATGCTAATGCGTGAGACTAATTAGCACATGTGGGGTTTTGAGACATGATGTGTAATAAACAGGTTTGACACTAAAATCGCTCTGATAGTTTAGTTTGCTGATTGGGGGATTTTCGTTTTGATAAATGTACCGCCATAAAAACACATTTCTGTTGTGCTATTCCCAACGGAAGCTCATTGGCTGGTCAACTGGTGCATCTCTGTTATAAAAGTAAAACCCTATAGATTTTGGAGTAGATGTGGCGACATAAATCTACATGCTAAAAAAATAGTTATTCATAACCGAATCGATTTTCCTCCCTATTTTTCAATTCAGACCATTTTTCAAAATGTTTATTATTAGGCTTAAACGATCTCGATCAACTATCCGCTACTGTAGGAAGGCTATTGGATTAGAAAGAGCACATCTATACAAATTTGTGATCTGCTTTATAGCCTCATCTGAGCTGCTGTTACAAGAAATGTATGAACCCATTTTAAAAGAATTTCACAAAACCCCCTCAAAAATAATTTCCCTTCAAAACTAACTTTTACTGTCTCTAACAAGCACATGTCACCATCACTTTTGCATGTGCTGGTTTCACTGATGACTGCCACATTCCTCATCTCCATTTAAGGCCATGTTTAGACAGGAGGGGCTTCTCGCGGTGACTCTGAAAGGTGGGGGTTCGGGTTGGTAGGGTGCGAAAAACTGGTTTTAATCCCCAACCTGACCGGATGAGTGGGTTCATAAGCGGCCGTGTCGGGATACGAATCGTGTTGTATTGATGCGACTGTTCGCGTGAGCAGGTTGGTGAGCGTGAAGATCAGGTTGGACTGCTTCACCGTCGTCAAAGTCTGACTCAGAGGAATTTTTCCCTCCGGGGTCTGTCCGGTGCTGGCGCTCATCTGTAAACTGTTTGCTTCAGATGTGGGCCTCCAGGTCAGAGGGGAAAGACAGAAGAGGGCTCAGGGGGTGGGGCAGGGGGTGAAGGGAGATCTTACTCTATTCATTCATTCATTTTACACAGAGAGAGAGCGCGTGCGCGAGAGATCTTCAGAGTCAGCGATATAAAGCAGAGACAGTAACTAACCCACACCAGCAGAAGGTCCAGAGATAAGACCATTCCAGCATGGCCGTTATTCTCCATATCTACAGACACACACTGGTTCCTGTACACATCCACTTTAGCGGCAACGCAACTTTCATAGAAAAATGAACTGGAGAGGAAGGCGTCTGATGTGCTGATAGTTATATGCCTGGGTTCTTCCCAATCACACCCTTCGATTCTCTTCTACTGGTGTATGATGGCTCAATGTTCCTCAAACTAAAGTGAGGTGATCCAGCTTTCTGTAGAGCAGCAACTTTAATCGTCCCAAGATCACCTTCTCCAGAACAAATCAGAGAGCGCCTTCTCTTTAGCAACTCTCCCAGAACATCTTCTCCTGACTAAGCCCCAGGAAACAATTTCTCCACAGGAGCTTTTCCACAATACCTTCTCCAAAGCAACTCATTTCAAGAGCACCTTCTGGAGTTCACCCGAAGAACATTCTTCTGTCTGACCTGCTCACGGCACTTTCTCCAGAGAACATCTTTTCCCAAACTAACTCTGACAAAACAAGATTGCCTTTGATTTGGGATCTGCTCGCGTCACCACAGGAGATCAGGTCCTTAGATCTGACAGAGCAGCACTTTCAGACGACCTTCCTCAGAGCTGTAGTTGTACAGACTGGCTCACAGGCTGGATCTTCTGGCTTGGGCTCTTCATGTTGCGAAGTCCTTCACTACACGTACTACACTAACAACCTCAGCGTGTTTGTAGATTCTTTAATCTTGATCTTCTGCCAACCTTAACGCCCTATCCATCTCTCTCTCTCTCTCTCTCCTGAAACTCAACGAAGACACGTGGGTGAGCGTTTTGTTCCTGTGGTACCCTAAAGACCCTGGGCTCCAGTGTGCCGCGTGTCCCATCCTGCTCTGGGTGTGTGTATGTGTTCCCGTCCTCCGTGGGCGGGTCTTTCCCATGCCTGGTTTCTTTTGCGGTCAGGAACCACATACGGCCTCTATCTTTAATCGAAAACAAACATGGCTGCCTTTCTTTTTATAGAGACTCAGCTCGACGCTGATTAAAAAGTGGCTGGAGGAGACGGACCCGCCTCGCGCCGGGAGTCTTCACCCTGCCTGTGTGTGTGCGCGTGTGTGTGTGTGTTGCTTTCCTACTGCAACACCACCCACCACCTAATGCTATAAATTTCCTAAACTGTGCCCTCTCCTATTTTCTCACCAGCCCCCTCTTTTTTCTTTTTTTCTTGAACCCCTCCGACTGCCCACGGCGTGTTCTCTCGAGCTGTAGCTTTCACTCGTCTCTTTTGTGAATGATGAATCGCTCCCCTTTCCCGAGGAAATGAAAGACTGCCGTCTTGTTTTCCGCATGTGGACAGGCAGCCCCTCTCTCTCTCTCTCTCTTTTTTTTTCGTCCGTCTCTCTGGTCCTTGTCTGCTCTTTTCATCTCTCTCTCTGGTCTGGAGCTGGTCAGTGGAGAGCCCTGTGTTTTACAGGCTCATTAATCATTGTGAGGGACAGCAAGGGCCCCTAATCCCAACCCCTGCGCTCTGCACGGCACACACACACACACTTTTACTATACTAAATTAACCACCTTTTTTTTGCGCTATGTGTTTACAATCACATGCTGAACCGTTGCAGGCGTGTGCATGTCTCTTTGTGTGAATGAAGCTATTGTGTCAGTGTGTATATGCTCTACATAATCTCGCTCTCAGAGGAAGGGAAGTGTGTGTGCGTGTCTGTGTTGCTGTAATGTATACACTGTCTCCCAGGAGGCCGTTCATGGTGTAATTGGTGCTAACGGAGTGCTTGGGCTTTTCACGAGAGTGTGAGGGACTTCCTCTGTCTGTTTGCTTCAAGACGAAAAGTATTCATCACTTTTGTAAATAGAATTAAAATAAATAATTTTAAAAAAGTTTTAAATCAGACACTACTCAAGTAAGCAGTATTATGTTTTTTTTTTTTTTAAACAGTGCGTACACTTTCCACTATATAACATACTCCTACCCGGTTGCCTCGGCCTGTAGGTGTTCAGGTTAAGGTTCTTTCCGTGAGGAGTGTGCGTGTGTGTGTGTGTGTGTGTGTGTGTGTGTGTGTTAGTCATGCTCGAGCCTACGCAGACCTGGAGGTCTGAGTGTGTGGGGTCGAGTGTTTCCTAAAACAGCAGCGGCAGCGGGCGAGGTGTTTAAAAGCCTGCTCTTAGCTTCACTTCCTCAAATACGAGCATCCTTCATCCGGCACGCAGCTTCATGCACCTGCGCTGCTACTACAGAGCACTGTCACGGAGACTGAGAGAAACAGGAAAAGTGAGAATGAGAGAACAAAAGAGAGAGAGAGAGAGAGAGAGAGAGAGAGAAACAGAGACAAGTGGTAAAGAAACAGACAAAGAGTGAGAAATTGAGACAGCAAGAAACAGAGGGAAGGAACTGGAGAAACAGAGAGACAGAGAAAAGGACCATCAGAAAGCAAGAGAGACATTAAGGAAAAGAAACAGAGGAACAGCAAGAGAGAGAGATGGAATGCAAAAAAAAAAAAGAGGAAAGAAGCAGAACGGAAGAGTGGGAGAGTAAGAGGAAGAGAGATACAGAGGAACAGATCAAGAGACAGAGACACGCAAAGAAAGAGAAACTGTAAGAGAGAGAAACAGAGAGAGAGAGAGAGAGAGAGAGAGAGAGAGAGAGAGAGAGAGTGAAAGTAGGGGGAGAGAAAGGGACAGGATAAATGAGAGAAACTGAGACAGAAAGAGAACGACAAAGAAAGAGTGCGTGAGAGAAACGGTCAGTGAGACAAAGAAAGAGAAGGAACAGGATTGAGAGAGAGGGAGAGAGAGCAAGCGATGTGAAGTGAGAGAGAAAAACTTTGTCCGTCTCACTGTGTTTATGTGATACATGAAGACAGAGAGCGAGAGAGAGACAGACAGAGAGAGACAGCGCCTCGAGTAAAAACATGTGACTGATGAATGAATGTGAATATCTAAAGCGCTGGCGTTGTTTGTTAACCCTATTAACGTACGTGTGTGTGCGTGTGTGTGTGTGTGTGTGTGTGTGTGTGTGCGCATGTTTACACTACATGTGGCTTTCTGTGCACAGAGGGCCCCAATCCTGGCCCCACCGAGACTGTTACACACAGCTGGCCAAAATTCCTCAGCCATGATCATGCACGCGCTCACACACACACACAATAAAGACTGAGGTGAGATTCTCAATCATTGACCATTTTTTTCTAATAATAATTATAAACAAACAAAAAAAAGCTAAGTGACACACACACACACACACACACATTGGAGTTTAGACAGAGAGAAGCATCACGTATAGATGAGACGAGGTGGCTGTATGAGTGGAATTAAGACGTGACAAGATCAGTAGTGAAAGTTTACCTTTTAACCAGCAGCTTAAGAGCTCTAGAAATGACAAAGGTTGTGGGAAAGTACACAGCGGCAGCCTGGGGTTACATTACTACTGAAACTCATGGAGCGGAAATCAGCAGAGATAAAAATACGCCGAGACGGTCTGTAGATTAAAAATCCGTCCACACTACACGTCTAATTCCTGATTTTGATTTATGTCTACATTAAAATAAAACGATACTGAAGGCGTTTATCCAAAATACACAATAATCTCCTTTGAACAGTTGATATTGAGATGCGTCTGCTCTGTACCGCCTTCATGACGGCTCCAATCTGAGGTGATATTTGAGGTTCCATGGGTGATTTCTGAGGCTGGTGACTCTAAATGAACTCTAAATTATCCTCTGCAGCAGAGGTAACGTTTTGGTCTTGCTTTCCTGGGAAGGTCTTCATGAGAGACAGTTTCATCATGGTGCTTGATGGGTTTTACAAACACTCGACACAATCTTGTTCTTGTAGGATGTCTTAAAACAAAAAAATGTTTAATCCGTATTGTTCTATTGGGAAAAAAATCCAGTTTTGTTCTAAAAAGTAAAAAATAAATTAAACCTTTTGACTGGTACAGTGTGTATTATTTTTGTGTCATAATTTATTATTTATTATTATTATTAAGTAAGTATCAAGAAAAAAAAGTGTCCGCCACTTCCTCACTGTGCAGGCTTCGTGTAGAGCTCACAGAATTACACACTGCACTGGAGTGTATTTTCACAGTGAGAGAGAGATTTTCCAGGCTTGAGCCAGGGATTAAGATCAAGGCAGCACAGTGGCTCGGTGGTTAGAGCTGTCGCCTTGCAACTTCAGGGTTGGGGGGTTCGAATCTCGTCTCCGGGGTCTGTGTGTGTGGCGTCTGCCTGGTTGATTTCCTGAGTACTCCAGCGTAGGCTGAAAAAACTACAGCCTGTAGAGTACGAGTGTGTGTGTGGTGCCCTGCAATGAGTTGGTACCTCACTCATCCTTGCGCCCTAAATAAGTTTCACGACATGCTGTTATAGAAAATAAGCAGTCTTTTTTTTAATTTATTTTAACAGCACGTATGGATGTGCTTTATTCCTCCTCTCCTGTACTGTACCAACAACTATGTACATTAGATGAATTAACAGTTAGTTGTGGAACATCCGCAAAACCTTTTGCAGTTTCTTTTTTTAAATGACAAGCAGCTACAAGAGTTTTCTTGAACATCTTTCTTGAACTTGGCGAGATAAAACATGTGAGGTCTAGCTTTAGTCAAAACTTGACTACTGACTGGTGTTGAGAATAAATCTTAAATAAACGTCTTTTAGGAACTGTTCGCTGTTGTAGCTAGATGGGAAGGATGGTATGGAAAAGAAACGGGAGGGGACCGAGTACGGAGCCTTGAGGAACGCCAGGCTGATGTGGAACTCCTTCACGAGATGTCCAGGTAGGAAGACAAGAGATAGAGAGAAAGTGGGAGTAGAAAAAGGACAGCAAAAAGACTTCATGCAGGAATGAAGTATTATTACGGAAATATGCTTCTCCCTCTAAATCACACAGCATCGCGTCTACACTGGATCATCAATCATGTTTTGAGATGTGCATAACATTCCTCTACTTAGCAGGCCATTAACGCAACAGAGTGAGAGAGTGCGGAAAAGAGTGTAAGAGCTCGGAGACGAACCTACTGACTCTAAACCTGTCATTAAAGACCACATCATCTCCTTCACACAGTGTCGCTGGAACATAGTGCGGTGATAAAACACAGCTCGTATTACTGCACTCACACTCACTCACTCAGCGCTTGTTCCACTTGTTCAGACGATTACTCAATCAGCCAATCACATCGCATACAAGGCCGATACAAGTCTTCAGTTAATCTTCACATCAAACGTGTGGGAGGAAATGTGTAGAGGTGCTGGTTTGAGTCTTTCAGGAGACTCTAGAGTGGTGCGAAAAGACTTAAGCAGGAAGGTCCGAGGAGAACAGCCAGGCTGGTTCACGCAGACAGGAAGGCTATGGTAACGCAAATACACAATCTCTGCTCTTATGAACTGAAAAGCAACTCAGAACCATAAGAAGTCGTCTTATTAAGAAAAAGAAAAACCTAACAATCACAAATTTTGATTATTCAACAGCAGATCAACAGATTTAACATTTCCTAGCATTTGCTGGTTAAAAACAAACAGTGTATATCAGTAGTATATCAGCAGGGTCATCAGGAGGTGAGGATAAAACTATATGAATAAAACCTCATTTACATTTTAATAAGTATTTGGTGTCTCGGTCTGGTGAAGGAATTTGGACGTCCACCCTCAACGGGCTGTGACCTGCCAATGATTTATTTTATTTTTTTTCACCTGCTGTATGAAAAGCTGTGCTGAGAGGGAAATTTTAACCATTCATCCATGAAGAAGCAGAGAGAGAGAGAGAGAGAAAGAGAGAGAGATAGAAAGGAAGAGAGAGAGAGACAGTCAATATATGCTTTTGTTTATCAAATAAATAATATTACGTCATGCGGACAGACTGGTAGCGTTATCACGTGGACTTGGGAACACGCGTGCAAGTCTGGGGTTTCTGGTGAAACTCAAATTGTAATTGCACTAAAGTAATTAATGCAGGATGAGGAGCAAAATGAGGAGCTGACCAAAACACTTGTTCTGTAGAACCCTGAGATATGAAACATTTCCATTTTTCTCATGATGGAAATGATAGAAATTCACCAAATGAGAATACTTCTGAGAAAAGGTGTTAGAGTTTAAGAGAAAAAAAAAAAACATTATGGTGAGAGACTAAAAATATTAGGGTAAAAATATTCAGGTAAAATAGCACTTTTAGCACTTTTACCCTGAGGTAAAAAGTGCTGAGGTAAAAGTGCCGAGGTAAAAATGCCAGTGTCTTTATAGGCCATGTTCACATTATAAGCCACACTGTCCGATTCCAGTTGTTTGGTCAGATCGGATTTGCATGTCTTGGTGGTTTCACATCCATAATTACAGGTGACTCTTACCAGGTAAGGTGAATGCAGCTCTCCCTGGTTGGTGGTTGTGGTTCTGGCTATGACTAAATTAGAGGATTTTTTTTTTTTTTTTAACTCAATCTTTCTTTGTTATTATTTTAGATAATTGTTTTGTTAACAGCGATGTTCACCCACAGTTGGCTGTTGTTTCTATGATCAACATGAGTGTGTGAACACGCCACCCAAACCCCCCCCCTGAATGCACTGACCACTTGCTCAGCTGGGATTTGAACTCTGCATCATCATCACCCTGCAGATGATAACCCAAATGCTTTTCTGTTCCACCACTATTACAACTGCCCTATACTTATCTTTCTGTTGAATGTGTATAGTCGTTTTCTTCGAAACGTGTCTCACAGTGAGCACCGGCTAAAGAATGAAGGTACAAGACATCACAGATTTGGGCAATGAAGAGCAGTCAAGAATTTCAATACAGAAACGTGGGAAAAATCCATAACAGTTCTAAGAGCTAATCAGAAGTAGGATTGTATTACGTATACAGTTCGATTACATACTAAGAAAAAGTACCAGTTTACTCAGATTAACTAATCTTGATAGAAATAAGTTTTTAGTATTTTTCGCCCATGCCATACTCAAAGTTATCTGAAGTCAGACTGAGATACCATCACGCGATTCTCATCTTGTCCTGATTTGTTACTCAGAACCGACTACTGACCTGCCTCAAGATTATCTCTTAAATTCCTTTAAAAATTAATCTTGACATCTTGCGCTGATACACGCTTAACATCCAAAGAATGAGAAAGAGGAGACCACAACATCTTGCACAACTGTCCTCTGCTCACTAATATTTCATATCGACATCGAAATGGTGCTTCCAGCACTAGTTTAGAAAGAAGATGGTATAAAAAGGTCACGACTATGTTAATGATCCCTTCTGCTAATAGGAGGTCCAAGATGGAATTCCAACAATCAGAGATCAGTCAAGAAATATTATTGAATTTTGCCAAACTTGTCTATAATTTCTTAAAATAAGATTACAACAAATCGAAAATAAGATTATTAAATTTCTTTTTTTTTTATGTTGCTAAAATTGAAAGCGAAAAATTTCTTATTCGGTTGGAACAAGACATTTTGCTTCTTTCAAGAAATTCTTCTCAAAACACAGCAAAACTATCTGTATATACAGTAGAAAAAAAAAACATTTTCTCTTGGATTTTCGAGTAAAAATAAATTATTCTTAATCTTATATAATGCTACTAGGATTGGCTAGATTTAATAAAATTTCACTTGCTAAAATCTAATATGTACGTGTTTTTGTTTTTTTTAGATTTGATTAACATATCAGAAAGTAAAGAATGAGGTCGATTAAGCATTTCAGGAGCAAAACAAAGGGGCGTATCCGGGCATATTTACCGTGCATAAACATATTACAACAGCAAAGAACTGCTGGAAGCTGGTTACGAGTTAGTATTTATTAGTACTAGTGACTCCTAATTAACAAGGTCAGTAACAAAGTCAGAGGTATAAATGAACCGTTATTTACTATTCAGTCGTAACTAAGCTCAGAATATAATTTAAGGGGTGGCAGGGGCATGTCAACTGTAATCACCCTCAGAGTGACAAACTTCACGTCCAGCATGAAGAACAGGAAAATTTATAACGACCGAGACCTACTGTAATGTAAAGTATACACACCTCAACTTTTAGATTTTTTTTTTTTATTAAACTAAACTATCCTTTTACGAAATGGGACTGAATAAAAAATAAAAAAACTTTTATTTTTGTTAACTAATCTTGGTGATTAGTACCACAGTCATGTACTTATGTTAGATATATTTTTATGTAAAAAAAAAAAAAAAAAAGAGCTTTTGAAGAAAAGAAGGAAAAGAAAAACACGCAAATGCCAAGCTGGAGTGTGTTAATGATTAAAACCTAAAACCGCTAACATTTTCAATTTATTTTATAATTTTGCATCAATGTTCGCTGATTACATTTTTTCTGCTTCAGGTATTTATTAACAAACAATATCCATTTATAAAACACCCGAGTGTGATCTGAGGCAATGGGAGTCTCTTGTTTGAGAACCTTTAGCATCACTTAAAGTCAAAATTTCTAGGCCTTTGTGTTCAGACTTGACTAGTTCATTTTAACAATCTCTCTCTCCCTCTCTCTCTCACACACACACGTTTCTGGGAGGCAAGGTGTTTAACAGATGTGTGCTGTTGAGGGAGTCGTCTCTCCTCTAAGCTCTTGAGCTAATCTACTAATCTAATAACGGCCCGTGCGGTGGAGTGATGAGGAAGGGATCCCTATAATAAGGGGCCCTGCGCAGGGTGGAACCCAATAAAGTGCACTAGCATTGTGTATTATTAACACACTCGTGTTTTTTTAGATCAGCACAGGATTAATCTGTCACACGGCACTGAACAGCCCTGAAGGCAAATCAAACAAACGCAAAACATCAATCTGTGTGTGTGTGTGTGTGTGTGTCCACATGAAGGGTCCACATGAAGGTAAAGCATGCGACATGTCAGAAGCAAGGTCATTAACTGAATAATAATAACAATATGTAACAAAAACACACCCAAAAGCCACCAGCAAGCGGTCTCTGTATGATCTCCACTCAACAGCCAAATGGAGGTTAACCACAAGAGTGGCGAGACGAGGACATGCCAAATAAACAAGTAAAAAAAAACCTTACCTCTTTTCTGCATGAAGGTGAAGAGATCATCCAGAAACTCTTTCCTGTTGGGATCGCTGTCTAGCTCATACAACTGCACAGGAAGCATTTGTGTCATCGTTATTATCATTATTATTATCATCATCATTATTATTATCATTAGTAGTAGTAGTAGTAGTAGTAGTATCTCCAACAAAGAGAGACACAGAGAGTATCAGAGGCGGCAAAGAGAAAGTGAAAGGGAGATAAAGAAATGAATGTCAGGATGAATAAACTGATGAAGTTATAGATAGATAGATAGATAGATAGATAGATAGATAGAGGGATGGATAGAGGGATGGCTAGATAGATAAAATCACCTTGGCGAAGTCTCTTGATGCCTCTCCTCTCGATTTGTTACTGTCTGATTCCTCTCCCCACACACCACTCCCATTCTGCAGAGAGAATAACAATCATAAAAAGCATCATCATCACTGCTATCACCAACATCACATCATCATCAGTATTGCAAGTCGACACCACCGTTATCACCATCAGTATCACAATAATTACCATCACCATAGTCATGACCATCATCATCAATCATCATCAGAATCACCATAGTCACGTCCATCATCAGTATCACCATAAATCACCATCCATAATCACCATAATACCACCACCATCATCACCAAAATCAGTAGCACAAGTCGACATTACTGGTATCATCATCATCCCCTCTTCAGTATGACCGTTACCTCTTTCAAAGTCATCACCAACATCTGGACGATCACCAACACCATCTCCACCATCACTAGTAGCATCAATATCATGACCATTACCATCACCACCATCATGACCACAAATCAGTATCACCATTACCGTTACCACTAACGTCATCATCATCAGTATCACAAGTCGACATTACTGTTATCATCATAGTCACGACCACCACCACCATCACCACCATCATGAATATTACCATAACCACTTTCAATAGTCATTACCAACATCTTGACCGTCACCAACACCGTAGTCACCCTCACCAGTATCACCTGTAATGACCATCAGCATCATCATCATCATTAGTATCACAAGTCGACATTACTGTTATCATCATCACCATGGTCACGACCACCACCATATCACCAATGTCATGACCATCACCAGTCACCATTATTACCAACATCGTGACCATCACCATGAAAATCGTCACCATAATCCCATCACTGTTACCACAATCTTCATTATCAACAAAATAATGACCTTCAAGACCATCACCACAATTCCATCGGCACCACCACCATCGGTCATTGTCAGTTAGTATCGCGCTCTTTTTCAACCCCCCCTTCCTCCTTCTCCTCATCTATATAAATATAACGCCAGACTTTAACACATGAAAAACACGGCGTCCTCTCCGTCCTGTCAATCACAGCCACACTAGTCACCCGTCTTTATTCACTTCGAGGTGAAACATACGAGCAGAAACCAGATGCCATACGGACACCGGATACTTCCTTAAAGACATGCAGATTCTTCATGAGCTTCTGTTTTTAGTCAGTCATGCAAAACAGAGAAATTTTCCTCTTTTTTATCCCCCGACGCTCTGGTCAGATCTCCGAGATGAACGGTCATTGGGGATTAACTTTATTATCTTCACCGCTTTAATAATGCATGCACTTTATGATGAAATATTCAGGAACGCTGAAGTGATCTGACGTGTAAATGGAGGCTCTGCTGAAGTCAAATGGATGCTTTCTAACATATAGATCACGTTACGTAGGGTTTAAAAAAAAAAATTAATAAAAAAGGCAGTGCATCACACCCTAGGTAGTGAGCCTATCTAGTGACCAGGAGGCCATTTTGAACTGGAGGAACGTGACACACTCGCAGTACGAATCCTGTTGTTTTGATGGATATTCACAGCTGCACCTCTTAAACACACATCGTTGCTTTCCATGTGTGACACACACACAGACGGAAACACCTCATTTCAGAGCCCCCCCTTAACCCCCGCCCCCCTCACAGGTGTCTCTTCCCAGGAAATGGTAAATAAAGTTGTCCACCCATTTAACCCCCACACAACCAGAGGCCATCTGTGCTGCACCTCCATCATTTATCCACCTCCCTCTTCATCCCTCCATCCACCCCTCACCCCCCGGCAGCTGCATTCAGCACTCCAACACACACACACACACACACACACACACACACACACACACACACACACACACACACCCCTCAACTCAACACAAAACAGCTGCAACTGCAAGTCAAGTTCATGGCCTGTGCTGCTGGGGGCCAGAGGGGGGCACTAATATACACACACACACACACACACACACACACACACACACACACACACACACACACACACACACACACGAGGCTCATGGGGTGACCAACGGCTGCATAAATAAGGGGGCTGGAGGTCAGTGGAATGTTCCGGACAGGAATGTCAGTGCGAAGAGGAAACGATAAAAGAGCTTGAGAACAAAACAGGTCTGCTCTGGAGAGGTGTGAGCAGCCGGAGAGCGGGGTCTCTTACAGTTTAGAGAACTAACTGAAGCTCATAAACCCCCCCCCCCCCTCACAAAACCCCCACTCACTCCCCCCACACAAAACCCCGCCCACTCCCCACAAAACCCCGCCCAGTACCCCACACACCCACGTACAAACCCCACCCACCCACAGTGTGAGAGAATCTCAGCAAAGACATTTAAAGGACATATCTTATGTACCTGTGCATTTGGTTAACTCATTTCCATCTCACCCTCCAGATGTCCAAGTGAAGTAATCGGCACGCGTGTCTGTGTGTGTGCTCGCGTGTCTGTGCGTGCATGCGTGTCTGCACGGGGGTGTGTGTGTGTGTGTGCACACGCCTGCGTGTGTGTGTGCACACGCCTGCGTGTGTGTGTGCACACGCCTGCGTGTGTGTGTGCACACGCCTGCGTGTGTGTGTGCACACGCCTGCGTGTGTGTGTGCACACGCGTGAGAGAATTACCCTGTATGTGGGATGCAACTTTCCTCACGACTGCAGGTGGGATATGGGAAATGTAAAATGTTCGACGTGTGATTCTTTAACGAAATGTAAAACATCTGCTTGTTTACAAAGGGGATAAAAGACAAACCGCAAGAAAAGGAAGGGGGAAAAAAAAAACAACAAGCATAAAAGCATGAGGTGTGATTAAAAAAAAAAGAAAAAAATTATTAAAGGTGTATGATATTGTAATATCACGATAATGAAGGATCATCGTATCACATAAGCCCTATCAGATACATTTCTTATCTCGGCCCTCCGTGTTTGTTTTATTTTTTATTTTTGTTGCCCGATTGAGAAACCCTGACCTGCGTGATCTCGACCTCGGACAGGACGGGGCGCCGATATCTCCAGAGTTAATCTTTAATCTGAGTCTACGGTTTGATGTCCCGCAGATCCGCAGGTCACGCATCGCCTACTGAAGCTGATCAAACAAGAGCGAGCGCACACACACACTCACGGTAAACAAGACGACTACAGCGTGATCGATACAGCTGGTTTGAGCAAAACCACACACACTCACACACACAATGATCACAGTAAATGATACTGTGGAGAGCGGAGGACTCCGAGCGAGGGTGAGACACGGGGGAGGCGGTGAGACATGAGGGGGACATGACGACGACAACGCGTTTCTGCATGTTGTACCGACCTGGCCGAACAGGTGGACATGGAGAGAGAAGAAATCGGATTTAAATCAGCATTCAGGAAGGCCAGACGGTACACAAATCAGAATTAAAATGAGCACAAGTAGGCAAAGCTCCTGTTAAAGCAACACACGTCGAAAAATCAGGGAAATCTCACACGCCTTCCTACTTTGGAGGGGGTTTTCTCCGTCTCTCTCTCTCTCTCTCTCTCTCTCCACCAACCATATACACCACATACAAGCTAAAAGTGTATTAAAGCAGTTATAACTTCTAAACTGTCTGGCCAAAAAAAAAAATATTTTCAGAAAGAAACAACTTAAAGAGATGACTGAGGCGACCAGAATCGGGGAAAGAACTGCCCATAAGCGATGTGTCCATCATGTGCAGTGCTCAAGCCAGTGGAGGCAGTGTTATGTTCCGTGGCAATAAAATGAAGTCAGCTGACGACCTGAAATGTACTGAATGTGACGTGAGGTTATTACATCTACAGAGTTTTTCTTCCCTGATGGTACGCGGCATTAATTCCAGGACACAAGTTGTGAAAGAGCGGTTCTGGGAGCGTGAGCAATCATTTTCACATATGAAACTGGACATCACCTTCTGGACACTGTGTGCTGTAATGTGAGCTGGGCGTATTCAGGTCGGCCACAAAGTCTGGATCAATAGGTATTTTACCTTACATTAAAAAAAAGAATCTCCTTTATAAACATGTTCAATGCTCATGTATACAGTGCACATAAGATAACATAATTTTATGTTTTCTCACAATAACACTCACTGCTCAACACTTCTCAGACTGACAACCTTGTATAGTTAACAAGTTTATAATAATAATAATAATAATAATTATTATTATTATTATTATTATTATTATTATTATTATTATTATTATTATTATTATTATGCATTTATTTATTTTACTTGGGAAAGCTATAGAAATTACATGTGAGAGATATGAACATGTCCGTTCTCACTTCTTCACTTATCTCTCACTTCTGTCTCTCTGTTTTTCTAAACTAAACGTCCCTTTCCTGTCTCTCTCTGCAAAAGAAACATTGACATAAGAGGTAAGATCAGACTAAACCCCTAAATTGGTACGTTTAAAAATGAAATAGAGGAAGAATTATTGTTTGATGCGTCCTCCTCATCTAGATACGCTTACCGGCTAGTGTTCAGAACCAGGAAAGACTGGGGGGGGGAGAGAGAGAGAGAGAGACATAAGTGTGTGTCTAAAATTCTCTGTTTATCAGCAGGGAGAGGATATGTAAGCACAGAGAGATGTGGAGACAGACAGACGATAGGAAACGCATTAGCATTCAACCGGTTAGACAAAAGAGTTCCAGCAGACATGAGCTATAGGAAGTGTTACCATATAAAGAATCAGGAAGTGTGTGTGTGTTTTGAGGGGGCAGAGGGAGGGGGGGAGGGGGTTTGGTTGCTTTATGGACACGGATGAAAAAGTTCACATCATACATACATTATATATTTAAATATATGGGCTGAAACGATTCCTCGAGTAATTCGATTACAAAAAAAATTGCAAAATCTTCTGCCTCGAAGCTTCCTTTAATTAATTTTAAAAGCTTGCGTTATGTTTTTGCGCAATTATTTGTTTGGCGTGACGCAGCGTGCTTCCAGATGCAAGCCGCCAGTAAACACAGACGAAGAAGAAGCGCTTACGTCACACACAAAGCGGAAGGACACGCAAACAGTTAGCTGTGTATTGATTTTAGGAAGCGGGCTGCAAAATGGAAGGGAGCGATTAAAAAAATAATAATAATAAAAAAAACTTATATCAATGAAAAATGTTTTGCAGCAGCAGGAAACATTGCTTTAAAGCCGCAGGGCAAGTCTCAGTTCAGAGCATGTTGACATGCTTACCACTGCAATCACACGCTCCTTTAAAGACTAGTGTGCACACACACGTCCAAGAGAGAGACATTTATATTCTAATGAATATTTTGACTTAAAACACAATGTACAGACTCTTGTTCCTGTCCATGAATTGTTGTTTCCTAAATGTCATCACAAAACATTCCAATAAGAAGTCAGTAAAGGCTTATGTTATGCCTGAGCTGTAGATTTTGAAACTTTTAGTTCTGAATGTTAAGCACAACTTAGTGTTTTTGTATAAAAAAAAATTTTTTTTAATGTGTGCCTTAGTTTTTTTGTTATTTTATACTTGGTCATTTGAAATACCTTTTTTTTAGTTTTTGCATCTGAGAAAAGGCTTTAAAATAAGAATGTATGGCTGTAATGCACTTAATTCATCTCAGTCAACTTTAAGCTCTTCCTTGTATTGTGAATAATGACAATGTTTATTTTTTGATAAACTGCTGTATGTATTTAAATAAAAGGGAACACTTAGTCCCAGTTTGACTTGAACGCTTCTCATATGTGTATGCAAGTTCAAATCTAAGTGTTTATTTTTTTAAGCAGTATATATATTTTACTGTATATTGCTGTTAAATTAAGCAAAAGTACATTTTATTCGATTAATCGATTACATTTTTGGTAGAATACTCGATTACTAAAATATTCAATTAATTAATAAATAAATAAATAAATAAATATATATATTACTCTCTGTAATGATGTCTCCATCTGGTCCCTTTGCTCCGGCTGAATCTTTATGTCTTTTCTCACTTCTGTCTCACACTGTTTCTGAGTTCAGTTCACCCAGGTCACGGACAGGACAGGACACTTCCAGGTCTCTCTCACTCATCTCGCTGTGCCCATGTCCCTGTATCCCTCGGTCACTGTGTCTCACCCTCATCCACCCCCCCCCCCCCCCCGTGTCTCACCCTCATCCACCCCCCCCCCCCGTGTCTCACCCTCATCCACCCCCCCCCCGTGTCTCACCCTCATCCACCCCCCCCCCCCCGTGTCTCACCCTCATCCACCCTCCCCCCCGTGTCTCACCCTCATCCACCCTCCCCCCCGTGTCTCACCCTCATCCACCCTCCCCCCCGTGTCTCACCCTCATCCACCCTCCCCCCCGTGTCTCACCCTCATCCACCCTCCCCCCCGTGTCTCACCCTCATCCACCCTCCCCCCCGTGTCTCACCCTCATCCACCCTCCCCCCCGTGTCTCACCCTCATCCACCCTCCCCCCCGTGTCTCACCCTCATCCACCCTCCCCCCCGTGTCTCACCCTCATCCACCCTCCCCCCCGTGTCTCACTCCCTGTCGGTCTACAGATTCAGCTCCCACACACAGTGAGGAAAGCGTCAGATACTTGTGGTGTAGAGGACATGTTGTGTCTTGTCGAGGAGACGTGGACAGAGCAGGAATGCTCAGACTGATAGTTTGCGCTTTGTTCTACCCCAGGGGGGGGTGACTGCTGACCGCTGCTGGCAATTGCCCCTCTCTCTCGGGCTTGTGATCAGAGGAGTCTCATCAGCTCAGTCTGTCAATTTCGTGTGTGAAATTAATGTAAAACCACTAAAACCAGTTTAAGATTCCAGTTCCTCCAAGCGGATGTAGTCGCCTGCACTACGGAGTGACGGCAGATTCACATGGCTGTTCGGCTGGTGAGGAGGGTTGAGTTTTATGAAGCCACAGTGCCGTGTTTAAATCTACATCATTGACTTTACTGTTCACTGTTTAGAAAAGGTAATCGTCAACGTCCTCGCTGGAGCCGAACAGAACAGCTCGGGGAGAGACTGCTGGGGACGCTTAAAGCATGAACCAGCGATTCTAATCCTGAGTATGTTCCTGTCAGATTCCTGTCACAGTGCATCAGCACTCGCAGGAAGGAGAAAATCAGCACATCCTCACACGGTCAGGCTGATCTCAGGTCAGATCACGGCTTTATTACATACAGTGGGATGGGGGGGGGGCAGATAACATTCACACACAGACAGAGAGAGAAAAGTAAAAGAAAAGGTAAGAGATGAACTGAGTGAAAAAAGAGAGAGAGGGAGAGAGAGAAATAGAGAGAGACAGAGAGGCAGCACCTGATGAAGACGACAAAGCAACATTAGAACGATAGAGATAGAGAGAGAGAGAACAGAAGAGAAAGAAACAGGTGTATGTGAACTTGGGAGAGACAAACTAAGTGTGTGAAGAAAGCGTGACATACACTTTTAAATGTCTATGCCATTCTTTATTACCCTCTCTCTTTTCTTTTTTTGATCGACTGTATCTACTCTACTTTTTTGTAACTTATTTCTGAGCTTTGAAGATACAACTGTAAATATTTGTCGTGTCAATAAAGTACCTTTGATTCTTGAGTGAGTGAGTGAGCGAGTGAGGGAGAGATGAACTGTGATGAACTGTTAAAGAGATACGGGGGGGGGGGGGGGGGGGGGGGAGGGACAGAAGAAAAACAGAGACACAGGTGTATGTAAACTTCTAGCGAGAGGCAAACCGATGTGTATGAAGAGAGAGAGTGAGCGAGAGAGAGAGAGAGAGAGAGAGAGACAGAACAGTGACACATGCACAGACACACACACACACACAGGAGGAGAGACTGAGAGACATAGTGATGTCTAGTGATTCATTTCACAAAAATGTGAAATCAATCAGAATTAAATCAGTTTAACGAGTCGACGCCGATTCGAGTGCTGCAAGAGCGAATTTCCATCTAGTAACCACAAACATGTGCAAGACCGCTGTTTGGAGAACTGAGAGCCATGCAACACACACACACACACCCACACACACACACACACACACACACACACACACACGTGTGCAGCGAGGCTTCTGTTTAGTGTTCAACAAGCACTCTTGTGTATATAATAACTCCTGAAGGATTCTTTACTCACATGAACGCTCAGACTGGAGTCACTGCACTCTGAAACCGATCTCTCCCTCTCTCACACACACACAGTTGAACATGATCACGTCTGCCTTTTACACTATACCACAGACAGGAATGTTGTCTAACAGACCAGATTCATGTTTAGATTTGACACCACAAGCACACCTTTTCCACACACACACACACACACACACACAATTTATGAAATCCTTCAGATCGTGTAAATCTCTCTTGTTGAGTGTGACCAGGAGACTGAAGTAAACCCTCATGTAACTGTAACTGCTCAGCTTGTACTTGTGTTACTACAGTAAACATCAGTGTGATCAGTGGCAGACTGCAGTCCTGTAAGAGGAACGACACACACTCAGGATCGAGTGATCAAACACAAATAAAGCCGGCAGGACCTCGTACTCCAGTCACACAGCCGGACACCTGTGAGATTAAACACAACACACACACTCACTGCTCACAGCACGAGATCTGCAGCACGCTCCGCTCACTAATACTCCAGTCCTGGAGAGAAACATCGCCGTCAGTGTTTCATCCCTCCTACACTCATAACCACTACAGACAGACAGATAGATAGACAGATACATACATACAGTTACATAGTAACTGGGGAGAAACATCACTGCCACTTTCTCATCACTCTAACCACTACAAACAGACAGAGAGACATACAGAAATATTTAGACAGACAGGCAGGCAGAGACATACGAGACAGACAGGCAGGCAGAGACATATCAGACAGAAAGAGAGACATATGAGAGAGACAGACAGAAAGAGAGACATATGAGAGAGACAGACAGGCAGAGACACATGAGAGAGACAGACAGAGACACATGAGAGAGACAGACAGAGACACATGAGAGAGACAGACAGAGACACATGAGAGAGACAGACAGAGACACATGAGAGAGACAGACAGAGACACATGAGAGAAACAGACAGAGACACATGAGAGAAACAGACAGATACAGACAGGCAGATGGAGATAGGCAGACAGACATATGAAGAGACAGACTGCGTCTGTCGGTCTCTGTTGTGAAACAGACAGAGACACAGAGACACAGGCGGACAGACAGACACATACAGACAGGAAGAATTAGAAACAAAGTTGGCGTTAAGTTGAAATGTTAAGACTGAGATGAAGACTGCAGTGGGACAAGGACACACCTGAGGAGAACACAACGAGCACGACAGCAGGAGGGAGCGACAGCACATGTGCGGAGTGTATAAACTGCGTGTGTATGTGTGAATTTAACTTTAAAATGTTCAATGTGGAGAACTGTAAATAAAACTCTGACTGAGAGTCCCTCCCCATTAATCCCTCCCCTCGTGCTTGGCCACGCCCCTGCACGCACAAAAATGTATTTTATGTGTCTCGTTTTAAGCACGCGCTAAAATCTTACAAGATAAGATGAATACATATTTAACGACCTGAGGGGTGTGTGTGCGTGTGTGTGAGGAATGAAAATAAAGTGATTCAGACATCGCTCGGTTAATATCCTAATTAACCTTATTATTAGTATTCCTCTCTTTTGCACACAAGCACACACACAGTGACGGCTTTATAAAGATCCCCCCCCCCCCACACACACACACACACACAGTCTCACAGCCAGGTTTTTAATCACCTGGTACATGCAGTTATTGGAAAATAATCATCACAGCGGTCACCAGAACATCACAGCAGCCTGCAGTTTATTACTGTCCCCCCTGAGCGCGCCCTACAGACTTCTACTGCTCACATTTTGTGCTTCTCTTGGTACTTCTGTAACACTGCAGTCATGTGATTAGGTGTTCACAGTCATCCTCATGCCCCACACACACACATACACACACACACACACACACACACACACACACATATATAGGAGTGCAGACATGTATGTAATAAACACACACGCAGGCGGCCTATACAGACGTGCTGTAGAACAGGTTGTGTGTGTTCAGAGCAACGATCACTCAGTTCAATGTTATTGTATTTATAAATAAAAATGAAAGAAAAATTAAAATGGGCCTTGGGACAGATCTATTTTTGTTGTTCTGATCACACACACATACGATAAACACATACACACGCAAGAACCGCAATGACATGCCTGAAAAAAAAAAAAAAAAAAAAGTGAACAGATGCCAAGCTTCCAGTTTTACAGCTTTTTAACACGGCCTGCTTTAATATCTGAAATTTACAGTTGACAAGAGACAATACACAGCATTCTTTCATGTGTGTGCTGCAGTGATGGATCATCTGACATGTCATTTTATGACCACAGACAAGTAGCAGCATTCCACACACACAGTAATCTAGCAGTCGTTTAGCATGGAAAATTACACACGATCTTTCATGTGTATTCAGCGAGAACTGAAGAGAGACAGATCTGGAGAGACCGATATAATATAACAGATGAAGAAATCTTGACACACACACACACCCACACACACACACACACGAGCCACGACACTGACAGGTGAAGTGAACGAAGTGATTTTCTTGTTACAGTGACACTTGGAAACTGCTCAGTACAAAGGGAACCGTGAACAGTGTGGGGAACAAACCAACAACGAACAGTTCATTGCTTCGGTCATTGCGACCTGCTGACACGCAAACACACACACGCAGAGCTCGCGTCAGACCTGACATCAACCTCAAGAATCATTCATGATTACCACGAAGGGGGAATCACCGGTCACCTCCCGATTACGATATCATCACGATAGAGATGCGCGGTTAATTGTTATTATAGATTAATTCGAATTCATGGTTTAGGTCGATGATGTGAAATGAAAATCGAATTTCAATTTCACTTTGATTTTTCTGGAGTTTGTGGAAACTGAAGGAAGCAGCACAACTAATTTATCCCAGCACCTCGAACAGAAACACTTTGTTGAATGGGAGGCGGGTGTGGCGCTGCAAGCTAACCAAGACAGCTTTAGCGACAAAACAAAACCAGCTAATAAAGAAGGAAGTAGGTGAAAGGCAGGAGGCATCGGTGCTGTGGCGCGTTTCAGCGCTAGACCAAGGTTTTTATGCTGTTGTATTGATTATTGTTTTTCTAAAATAACAAAAAGCCAAAGTAAGTCTGTATTTTGCACTTTTAGCCCAAATAAGCAGTTCATATGTGTGGGTATATCGTTTTTTGCTTAAAAAAATTGGGGGAAAAACAAACAAACAAACAAACAAACAAACAAACAAACAAACAATCAAACAAACAAAAAAATCTATCCTATAGTCACTGGCGTTTTGTTAATTTCTTTTCTCTCATTTTCTCTCAGAACATCGAAGATTAAATTTATAGGACATATCGACCAGCTCTACATCACGACACCTCGGTGCCGAGTCAATTAACATTTAGATTCTATAAAAGCATCATGATTTTACAAGTACAGTCGACTCCCGAAATTCACAGGGGTTACTACCTTCATAGAGCACCTGAGAATTGAGAAAAATTTTGGATGTGGTCAAAAATAAATAAATAAAATAAGATAGATAAATAAATAAAACACCTAGAAATTATTTTTCTTTTTACAGTTTAAACCCTAGATTCTCTCCCAAAACACTTTAATTCCATTTTAAACTCAGCTTAATACATTACCCATAAATTAAAGATTGTAAATATAAACCCGTATACAGTACAGTTCTGTACTGCTGCGTCTCCCGTAGTGCTAGAATGTGAAATACAGATGTTACCCAACTGTATGTACGGTCATTCACGCGAGCGTGTTTTCTTTGGTATCAGAACTGGAGGGTAAATACGGTAATAACTCACCGTCACAAACTGCGTTTTCCTCTACGGTCGCTTTGTTCTCTATACAGTACCAAAAAATGTATACAGTATTATATTTTACATGGAACTTTAGCTGAATTTACAGCATAATATTATAGCAATCTACAGGTACATGTTTAGCATGCGCTATTATTACAAAGGCTATGAATCTACACGATATTAATCCCTTTAGTAATGCCAGTGATCAATATCATCGTCCTTCTTGGAAATCAATCACATTTATTCAGTCGTACCCGTTTTTTCTTTTTTTTTCTTTTTTTATAGTGTATCCATTTTATATCAATAAACAACCGATATTTTGTTTCAGTAGTGTGAAATTAACAAAGCTGTTTCACAAACCTAACACACACACACGTTTCTCACTCCCATACTACATGTTTAACATGTTATCACATATTCTGCATGTAAGAAAGAAACCAAGCACTCTGGAACTCATCATCATCAGCAGGTCTGTGTTGTAATTGCGCCGTACATGTAATTATGTGTGATTATGCGAACCTGTAAGCTTATATTACACCAACAATGTTTTACTGAGTAAAGGACGCAACGTTATAACGGACCTGGTGTGTACTGGAGCAGAAGGTTTCAGGTGTCGTTTTACTGCAAGGTGGAAAATCCTGTCATGTTACAAAGACTGGTGATGGCCGGGTATACGCAACCATTCTCTCTCTCTCTCTGTCGGGTTAGACGTGTCGCTCATGAGCTGCCAGTGATCCAGACCACCCCCCCTGCCCTCCGGACCTGTCCGACACATCCTGGTGTCCTTCTTTTGGCTGTCGACCTCGCCACATGAAGCCTTTTGATGTGTGCGGTGACTGGGGACGGTTCCCCTTGACCATGAAGAGACACGGCTGATGCAGACAGCGGTTCTCTGACGACTTCAGGACTGAAACGGTTTTGTACTCGAACCTCCAATAATGAAACTGGACTCAGTATTAACATGAACACATCTCCTGTTGAACACATCTACTGAACACTGTATGACTGCAGATCAATCCCTGGTATCCGATATCACCCAGATGAGGATGGGTTCCCTGCCGAGTCTGCTTCCTCTTAAGGTCTCTTCAGGAAGGGCGACGGAGTCCCTCCCTCACCACCGTCGCCCTCGGCTTGCTTTGATTCAGGCACATTTATCCTCACGCTACATGAATAAAACTGAACTGATCTGATGTGTGGGTAGGAACGAGGAAAGGTTTGACGCTGTTGTGACTGGGTGCACGTGTAAGCCTATGCCATGAAACAAACTAACAAAACAAAAAGTGCACACCATTTTCTTGAATAATTACAATTGTTTTTGTTGTGTTTCAACACTCTCTCTCTCTCGCTCAATACTACACTGTATTTGGTTTACGTTATTTTCTTGTATCACAGGTAGATCTGGTTATAACGTGAGTGACGGGTTTATATTAATACCTCTGTTCTGATTCCATGGCGTTTCTATAGTGACAGCTGACACACGGGCACTTGCATGGCAATAATGAACAGAGCAAAGCTTACAATCATTAACGCGGGCAGGAGCTTTTAATGTTAGAAGACGTTTATTTAACATTTATGGCTCCGGGTGTCAGAGCTGAAGCGTGGGAGGAGTTTACGGGAGCCTAAGTGATAACAGGAACCGTCTCGGCTGGACTCGGAGACGTCTCACAACGTTAAACTGTTTGAATGTTGAAATAAATTTATCGTTGTGATCCTTGTTCAGTGGAATAACAACGACACTCCAGACATGCATGTTTTTTTTTTTTTTCAAGCCGATGATGTTAAAAGGAAAATGTCTCATTAGTGATAAAGTGAAGCTTTTCTGTGCAGATATACAATATTAATGGACGCAGTCCCCAGTGTTTCTAGAGTGTTTCCCCTGTTTCCTGTCGTCTTTAAGTCGTTCCACATCAGCCTGATTAAACCTGACACATGCACGACATTTTGCCAAAAGTATTCGCTCTATTTGGGCAAGTCAGGAAGTCGTGTTGGAACAGGAAGGGGCCGTCCTCAAACTGTTCTCATAAAAGTAGAGAGCATGAAATTGTCCAAAATGTCTTGGTACGCTGAAGCAATACGAGTTCCTTTCACTAGAAAACATCCCCACACCAGTGCACAAAGCACCGTCCATAAGGACATGGATGAGCGAGTTTGGTGCGGGAGAACTTGACTGGAGACAGCGAGCCAGGCCTTCATGTCCAACATCAGCGTCTGATCCACCGAGATCCGACCCCACAACCCAAAGCAACCAAAGCATTTGCTGTTGATGACCTCTGTGCTGTGGTGTCCTGCACAAGGACATGTTCAGAGGGTCGAAAGCCACCCAGGAGGCGCAAAAGGAACCTGCGTAATACTAGGTGCGATGTCTATTCCCCAAACATATAAAAACACTAAAGCTTTTATTATGCAAGAAGCTAATATTTATTTGTTAATTTCTACTTTATTTAATTTCTACAGATTCAACTTTCCTCTCTCTCAGGAATTGCACGAAATAATTAGACGGAACTGTCTTCCGTCTGTCCTGCTCTGTATTGTGATGTTTTATGATTAGTCAAACGTATTGAGCGTTGCGCGGGGTGATACATCACCAACGCCAATAGTGTTCAATAAACGGTCAATACTGTGGTAACCATTAACTTATGATAAATTGGTCAGCGCTAGTGCATACTGTTCCCCGGGTAACGCGATAGCTGAGGATAGAAGCTACCACGTTTTAAGTTAAAAAAAAAAAAAAGTGCTGAGGTTCTATTAAACTGATTAAGACAAATCAAAGAGGGGGAAAAAAAGAAAAAAAAAAAAGAAATCCATTCTTGGTTCAAAGATCAGCTACCGGAGAAAGATTACTAACAGCACTGAATTATTTTTTTATTTATTTAGGAAGCGTTGTGTTTCCACTCCATACATTTGCACCACACATTCTGTTGTTCTTACATTTTACACACCTAAGCTGTTTTTTTTTGTTTTTTTTTTTATGTGCGACTTCTAATTTAAAACACTTTTCTATAAGAAATCTTTTTAAGAATGTCAAAAAAACATTTTTATTCCCCCACGTACTCACTCTGAAAATACAAGTAGGCATTTTATTCAGCACCTTCTCAAATCAGGTTCTACAACATCTCAAGAACTTTTGCAACATGGTTACCTTTGTAAATTTCCATCACGTTGTTTTGTTTTTGCGTCAAATGCGCCCGTGTGATTGCGCTGAGCTTCTCGGCAGCTACGATTAATAATTTAGATGTTCTGAGAGAGAAAAATGAATTATAAATACTGGGAAAAACATTGCAGAAATACATTGCACGTCTAAAAGCGTGTGCATCTAATGCATCTAATATTTATGGTGTAAAAGTATATAAAATTTTATGTGATAAAACAAAAACAAATTAGTAAAATATGTCACATTTTCCTTGTGTGCATCTTGAGTATCTTTGAGTTACTGAATTTCGAAGATACGAACATGCATTCATACATGCTATTTATTTATTTGACAGAGACATTGTACAATCATTCACATATCTGTAAATGTACTTTTCCATCTGCAGTCCCTGGACAATAAAATGTCACCCTGTTATGATCTAACCTCCACATCTACATCGCCACATGTGTACAGTGTGCGTCCCAGGATATCCGGAAGCAAGCATAGAAGCGAAGAAGCCGGTACTGCTAATAAACGCAAAGCAATAGCGATGATGGTTTAACAAATCAGCACGATTCTAAACAAACACTGTACTGTGTATAACAAATTGTGTTGTGTTAGTATCCTAGTACCTAGAAATTTTTTGTTGGACTTGCGAACAAGCTCTGGGGAACTGAACCCGATCGTATGTGGCAACTTTACAAAATTTCAGCATCAAATTTATTTATTTATTTATTTAAAGATTTTCCGACAGAGTACGAACGTGTAAATACTGATGTTAGTAAAATAATAAATACATTAATATGGTTACAATATGTTGATCCACATAACGGGAAACGTTAGATTAATCCGAACATACATTATTAAAGATATTTTCGCTTGCTAACGTGTGGGACGCCCCTGATTGATTCGCTTCTCTTCCTCCTGCTAACTGGCTCCGCTCTGCATGTTCTCTGTAGAACGAATTCTCCACAGCACGTATCTTTTTTTATGGAGAATAAATACCCCAATCAGCGCTGGGCAAAACCCCAAAGCTCGCACCTGTGTGCAAATTTACTCGAGTGTGACTTGGACGAGATCAGAGCTGGTTTGAGGAATGAAGAACGAAAAAAAAAAAAAAAAAAAAAAAAAGAGTGAAATTTGGTAAGCAAGTTTCTCGGAGGGATGAGCAAAGAAGACAACCGTGATGATCAGGTTGGAAATAAAATCAGAGATCATGCAAACGACGGGATTGCTCCGGCTTCTCATGTAAATTCATTTGATCCGATTTGATTTTTGCGAGGTCGTGAGTTTGGCGAGTCTTATGGAAGTTTCCGGATCGGTTGAGCTCGTTGATGTCTTTTCTGTCACGGAGCTGATGATTAGGTAAATTAATCAATGCGTTGATTTATTTTCGATAAGGGCATGGAGCTGACTGAAGGGTTTATGGTACTGCGGGTTTATGGTAACGTACAGGTTCTAATATGTACCGTATAGCTGTTACTATGGTAATGGTGACCTGGTTTTATGTACATCTTATTTATAAATTAATAATGATTTATATGGGAAAATATATATTTAAAAAAAATAAAAAAATAAAAAAAGGTATATATTTTATGGAAGGAGCTTCCTCAGTGTCGGCACTCGGTAACTCGTCCCGCTTTCCCTTTAATAACCTTTAATAATAAGCTCAATATGTAAATATTATTCGTGTAAACACTTGATCTGATCGTTTCTGTCTTGTCTTGTCACATTTTATCAGACTATCTTCTGTGTAAATGGTTAACTTGGACTCTCTAATCAAAATGATTTTAATCAGATTAGAGTAAAATAAACTGTACCATTTTCCTGCAGCTGTATAAAGACGTAGATGTTTCGGCCGTCCTACTTCAACCGAGAAACACTACAGTATGCGCGAGGGCTGGGAATCAACGGTCACATCCCGATTTGATATTCTCACTATGTCTTGGTGCCTATTTGATAAAAAATAATTGCGATTCTATAAGTATCAAAATTTTATACAAATTCTGATGCGATTTTTATTATTTTAAACCTTTAACATTCAAATGTTTAATGATTTAATTAAATGTCATCTGTTCAATACAAACAAACTTGACATAAAACAGTTTGAAACTGAGCAGCGCACATCTCTGTCCGCCGCCATAATTATTATTTCTCAACAAACTTGGGACAATAATTCACTCCTACCACATTCGGGATGAAACCATGTGAAACAGTTCAGTGGAGTATAAAGAAACGGCGACGGTTCCTCCTTTAAGGCTTCCGAAGCTTTAAAACTCACCAGTGATTGTGCTGGTTCAGAAAACACACAGGGACCGTGATCTGGATCTGTTTCAGGATAAACATCATCTTCCTACACTACAAATACCCTGTGTAAACATGCTACCGAGCATAGCGGTAGAGCAGATTTGACTCTGGTGTCAATCGTGGCGGTGTAATATCGAGTAGACGCACACATTAAATCACACACGCCTTACCCAGGGCAGCTGATAAATGTAGCTTTCTATTCAATATATATTTAAAAAAAGAAAACACAAAAGAAACAACAAAGAAACACAAAGTCCTTAAAATACATTTTTTATTAATACTATGGACTTTTGTAGTGTAATCAAATATGAATTTGAAACCGGCATCGCTAAACACAGATTCAAAGCGAAGTAATTATTATTATTTTGACTTCTGTATACACACGTCAGGAAAAAAAAAATAATATAAATACTTCGTATTATTTATTATATGTATTTATTTATATCATATATATAGTGCATGTTCAAGGTTTATGCCTCAAAATCCTCCTAGTAGTAACCTTATAGAGATGTACATGTGCAAAAGGGAGAGGTTGGGAGTGTGTGTGTGTGCGCGTGCGTGCGTGTATCTAGTATTTAACCCCTCCTACTTTATAGAATACAATGCGCTCTGTACATCAGCTGAAACAATTGAATGAAGCAGATAGACATCTCTCTCACTTTTGTTCCCATTTTCGACATCGTTTCTGTTTTCCCAACAATACGAAACGAAACGCGTAATCGGCTCGACTTTAACGCCTGCCGCTTCGATTTCTACGTCCGAAAGTTCATGTATTCTTATAGAAGTGTAATGCCTGTGACACGAAGTGGCTGATCCAGATTCCATCATGTCAAACGGCACAATGATCACAAACACACACGGATTTATAAGGATGGTACTTTCTAGGTTTTTTATTTATGTATGTATACTGGGGAGAAAAACTTGAAAAGTCCTGGTCAGGAGGGAGGGGGAAGGGAGGGGGTGTAAGGGGAAGAAAAAAAATCCCATGGTAAAGATCTTCACATTGCATAGCAAGAGCCTGATTTGTCAGGGAAATTTCACTTCAGATGGTAAATATTCAAATATCCACGCCTCCGCATGCACGCGCACACGGACACACACACACATATATTTACGTACACATAAATACAGGTTTACATTCAATCGAGCAGGTTAGACCTGTTGATCCTGCCCACTCTGACACGACTAGGCTATGTATGTGGGTTTGGGGTGTTTTTATATGCAGCCTGTCTGATCGCCTGTATATATATAGAGAGAGAGAGAGAGAGAAAGAGAGTGAGGGAAAGAGTGAAAGAGTGTGAGGGAAAGAGAGAGCGAGAGAGATGGATGGACAGACAGAGTGGAGGGAGAGCTAGAGAAAGAGAGAGAAAAATAGTGGTCGGATTGTCGTCTTCTCTTCTGACTTTAAGCTTCTTTAAATCACTACAGTGTCCTTCGTTGTGTTCTACTGTATTTATGGCCAGATGCTAACCTCCTGGCAGAGGCAACAAGGTCTGAGCCGAAATCTAGAAGAGCAAACAATGTTTTTTCGGTCCACTGGCCTGGACACTATTTCGGGCTGTAACATAAAATGATCTGTGTGAGACAAATGACCAAATTCATGGTTAGAATCAGATCACAGTTTTTAAGTAACAGATCAGATCTTTTTTTTTCCTGTTTGTTTTTTTTTTGTTGTTGTTTTTTTTGCTCTGGTGAAAAAGAAAAAAGATTCCAATACATAGTTGCTTTTTATTAATTACGTTACTTCAGTAGTCATGTCAAAGCAGTAACTAAATCAGCAGATCATCTCAAAAACATTGCAAGAATTAGATGTTTTGTTTCCAATCACGAGTTGGAGAAACTTGCCCATGCCTTTATCACCAGCAGGGTGGATTATTTTAATTACTCGTTTATA
Organism: Clarias fuscus; assembly: GCA_030347435.1. NCBI lineage: Eukaryota > Metazoa > Chordata > Actinopteri > Siluriformes > Clariidae > Clarias > Clarias fuscus. The sequence continues at coordinate 6,438,410 of CM059210.1, read as the reverse complement.
AGTCACTCAATGGCGTAGGACCTAAATACACTGCAGATATGCTCACTGAATATAAACCTAACAGACCGCTCAGATCATTAGGATCGAGTCAGTTAGAAATACCACAAAACAAGGGGAATCTGCTTTTAGCCATTATGCTGCCCACAGTTGGAACCAGCTTCCAGAAGAGATGAGATGTGCAAAAATATTAGTCACATTTAAATCTAGACTTAAAACTCATCCGTTTAGCTGTGCATTTACTGAATGAGCACTGTGCTACGTCCGAACTGACTGCACTATTCTATGTTTATCTAATATTTTTAACTGTTTTTTAACAAAGTTAAATTATTTGTATCTTAAATCAAATTTAAAAATTGTCTTTAAAAAGTTTTATTGTCAATGTTTTCTATTTCATTGTATCATTATTTTCTTCCCTTTTACGTAAAGCACTTTGAATTACCATTGTGTATGAAATGTGCTATACAAATAAACTTGCCTTGCCTTGTAGAACTTATAGCGCTCTTAAAGCAGGGAACTTCTGCCAGTGGTTTTGAACTTGATTTAAATGAAACTTGTTTACTTGTTTAAAAAAAAAACAACAAAAAAAAAAACACATTCAGTAGGCATGAAAGTGTAATATGAGGCATAATTTTTTTTTTTTTTTACTTTGATTAGTTTTTTTTTTTTTTTTACTTTTTCCATTCAGAAGGGCCCATTCACTTAAAGGGGACATACCAATACCATTGTGACATAATTTCAGAAATCACAGAAATTTATGTCGAGAACCTGAAAAAGCCCCAGATACTGAGGGGGGGTTGGTTGGGGAAGCATCATGCTACGTCACCGAACGTTCTCCGAACCGAATGCCTCAATGTCACATCACATCATTCAATATGATGTCACACAGAAAGTTATTAACAATGTCTCAGCACTGGAAAAGAAAAGAATGGTGGAGAACAAAAGGGGAACACAAGAGGGCCCTCACACACTATGATGACACGGGGCTGAGGTCATCATAATGAACAAAAATAATGAACAGGAATTCTACTACTAACATAACTGTTATCATAGAGAAATCACACACATTAACTGTTGCAGGGTTGAATCCCAAATAGTGCTAAATAGGACACGAGTACAGTAGTGCACTTAACGATGATTAGAACGCTTTCAAATTTCAAACTGCTTGGACTGTCGCATAAACTTCAATAAGTTAAATAATCGCTATTAAGCTTTGGTTCACATTTACAGTTTACACCTCACATATCGGTACACAAGTCTGACCGGAAAGAGTTTGAGAACGATAATCAGCTGTGTGTGTGTGTGTGTGTGAGATAATCAGACAGACCGTGTGTGCTGTAATGCAACACTAGTGTTAGTCCTTACACAGCACTCATTAGCGTTCGAAAGCTGTAAAAGAATAAAGAGAAGCGTTGTGCTTGTTTTTTAGATTTTGTCAGCAGTGTGTGAGCGTGTATAAATCACTCGGTGATGATGTGAGTGTGTTCATGCCGAGGGAAGACGTTTTACAGAAACTGAATGTGACCTGACGTACAGTTTGCTACTCTACACACTGAAAGTGAGATACTAATGCTGAAAGCTGTGTGTGTGTGTGTGTGTGTGTGTGTGTGTGTGTGTGTGTGTGTGTGTGTGTGTGTGTGTGTGTGTGTGAGGTCATTTCCAGACTAGACGAGTGAAAGTCGTGACTCTGGGGCCAAAAAAAAAAAGCAAACGTAACAATCATCATACGCAAAGTAGTGTTTTTAATTAAACAAAAAAATAATAAAACCCTCTGAGAGTGTGTGTGTGTGTGTGTGTGTGTGTGTGTGTGTGTGTAAGAGGAGCTGGAGTTGGTGCAGCGTCGCTCTCTGACTCAGCAGCCTTCAGAGGAAAAACAGCGCAGGAAAGACCACAAGCACTGAAATCAAACACTTCCACCTCTCTCGCTGTGTGTGTGCGCGCGCGCGCGCGCGTGTGTGTGTGTGTCCAGTGGCACCGGGCCAAGCTGGCTGTCCAAGGGGAGTGTTTAAAAACTCAGAAATGAGCCACTGGGCTGGAGATCTGCCAAAATAGCACACACACACACACACACACACACACACACACACACACACACACAAGTAAATGTGCAATCAGCTAGAGGCAAAGAGGGAGCAGACACTCACATGTGAACAGACACACCAAGAGAGAGCGAGCGGAGAGAGAGTAATAAAACTAAACGTAAAACAGAGAGAGAGAGAGAGAGAGAGAGAGAGAGAGAGGGGGAGAAGTAGAGAAACAGACAGAAAGTCAGAGAAACAGAGAGACAGAAAGACAAGAGAGAGACTGACGGGGATGGAAAGACAAAACTGAAGGGGGACAGCCTATGAGACAGAGAGAGATGAAGATAAAGTAAAGACTACAGACAGGTGTTGATAAACGCTCAGCTCCCTGTGTATAAACACACTCCTGCAGTTGGGGGTGGGGTGGTACACACACACACACACACACGCACACACGCACACACGCACACACGCACACACGCACACTCTCTCTCTCTCAACACTAAACACTCACGGTGGTCCGAGCCATCTTCGCTTCTCAAACATACCTGTGTATGTGTGCGCGTGTGTGTGTAAGGTCTGAGACGAGCCCCGACTCATCCTTTGCTCTAGCACTTCACCTTTATTAACACACACACTTCACCCTGTTTTATACTCCGTAACACACACACACACACACACACACACACACACACACACACTCAAAGTACGCAGTGTGTGTGTGTGTGTGTTGATAGATGGAGTCCCCTCAGTCATCACTTCTCTTCCTTCTCCATTAGATGCTGCAGGAAGGAAGGGAGAACTCTGAGGCCGAGCTGAGCGACTTTATTGGAGACGAAGTGAAAGACGAGTGAACTGATGTAAAACAGACAGGGAGGAAATAAAAATAATAATCAAGAAATGAAAAAAAGATGGAAGCAAAGTAATATTGATGGTGAAAAGGAAGGAAGGAAAAAGAAAATAGAGAACAGAAAAGAAGGATGAAAGGAGGAGGAGAAAAATAGAAAAGGATAGAAAAGACAACAGACAACAAATGGAGGTGAAAAGGAAGTAATGGATCAGGGATGGAAAGAAGGTTAAAAAAAAGAAAGAAAGAAAATGAGAGTAAAGACACTAAACAGATGGAAGGAATGAATTAATGTAGACAGATGAAAAAAAAATATTCAGGAAGGACAAAGCTAAAAATAAGAAAGTAGAGACATACTGAAGAAAGGAAGGAAATGATGAATAAAGAGGGAAGGACAAGAAAGGGAAAGGGGGAGATACAGACGGAGGAAGAACGAAAAGGAAGAAATGAAGGAAATACAGAAAGAAAAAAATAGGAGAAATGAAAATGTGGGAGGAAAAGAAGGAAGCAGCCCTGTTTAAACCATGTGTATAAATAATATCACTCCCTCACACTCCCTCACACTCCCTCACACTCCCTCACACTCCCTCACACTCCCTCACACTCCCTCACACTCCCTCAGTTGTATTTTCCGCGGTTCTACAGGACGTCTGAACCCCAGTGTGAGAGTCTGGACAGGAAAACACATCATCACTGATGTCATTCTCCCTCCATCCTGGACAAGCAGCTCATCCTCTCCCCGTCTTCTTTTCTAACCTCTGAACCCCCTAGCACGCACACGCGCGTGCGCACACACACACACACACACACACACACACACACACACACACACACACACACACACACACACACACAGAGGAAGCAGAGTCGGCCCTTCGCCTGATACATCTGTGCGCTCACGTGTGTACTCTCCTTCACGTTTATTTCCACAACAAATATGAAACAGTAGAAACGGAGGGTTCACAGGTCGATCCAGAGCGTTCACTCATCATTTCATCTCCTCTGTGTGTGTGTGTGTGGATCGATTCCGGAGCAGCTGAGTGGCCGAGGCAGTTTATTACGGTTCCTTCCTCTCCTCGGGCGCGAGTCCTGAGCGCGGTTTCCCGAACCTTCGGCTCATCAGTGGTCTGTCCCTCAGCACTCCCTTTACGTAACGTCCGATCACGCTGCAGCGATTCAGAAAATTCCCACACACTTTGCATGAGGTCAGGGTTAATGTGTGAAGGGAAAACACTGACGCGAGTGTGTGTGTGTCTAAATGTTTCTCTTTCTCTCCCACATAACGTCTCAGGTTATTACTGCGGTGCACTTTACTTTCCTTGTGCACGTGTACGTGTGTGCGCGCGCAACTTTTACACAAATTCATTTATAAGATTAAATATAAAAAATTATGCTAAATAAGTAAATTAAATATATAAATGAATGAATGAATGAATGAATGAGTAAACAAATATATAAATGAATAAATTAAAGGATGGATGAGGAAGATTTGAAGCCAGGGTTGAAAGATGGAAGAAAGCGGCTACTCGATGGTACTTACATAACAAAAAAAATAAAAACTCACTGTGCTGTTGCGCAAAACTTTAAACTCCTCCATCTTATAAATGTTGCAGCTTTACCCTCAACTGCTGCAGCGCACTGACACTCATTACATGCTGTTTAGTCCCTGTTCACACTGTTACCATGGAAACGATAACGTACAAAAAAGCAGCGGCAAGAAGCTGGAATTGAGAACGACATGGTTTTTGAGCTGTGTTGCGTTTAAGGTTTACGAAGTTCCCTTGATTAAAGCTGTTGATTTTGGGGTCACTTGGTGAAACCGTGGTCGAGTTCGAAAGATGAAAGTGTCGTAGCTGCTGTTGTGAAAATCAGTGGCACTGTGGTATTAGTTCACACTCCAACACTAAACTACTAATTAGTGAGAGAGACAGACTAAATGAAGAGCATGTACTGAATAACACGGATCCTTCGCATGATGATATTAGAGCAGTGCATCATGGGTAGACCACTGATACGATACGATTCAATTCGAATTGCGATGTTCTGCACCAATCATCATCAGACATTTAGAAGTTCTAAATCGACATAATCTTGACAATTGAAAAAAAAAAAAAAATCTTTTCAAACTTTCCATGCTGTGTGTGTTCACGGCCTGTCTCCTAAAAAAAAAAAAAAAAACCTACTACAACGAGTATAGTCACGTGACTCCACCCTGTCCAGTCTGTGAGATGAAGGTACCATGAGAAGTCTTTCATTAGAAAAACAACGTCACAGCCTTAAGAGACGAGCATATTTACAGTGCAAAGTTTGTCAGAGAGGGGGGAAAAAAATATAAATAAATAAATAAATAAATGCCAGAAGAAGAAGAAAAAAAAAAAAAGAGTGCAACTCCCTTACAGGGAAAATAAATTATTAAATCAAATCTGAGGTAAAATGTTAAATTAAATTAATCCTGATATTGATTTGCAGTCGTATCACCCAGAGCTAGCATTAACATTTATGGTACTGCGGGTAGGTACTGTAATAAATGTTACAATAATGTTTACAGGCTGATGTTTCTTACAGATTTTAAAGTATTAAAATCTACATAAAGGGTCTAATAAACATAGGAAGTGTGTTAGCTGTTGTTTGTTTAGACGTCATGTCTGGTACAAAACACTAATTGTGTACAAAAAACAAGAAAAAAAAAACAAACGATTTCTGCGAGCATTTGCAGAAACTAAAAGCATTTGCATATTCTACAAAAGCTGTGATTCTATTTTACTTTTGAAAGAATCGATAAATTTGTTTGTCGTTTGTAGTTGAAAGTGTGAATCGATTCCAAATCGAAACCTAGTTTCACTCGTCGACTCGATGAATCGAAACGGCCGATAAAAGCTTGACTGAATCGCACAGTGCCTGATTTCACTATCAAAACCTGACCGTGTTTCTGCACCCTGTTTCTCCTTCGACAGTGACGGCGTTCCTCGAAACACGCAGGAAGTGGGAGGGGCTGGAATACCTCAGGATAACCCCAGTCAGGAAGGAGCACCAGAGAGCTCTGTAAAAGTGGATGTGATTAAATTATCCTGGGACGGTCACTGCTGTTTGTCTCGCGTCAGATGATCAACTGTGCTGTAACTGATTGACACTGACGCTACTAATAACACTCACACACACTAGAATGTGAATATGTGAAAAAAGACGACACAGAAGGACGCACGTCTTATCAGAATCCCCGAGGTAGACAGTTACGGTGTTTGAAGGTTTAACCCTTTAATTCAGGAATGTTTTCTCTGGGTGGGGCAGCTCAGTGTTGAAACAGAGGGAGATTTCCTGCTCCCAACCCCCAGCAAACTTTACACTTACACACACACATATATATATATATATATATATATATATATATATATATATATATATATACACACACACACACACATATATACACATGTGTATACATATATATATACACACACACACACACACATACATACACACGCACACACACCTCTCTCTCCCCTTCCCCCAACACCACCAGCCTTCTACATTCAATACCTCTATTTCTGGCCTTCAGGAATCTTCAGGTCCCTGATGATAAGGGCAGGACTGTACATGTAGTGCTGCATCCCCCAAACACACACACACACTTCCCCACTACCACCTACCATCCACTCAAGTCTCTCACTTCTAAACACAAACACATTTGTACAAAGGTGTAAGTGTATGTCATCATTTCGCTTTGCTCAGGTTTTTTTTTTTTTTTCAAAACACGAGAAGAAACAACAATGAACAAAATCAGTTTTTTATGAATGAATGAATGAATGAATTATCTGGTTTCGTGTCGCACGTACACACGATCAAATACAAGTGATTCCTGGACATCGTTGCTTGGAGTGGTGCGTCCTGACGTCGATCATTTACAAGCTTAATTTGGATGAAAATTAGATGCAAGTCAGTGGAGGAGGGGGAATGTATGGCCTCACTGTCCGTATCTCTCTCTCCTTCTCTCTCTCTTAATATATGACTTTAAATGCACACCAACTCCATGATGCAATTATATATCATATATACACATTATTTATTCTCACTCAAATTTTAATGAGATGTGAGAAAACTAACCAAGTTTAATATTTTACATTTAATTCTGTGTTGATATGCAACAGAAACTTGAAAGTGACGAGTTTCGAAAACTTGAGGCCACATTTAATACCAATGAAAAAGACAGCAATCATGATGTTCGCATTCGAGGGGGAAAAAAAAAATCCCCATGATACAGTCGAGCAGGCGAGGGGTTTCGCCGAAAGTGAAGTGTGTTCGAGCTGAGACCTGACGTGTGCCGGCTCACAGGCGATACTGAACATTTGTGAAGCTTTGTGAAATCGGTTATAAAATCTGTTTGATTACATTGTTGAAATTTTGATAAATAACTTATATTTTTCACCATGAAGCCTGTTTAATTTCGCTTCCCTAGGTCAGGGGTCGGCAACCTTAAACACACCTTAAAAACCGTTTCTCACCAAAAAAAACAAACAAACACCACAAAAACCCTTGTAAAATGAAAACACTGCATATTGTTTTCACCTTTATGTTATGTATAAAAATAAATAAATAAGAAATAAAAAAAACTATAGTGTGTCGCATTTGTGAAATCAATAAACTGCTGCAGAGAAAATGAAAACTTATGCAACAAAAACATTTTGAACTCTGGGGAAAAAAAAAAAAAGACTCTGGGTTGAAGGTTACTTTCAAATACAATACGCAGTCTATTTGAGTCCTCGTCGTATTTATGAGATAAAAAGCCGAACTTAAATGATCTACCTGCAGCAAACCCAAAGCGCCGTCCGCTTGTGTGTGCCGTCACCCTTTTATCGTGTGTACTGGAGCGTGCGGTCAGCTGTCGAACTGAATAAAAGCTCAATGAATCACGTGACGGCGGGCGTCTCACGGTTATGTCGACGGTTATGACATTTTTTTGAGCGACGAAATATTCAACATGTTTTATTTTAATGTTACAGGATCACCATAACCTTCAAATTTATAACTACATTAAATACTTCAAAGCCTGATCTGGGACACGTAGCTACTCAGATACTCATATTTTAAATGATGCCACATTTCTTGGGACACCCTGTATATACTGTATAAACATACATATACGTAAACATCTACATGCAGGGTTTAAGAAGTAAGATCGGAACAGAGGCTGTGCGTCAATGAGCCAGAGCGAACGCTAATGACGCATCTCAGGTTGGCACCACGCACCGGTACAGCCGAACAAACACCGTGACCACCTCCGGCTCCGATTAAAAGTCACGCTCGTCTTAATGAGTCGATTGACGTTTCTCGAAAGAAGGGTGAAGTAATAATAAGAAAAAAAAATAAAGTGCGACAGGTGCGGAAACTCCCATCGCCGTCTTCCTCTAAAGGATTAATTTTTGTTGGAATTTTCAACACCTCGTTCGTTCCTGCGTCGTGCTCTTCGTCTTGTGCTCTTTGCGTCAGAGTCCCACGGTCATACGACTTTTACGCTGAATGTTCCCAAACGGCGATGTTTCTGTTCTCTATAAAATCACTCGTTCCCTTACCAGCCTTTCTTTGTTTGTTATTTCTTAAAGTTAATGAAATGAATAAATAAGAAAACACTCATGGCTCATCATATTATGGAGAAATCGCAGCCTATTTAACCATTTTGTTACAAAGCACTACACACGTACACAAACACGGCGCTGTCCGAGTCCCTGCGTAACCTGTTGCTATAGAAACGATACCGCCTGCCAATCGCGGGATTCCGTGAGGTCGAGTATGTGGAAGAGGGCAGACGGTCTTTTAATTTCTTTTATTTGTTACTCTACTTTCATGTCATGCAGCAGCTTCGAAATTTAGCAACTTCCAGATATTATGAGGAGAGCGAGCTTAAAAAAATAAACAAATAAGGCAATAAAAATGATCCGACACTGAAAGTCAGATAAACATAATCTGAGAGTTTCTATTGAGTCTGAATGAAATACTACTGTTTAATTTCAATTCACGGTTAGCGCACACTATTTAAGAAGAGCGCGGTGTGTGTTACGCTCCGACAGGAAAACCACAACCTCGGTCGCAGTGAGAGCCTTAACCGTTTCCTGTGTCTTCAGATTCGGGTGTTACACTACACGAGGCAGTTCGTCCTGTCTCTCTCTCTCTCTCTCTCTTAGACGAGCCTCACCGATCCTCTGAGCCGCAGCGGCTCGCTCCGTTACTGCACGGACGCCTAAAACATCCCACTGGTGTTTTACTCCCTCTGAAAACAAACCCGGAACTGATTAGGACGGTGATGAAATATGGTCGCCATAGTAACCGTATTTTACCCTGTGACGCGTGTAGTAGACGTTCCAAAGCCAAGACTCGTAATGCACCAAAATGTACAGAGCTGCTGATGTGGCGGAGATTTTTTCAGGAAGGAGATTTGAAACTGATTTTCTTATAAACTTGTATAGAGCATGAAGTTCAAACATGAACTGCTGTGGCATAAAAAATATTTTTTTTTAATTTAAAAAAAGCCACACACACTTCAGGACGTGATTTTCTAGGAATAGAATCAACTTACACAACCAGAAGATGCACTCAGATTGTGAGCAAAGGTTTACACAGCTAATCATTTATCTCAAAGATTTATAATAGATGTAGAATCATTGTAACGGCCGAAGGCTTTGATCTTTATTTGATGTTCAAGTCAAACCGAGACTTCCGGTGTAAAACTGACCGGCGGTTACAGAGACTCTGAGCTGCAGGAAAACATTTGAACGGTGCGAATGTTTTAAAGAAAGCCGCGTGTGTGACTGACGCAGTGGCTCGGAGCGTACTGCAGTGAGCGTGTGGAAAGTCTGATCCTTGGGGGGAAAAAAAAAAGAAAAAAAAAGACGGATAACTTGTCGCCAACTTGCGGAACAGACGCTTCTGTCTGTGTGAACTGTACACGCCATCGTTCACAGACACCAGTTGCACGTTACGGGAACTCGTCTGGGAGTTATCGCCACATCGCCCCTGCGGTCCTGCTGACCTCGCTCCGAGATATTTCCACATATTAAGGATTTCAAAGGAGTTTTTTTTATGAATCTCAAAACTTTGTTCTGTTATTCCGCGTAATTAAGGATTAAAAGTCCCGCTTTGACTTGAACGCCCTTCTTATTTCTCTTACGTTCTCCAACGTGCTTTGTGATCACAGTAGAGTTGAAGCGGGACAACAGTCTGAAACGTGAAGATCATGTGACTGTTACGCACTTCACATAAATTTGCACAAACTGCTCTTCGGTTCGATGCAAATGCTGAACGTCAGAGACGGATTTGGACGAGAATTCCACTGGGTGTACGTGCGTTGTATCTATTTCATACCGTTACAGTCCCGGAAAAGCAACAAAAAAAAATTATAAAGAAATGTATTATTCGAACAAAAAAAGCTGAATAAGCCTTTAACACGAGAGGATAAAAACATTCTTTAAAAAAATATTAATAAAACCACAGACAGGTCCAGATCTAAAGAAAGGAATTGTTCACAACAGAGGCATAACGAAAATCTGTTTCCCAATGAGCGCGCACGCGCACACACACACACACACACACACACACACACACACACACACACAAACAGCGCTGATTACACCATGTTCGTGTCCTTCAATCAAAACGCTATTAATCACCTCTGGATTAAACAGAGAGGTGATGTTCCTCAGATAATACCACAGGGAGGGGCTCAGGACCCCAGAGACACACAAAGGATTATGGGGGTCAACTGAACGTCCCACTGCGGCCATCTCCACACACACACACACACACACCCCATGTTACTGCTGACAACAGAGCTCCTGAGCGTGTGCTCATTCTTGGTGTCAGACAATGATACAGCAGGAGTAATGACAGGAGCTCTAGATCAATGATACAAACATGCAGGCTCACTCTCTCTCTCTCACACACACAGACACACACAAACACACACACAGCGACTAAAGAGGAATTAACTACTTTGTAGACGTGCCGTTATGTGAAAATAAGACTCGACGGTTTGTAAGCATCCGCTTGTCTGACGTACGCAAGATCAAACAGAGCTTCTATCGTTTCCATGGTGACATCACACACACACACACACGCGCTGTGTAAAATCAACGTGCGTTGTTGTCGTCGATCGGCTGTTAACGTGCTTTCTTTGAGACACGTCGACGACAGCGGCGGACGAGTTTCCCGGATTCCACGACAGACGCCTTCGTTCTGTTTAAACCGCACGCCGCCGTCTCGTTTCACTTCCTCTTCAGCTGGCGGTGTGATGATGGCACGCTCGGAGGAAATGAAGCCGGGCGGGAGGGGGAGGGGAGGGGCGGGGGGCGCTGGCACGGGTCCAGCACAGGAGTCGTGTTCGCACGGCCATCACACACACACACACTACTTTCAGTTTGTTAATGAAAGCTCTACCCCCTGTGCAAGGGAATTCCTCTGAAGAACTGTTCTGGGTTTCAGCTCCACTCCAACACACACACACACACACACACACACACACACACACACACACACACACACACACACACACACACCTCCTGGGAACTTTGTCAAAACTGCTCTCGACACACTCTGGAGTCTGGCCAAGTGCTGCTGAGATTCAGCCAGGAGCATGGGAAACACACACACATGCTCTCGCGCTCTCTCTCACACACACACTCTCTCTCTCTCTCAAAGTGAAAGCGTGACGTATGAGCTCTGGCGCGATGCCAGCACACACTCGCGGGGTTTTCTTTCTCCTCGCAGCTGACAGCAGGAGCGGCTCGGCGTGACTCAGGCTCTGTGGGATTTTACAGTGCGCGCCTCCTGGCACGGGTCCAGCGCTCTGAAACACTACTGAGCGGCATTCGACGAAAAAGCGTGTTTCAGAGAAGGTGTGTGTGTGTGAGCGAGAAGGTGATTTTCTTAAATCAAGGTGAACGTCACTGAATTCAGTGCATATTTTAAATATAAAAAAATAATAAGAATACAGAAATGCTTCGTCTGAGTCGACTCACCTGAAGTGAGTGAATCCGAAAGACTAATAGACTAATAGAAGACCAATAAATAAACAGCCAAAAATAAATAAACCGTTCATTCCTACCTGTTTGTTATCGTCGTAGCCCCAGTCGGCCTGCCCGTTCGGAGACGTGGCTGTTTGGGGACCGGCGGGTGAAAGGTCGTCCTCGGGCTCCTCTTTGACTCTGACGGGAGACGAGTCGTCTCTCTGAATCCGGGCTCCTGCGGCCGTGCTGGCGGCGTAGCCCGTGAACTGCCTGGCCATTTCGCTCTGCTGGAGCGCCAGCGTCTGCTTGCGCAAAAACTCCAAGCCGCTCACTGGGCCATCCTCTTCCTCGTTGTCGTCGTCGTCCTCCTCGCTGCCTTCGCCGGCCATCGGTTCATTTTCGACATCGTCGTCATCGTCGTCGTCGTCGCCCGAGTCCCTGCCCCGCCCGACTTCCTCCAAAGCAACACCGTGCACCTGGGCTTTACCGCCGGCGCCCAGCGTCGAGGCTCGAGCCGCTGCCAGGATGGCGTGCTGGGCGGCCACTTGCTGAGCGTACATCAGGTGTGCGTCGCGCAGACGCCGCTCCTTGCGCTCCATCTCCAGACGTGCCTGCTGCTGCCGCTGCAGATGCTCCATCACGGCCTCGAGCTTCACCCCCGCGGCACCCGCCTGAGGGAAAACGCTACCTCCTAAACTGCTCTCCTGAGAGAAGGGAGGGGGAGGGGGAGGGGAAGCCGGAGAGGAAGTAACATAGTCGTCAATGACCTGCCATAAACATGCAACTCTAATTACATCTCAGAAGCGCAGAGGCTTCCACGTGCAACCGAACCGCTTTAATCCAACCATCAGAACAACAACAACCCGATCAACAGAAATCGTCTCTCGTTACTCAGCAGATTGTTATCCTTCTGGCGATCCTTTTTCTCTAACAGTCAGAGCGGCGGGATATTTTTCTCCGTCTTCGATATCAGTAATGCTGAGCACTGAGTGCACCGGATCAATACCTCAGCCTTGAGCTGCTCTCTCGGAAATAATGCATGAGCCAGCACAAGGCTTTCTAGGTGTAATTGTGGTGTCAGGACTTCGGCAGACGGGAGGGAGAGGAGGGGGGGGGGGGGGGGGCAATAAATTATACGACTGCCTTTGATCTCCTGATCTCCAATTAACATTCAGTGGATGCGAAGATTAGGGTTACACTGAGAACCAACAGGAAGTGCCAAAAAAAAAAAGATTCGGGCAACGGGTCAACAATTTCATGAGTGATTTGAGTGCAGTGTACGGCCCATGACGTTTCCATCAGACACACACAAGATTGTGATGAAAAACAACTAACACCAGATCCATCCAAGCAATTTTCAAAAATACAGCCTTCTATCCATACATTGCAATTATCACAAACCACACCCACAAGCTTTTTTAAAGAATATATTTATAGATAATTATACAGATATAAATAGCTCTATAAAATTATATATAATTACTAGCGCAAGTACCCATCATTGACAGGGGAAAAAAAAAATAGTTTGCAGAAATGGTTAAAAGGTTAAAGCTAAAAACAAGCTGATCAGCTTTAATGTAATCAGTGATATCATCATTATTATTATTATTATTATTATTTATTATTATTATTACTATTTCAGGTTGAAGACCACGTACATGTCGGCCTGCAACAAAAATTAACCCCTTTAACTACAAGATTTTGAATCTACTGGTCATTTTACCTGATTACAATTAATGAGGAAATTAAAACAAATAATTCTTACATCTTGTTTACGCTAAATTGTACTTCTTTTGTCATCAGACGAATAGATACACTCCCTGTTCGGTAATCGGAGAGTGAATCACAGACGAGAAATCGAAAAAAGTAGACCTGATAAAGATGAGGTTTTGTCTTAAAACGACTGCAGTGCGTTAAAATTCACGTGTACCACTTCAGCGCTGAATTTATTAGCCAATCCCAGGAAAAACATTTACGTTTCGCTTTTCTAATTAATAACTATTTCGATTTTGTTGCGGCATCACATAAAACTGGTTGGACAGAATGTCATGAAACCTTTGCAGTACTTGGATATCTGCCTGAGGTTTAACCTGCACCACAAATTAAACCAAACATTGAGTAGAGTTTAAGTTATGAGTCGTTAACTGACGACTCGGATTATGACAGATTATGTCACAACATCATGCATAACTGGCTGGACAGAATTTCATGCAACTTTTGCAGTACTCGGATATCTGCCTGAAGTTTGACCTGCACCACAAGTCAAATCAAAATGATGAGTAAAAGCGATGTTATGAACGGTTATGTGCCGGATTTTAAAATGTACTTAAAATAAGATATATACTCAATGTAAATCAACACCTATACCAATAAATATTAACTGGAAAAGCTAAATATTTCTACTGGGACTAGGTATTAAAATAACAAAAAACAAAAACAAAAAAAAAGATTAAAACAGACAGGCAGATATTTATTTCAGAGTCTGGTTTTGTGTCCTTTAGTGTTACCCCTGAAACAGCTCATTCTGGCCAATGTACAGACAAAATATTTATTTTATTTATATAGATAGTTATATACATGTGGCATAAATAGCTCTATGAAATGATATATAATTATATACCACATTGCACTTGATCATTCATGGTCATATAATGCACAAGAAAGCATTTACATGTGCTCAAAACAAGATCCAGGACACTACAGCACGACCCACTAGCTGCGCTCGTGCACTGTGAAGCGTTTTAAACACTCTCGAGTACGCTAGTGCGCAGTACGGAGCGTAGTCATGGCGACGCGCGAGCACGCGACGACTGATTTCGTAGCCTACTATGTTTACATAGATACTAGCTAGTACGCTTGTATACTGTCACTAGTATCTGCACTGTAAGTTAATGGGGAATAACCTAGAAACAAGCGGTTCAAAACGATTTTAGCTTTAATAACCCGACACTTTCGCGGTGATTACGATAATAAAGTCAACATTAATTAGACATGTTTGAGCCTCACCATGTGAGCTTTGCCGCTGTTGGAGTTCTCCACCATCCCGTCCTTCGACCCCCGTGCGTCGCGCGCGCGCTTCACGTTCTCAACCGCTCCGGCTCAAGCGTCACCCCCCGCCGCACGCGCGTGCAACTCAACCGCCACGGACCTGCATAGAAGTAAATAATTATAATGTATTCTTTCAAACATAACGGGAGGAAAGAAAGAAAAAAACCAACGACAAACAAACAAGAACTCTACCTAATTACCGTAAACAGCTAGCGAACTCCAGAATAAACGGGTTTAACGGCGGAAACGCGAAGCCCCCAAACGCATAACCTCCTAACGCCTGGAGCGCGCGCACACTGCGTGAGTCTCGCACAAGCAAGCAGCACGCCCCGCCTCCTATAATTACCCCACGCCCACTTACGCCTATATACTATAAAACCCCGCCCACTCGACATGCAGCCATCTCCCATGAACAAGTCCAGCACTTCAGCCAGTGTTCATAAAGAGCAATGTTTAATATTCAATACTAATTACCCTTCAGTCGGGTTATTTATATATGTATATGTCGCATATATAAATGCATACACACTTCGGACAAAGAAAAATAATATGATGTATATTATATTCATATAATAGAGAGAGAGAGAGAGAGATTGCTCATCCTAATCAATCACACACACACACACACACACACACTCTAGTCTAGTCTGAGCTCACTCTCTCTCACCCCTGGACGAGGTGCCAATCCATCACAGAACACACACACACACACACACACTCATTCACACACTATGGGCAATTTGGTACCTGAGTACTTGAAGGAAACCCACCGAGAATGTGCAGAGAAAGGCAATTTTCATGCACATAGACCCAGAGGTGGGACTCGAACCCGGACCCTGGCAGTGCAAGACGAAAGTGCTAACCACTAAAACCATTGTGTCACCTCTAGTCTGAGCTATTGAAAAAAGTAGGCCTTTTATGAAGAACATAAAATTATAATATTACGGCATGCTTAGTTAGCTATCACAATTTTAGATTTTTTTTTAGAATGAGAATATACTGAAGTAAGTATAAGGGTACTCAGGTGATCATAAGTCTTTTTTTTTTATACATATATAAATCGGGGGGGGGGGGGGGGACTCATTCTCAGAGGAGCAATATTTTTCATTTATTTATTTTTTAATTTTATTTAATGACGATTATTATTATTTTAAAAGACCACTGGTTTCACTGGTAATATAGGAGGAAAGCAGCAAAACAAGATGTTGGGATACCCAAGCGATTAGTGATATTTTTGAATTCAGAAAAACCTAAACACAACGTTTCAAGTTTTATAATGAGGTTCAAATCAATCGATCAATCAATCAATTTTACTGTATTGTGTATCAAGGTTTGGGGATCCCCTGGACATCTGACATTTGTTTTTAACTACGTAAAAAAAAATCTAAAAATAAATGAAATAAATAGTTATACTCAACCTGGTTTTCTAATAAAGAGCATTTAAAATGAGAATAAACTGGGGACTGGGGATTACCGGAGAAGGAGCCATTGTTTTTTTTACAGTGTTCTAAACAACTTGCAGCATTAACATTATTATGTCGTTATTCATCTTTCTAAAATGAAGTGACTCATTACTTTTGGTTGATGCTTTAACTCCAATCAAATGAAAAATAGAACAACTAATACAGGTGGAGCTTAAACTAAAGAACAGAAACTATTGTTAACAACAAAAAAATAGCATAGTGTACCTGGATTTGGAATAATAATAATAATAATAATAATAATAATAATAATAATAATAATAAATCATTACAAACTTCAATAACTATATTTGATTACATCTAATATGTAAAGTGTACAGGAGTAAAAGAAAATCCTTAGAAAACATGGATTTTTACATTTACTTCATCAATTAATTTCATTTATTACTTTATTTCTTTAAAAAGAAAAGAAAAAGCTCAGAGCACACACAGCACACAATCAGACACATATTGCATGAAAGGTTTTCTCTCTTATTATGAATTATTTTTATCAACAAGAACACCAAGGCACCCAAAAGGAGAGATAATTTAATCTCAGGACTGCATGTCGTCCATACTGTTTGTTTGTCTCGGGTTCCTGTACATGGTACAGTTTGCTATCAATCTGAGATTATACACCAGTGGCTCAAGAGCTGTGACGAAGAGGCTTTTATTAGATCTAAAAGCCAACAGCATTGTTTATTAGAGACAGAGAGCAGAGTGTCAGTGTTAATGAAGCAGGATGTCAGAAATAGCACAGCACATAGAGAAACTCAAGACTGTACACGCAATAATAAAAATGATGATAATAATAATAATAATGTTTTTATATAGCAGTTTTTATACAAAAACAGCTCTTTACAAAATAAAATGTATAAAAATCAACAAGAGATTTTAATGCATTTAATGCAATACACAGTTATATGTATAAAAACTAAATTAATACAAAATGTAAAATATATTACAATAAGACTTAACTATAATTATAGGAGCATACAGTTACAGTTAGTTAGTCACGTTTGCCACCTAGTGGTGAGATCCAGTATCACACAGTGACTTGATTTGTAGTAATAAATGCAATCAACCTGAGTGGTTTCTACTAAGATTGAAACTACCTGAGGGCCCTTATGGGTTGTTTAGATGACTGAGTCATGTGTTTCTCCCTGAACATCAATACTCTTTATATACTATATATGTATATGCTACATGTACGTGTATGATACATACAGCATTTTTAGCGTCCTAAACATAAAGGTTTACTGTGTTTTTACTACAACCTGTTCATATGGACTCAGAATGGTGTTGTTTAATACAGAAAAACATACACTGGTACTAGTAAGTGTTCATGTGCTGATACAGGATTTCTCTAATGAGAGGTTCATTTAATGTTTATTGAAGGAGTCTCCAGTGTCAGAGCTTTGGAACACAGGAAAAAGAGTCTTCATGACAAAAGGAGGCTGGTGAGGTCTTTATTCTGTACCATTCTTTAATCAAAGTGAACTTGTTTCTACAACATTAAAGACGTGTGAGTGTTTGTATGATGCGCCACTGTTTAACAAACACAAATCTGTAAGCATAGTTGCAAGCAGCGATGAGCGGGCCCAAGCACCACATTTAAAGGGGACATACCAGTACCATTAGGACATAAATGTAGAATCCTATATTTAGAAGTATGTTGGACGCGGGAAAAAAAATCAGCACGCTAAGATGTCACTCAATGTGATGTAATTTAATATAACGTCACACAAAGTTATTAACCATTTTCCGGCATACGTTAAAAATAACCCAAAATAACCGACTTCCTGTTAAGTGGAGCCCATGACATGCAATGCGAAAGTATTTGAAAATACGAGATTTAGAAGATTACAACGTTTCACATGTATATGTGCAAGAGTGTATGAGCTATGCAGCAAAATTTAGTGTGATGGTTTTATTCCTTACATACATGTTTATTTCTCTTTTATTTAGAAAACCACTGCACTTTAATTCATACCTGCATTATTACTATTTTTTTGCAATGACTTTAAATGATAGTAAAGTGTTGTGTAATAAAAAAAGTCATTCTTGTATTCATAAATTCAAACATTTTAATCTCAAGTACTAGTAACAGATTAGTTACAGTAAAAAGCCAGATGTTATACAGGTGTGTCGTACTAACACTGCGAGTCTTTACGCATGAATATGTACATTTATGGAAAATGAGTGTTTTTTTTTTTTCCCCACAATCACATAAAAACAAAAACAAAGTGAACTTATTGCATGTGAAACAGTAATAATTAATACAATAATTATATAAGCAATAATTGCTACTTGGAGGGTGAAGAATAAAGATTGTCTGATAAGTTGCATAGTGTGGGAGACGAAGTCTAGACAGTTCCACGTCCATTATGTTATCCATATGTTAACCACTCGAAATAACACACACAAGGCATCAACAATAGCAAATAACCTCTTTTAAGCTAAGAATCAAACTCATCCCTTTCCTCCCCCTCCTCAAATAAACTTCCATTTGACATAAAACACTACGCTCGACACAGATACTGTACATCCTCACACGGGACGTTAGAAAACTTTTCTTTCCTTTATATTTTTCAGTAAAATGTAGTGATAAATCTTTTTTTTAAATAAATGAGTGTCCCTTCAAGGTGAATAAATAGACTGTCGCCTGTCCTGGATTATTTCCCTATATTTAATATTTAATATAATGCACAGCTCATTGAAACTAAAATCTCTCTCTCTCTCACGCACACTTAAAAAAAAAAAAAAAAAACAGTTAATTCAGGTTAAAACTGTGCAGCAAAATGTAGTGAACTGGGTCTTAATCTTGTAAATTATTATCGCCCTCTGATTGCTGCGAGGTGAATCGCACTCTCTCATCATCTCTTCAACCAATGTCAACTCCTCCCTATTTAAAAAAAATAAAAAATCAATCAATTCTCACGACTTGTCTAAGCTCGGTCTGAGAAGTGTAACAAAATGCCAAATGTATCACAAAATAACACAAGTCTTTAAAAAAAAAAAAATCACTAAAACACAAAACACAACAGCAATGGTTTAACTATTAAAACAGAAAAGTATGCTTGTTTCCTACTGTTTTTTTCCTCACATATCAGTAACATGTATTGACATTACAAAAAAAAATTGAGACAGTCCGACAAAAAAAGAAAAGTAAATACTGCTGTCTCCAGGCAGACCTGTCTCGTTAGTCAAAGTGTCGAGTTGTCACGATTAATGGAAAGCTTCCTCAGCTTCACACGAGAGAAAACCTTGACCTCGGGGGGTCGTTATGGATTATTCAGATTATTCGGCAGTCGTTATGGATTTCCACACGGAAAGTCGAGGCTGAACAGTTCTGTGATGTTCTGGATTCCGGTCCTGGGGTTACGTTTCGAGATCAGAGGATTGTTTGTATTAAGTGATTATTAGTTGAGGAGTCTGGCTCAAGTGTTTCAGACACTGGATAGTGTGTGATAATACTAGATATATACTAGTTAATAATATGAGCTAAGTTAGATAGGTCATGACATAAGACAGTAATTTCAAATTAATGCACTCTCAACGTACTCCGCTCACACTGCGATGCTTTTCAAGCATGACGGTAGGGAAGGGGGCAGTGCTTCCAGGGCGTGGCTTTATAGCCGACAAACTAACGTGCTACATTCTATCTCATTCACACATTCTCTACACAACTTGTCCTGGTAACGCCGATTAACTTGATCTTGGAACCGGAGGAAACCAACAAACACAGAGAGAAGACACAAAAACAACGTGCACACAGGTGAGGATCGAACCTGTGACCCTGGAGGTGCGAGGCCACTTATCCACAGTTCCTGTAAATTTAGCAAATACACGAAGACTCAATCGTGTATTTATGTTTTCGTGGCTTCCAGGGAGTGGAGGTGAAGCATACCAATCCACTTGACTAAATATCAGTCCTCTTTCCCCACGCTGCCATCAGTCCTTTGAACCGCGGTCCATTTGTATCGACGGAAATTTCACAACTTGGATGTTCGCATGTCTGGGAATACCGGGGACTATCTGACAGTTCAGAACATCCTTATAAGCTTCATTTGCTGAAAAAGACAGCTCTTTTGTGTCATTTTAATACTAACTCGTACTAACCTTCCCTGGAATGTTTTTACGCACAATGTGTGAAAGCATTCAGCTCAACCGATTAAGACAGGACCGAAATAAAAATGATTTACTGTCGAAATGTTTTAGTGCTTAAAATTGGTGTGGTCTAATAATAATTTTTAAAAAAATAAATAAATAAAAAAAGAAGTTTAGTCTAGTAACCTAAACTAGCATTTGTAACTGAATCTGCACCACATCTGTAGCATCTGGATATTTCCATTTCTGAGGCACTTCTGTGTGTGTGTGTGCGCGCGTGCTTACTTTGGGCTACGTGAACTAATTTTCATCAGAAATGATAAACTGTACAGATTAAATCTTCTGGGAAGAAAGTGCACGAATATCACGGAAATGTTGTCTTCTCTCGGTGCAGGGACATGGATCTGAAATCTAGAACTCGACAGATGCATTACACACAGAGATCATGCAGAGACGTACGGTGCATGCGCTTGTATACCGTCCTGACCTTTTTGTTAAAGCTGCAATAATACAACAATTGGAAAGAAAAAAAAAAAAAAAAAAAAAAGGACATCTCTGGTCTGTTCTGTTGAGAAAACAGGATGCAGATGAGATTGGTGAGATCGCCGCAGGAACTTGGGAACATTTAATACGTCGAGCGTGCTCGCTTCAGTAGCGGGGTTTTCCTTCTCAGAGCCGGGATTTCGCTTCCTGCGGCGGCGCGGTGCTGAGTGAAAGCCGAGTCCTTCCTGTCGAGAGAATCACTGAGGGCAGCAGGACGGGATGTCGGAGAAGCAGCAGCAGATGGAGGAACCCATGGCTTTGGGAGGAATGAGGTCCAGATCCTCGTCGTCGGGGATCTCGTCTAGGCGGTATCCGTCTTTCAGCAGCTGCTGACTCAGGTCTGGATGAATCTACAGAGGAGAAGTGGCGAGACGAGAGAGGGGGAAAGGAGGAGACGTGATTTAATAAACATGAGCAATGAAAAAACAATCTGTGGCTAATTACTGGATTATTTTGTGCTATAAACCAGATACTACTACACTAACCGAATCTACTAATATAATTAGGGCCCAAGCACTATGACATTAGCCCTATGTTCTCAGAGTATGTTAGTGCTGTTCTTCACGTCTATTTTAATACAACATGTCAAATAAGAGTTTTAATATTTGAATAAATGCATTATCATTACTGCGCTTACGTATTGTTCTCATTCTCACAAACGAACTGACGGATGTTAAGTCAGATTCAGGGAACTGCTGTGCACGAGAAAAGAGCGGTTACATTTCTTTTATGGCTTTCATTGGCTGTTACAACTCTGAGAATTTTATGAAGTAAAAATTAGACATTTTAGTGAACTCAACATTTTCAGAGATGTTCAAAAACGTAATAAAAAAATCAACGGTGCTTGATAATATGGGAACCTGATGAGATCTGTGGAGAAAAATCCTGTGGTTGAGTCGTTTATGAACATGAGGAGAGGAAACACGAGCAGGAAGGCAGTGTAGTCGATCAGATAAAAAATTTATCAACCTGCATGTTTTTTCGACTGTGGGAGGAAACCGGAGTACCCTGAGGAAACTCACCAAGCACGGGGGAGAACATGCACACCCCACGCACACAGACCTGAGATGGGAGTTGAACCCTCGACCCAGGAGGCACGAGGCCGCAATGCTAACTGCTAGCCACAGTGGCGCCTTTTAAACTAAATTCTGAACTTGGAGTAAGACAGACCTCTGTTACTCGCTAGTTAAACTAGCTTCTAAATGAGCAATTATAAACAACTGAAGAAGAAAACTTCTGTGGAAAATTGTGAAACTTCTTTTGTTTTGACCTCATCTAGTTGCCACAAGCTGGCCACATGATTTGAATCCTCACTAACTTCCCACGAAAGGTTACTACTGTCTCGTCATCATCGTCGTGTTTTACCTCTGCTGAGGAATATCCAGAGGAATACTCCAGCTCTACATCACTGAAAGAGAAGCAGACAGGAAATGGATCAGAAACTTCACAATAAAAGCACGCTTTAACCTCTAGACACTTCAGTTCTAATCATTATTAGTAAAATAAAAACAAAGCAAAGTACACAATCTAACAAGTTATGAACCTACGACAGTGTGTCGGTTTACCTGTCCGAGTCCAGAGACACTAGTGCATCTTCTGCGTTCTGACTAAGTGCTGCGTATCCCTTATTGAACTTCACGCTAAATGAAAAAGAAAAGAAAAAAAAGAAGTTACAAATCAGCCGCGTTGCTGAAAAATATACAGAAGAAAAGTTAAACACTGCACAGAGTGGACAAATTTTTTTTTTTTTACATTTTTTTTATTGACTTTTCATATAACCACATAACAAACAACACTTCAACCGGAATACAATCACACACCACTCCTTACAAACATGCTCAATTTAAAATTGACGCTTTAGTTACGAGAAGAAAAAAGAAAAAAAAAAAACCCAAAGAAACCAAACAAAAAACAAAAATTGTAATAATAAGATATATAATAAACAAAGTAATTAATTAATTAAAAATAAATAAATAAATTGGTCAGAGACAGAAGTTGCAATGTCCAAGTAAAAGTCGGTACAATGTCCAGTAAAGTCTGTATTCACCTTTACATAATATTTATGTATGGTTCCCAAAGCCGTTCAAAGTTTCTTTGCTTGCCCTTTGCAATACACACGTGGACAAAATTGCTGGTACCCTTCGGTCAATGAGAGAAAAACTCACAATGGTCACAGAAATAACTTTAATCTGACAAAAGTAATAATTTAAAAAAATTCTATGAATGTTAACCAATGAAAGTCAGACATTGCTTTTCAACCATGTTTCAAAAGAATTATTAAAAAAAATAAACTCATGGAACAGGCCTGGACAAAAATTATGGTACCCCTAGACAATACTGGAAATAATGTGACCAAAGGGACATGTTAATTCAAGGTGTCTCCACTAATTAGCATCACAGGTGTCTACAATCTTTTAATCAGTCAGTGGGCCTATATATAGGGCTCCAGGTAGTCACTGTGTTGTTTGGTGACATGGTATGTACCACACTCAACATGGACCAGAGGAAGCGAAGGAAAGAGTTGTCTCAGGAGATTCAAAAGAAAATTATAGACAAGCATGTTAAAGGTAAAGGCTATAAGACCATTTCCAAGCAGCTAGATGTTCCTGTGACTACAGTTGCACATATTATTCAGAAATTTAAGATCCATGGGACTGTAGCCAACCTCCCTGGACGTGGCCGCAGGAGGAAAATTGATGACAAATCAAAGAGACGGATAATCCGAATGGTAACAAAAGAGCCCAGATAGATTTCTAAAGAGATCCAAGGTGAACTTCATGCACAAGGAACATCAGTGTCAGATCGCACCATACGTCGTTGTTTGAGCCAAAGTGGACTACATGGGACACGACCAAGGAGGACAACATTGTTGAAAACAAATCATAAAAAAGCCAGACTGGAATATGCCAAACTACATGTTGACAAGTCACAAAGCTTCTGGGAGAATGTCCTATGGACAGATGAGACAAAAATGGAACTTTTTGCCAAGGCACATCAGCTCTATGTTCACAGATGGAAAAATGAAGCATATCAAGAAAAGAACACTGTCCCTACTGTGAAACATGGAGGAGGCTCTGTTATGTTCTGGGGCTGCTTTGCTGCATCTGGCACAGGGTGTCTTGAATCTGTGCAGGGTACAATGAAATCTCAAGACTATCAAGGGATTCTAGAGAGAAATGTGCTGGCCAGTGTCAGAAAGCTGGGTCTCAGTTGCAGGTCATGGGTCTTGCAACAGGACAATGACCCAAAACGCACAGCTAAAAACACCCAAGAATGGCTAAGAGGAAAACATTGGACTATTCTAAAGTGGCCTTCTATGAGCCCTGACCTCAAGCCTATTGAGCATCTTTGGAAGGAGCTGAAACATGCTGTCTGGAAAAGGCACCCTTCAAACCGGAAACAACTGGAGCAGCTTGCTCATGAGGAGTGGGCCAAAATACCTGCAGAGAGGTGCAGAAGTCTCATTGACAGTTACAGGAATCGTTTGATTGCAGTGATTGCCTCAAAAGGTTGTGCAACAAACTATTAAGTTAGGGGTACCATCATTTTTGTCCAGGCCTGTTCCATGAGTTTATTATTTTTTTTATAATTCAGTTGAAGCATGGTTGAAAAGCAATGTCTGACTTTCATTGGTTAACATTCATAGAATTCTTTTTTATTATTACTTTTGTCAGATTAAAGTTATTTCTGTGACCATTGTGAGTTTTTCTTTCATTGTCCACGTGTGTATACTCTTCAGATGTGAAGTCCATAAAACTGAACACAAGAAATCATTTTCTTAAAAATACAATTTCAATTTGGCACGCTGCTCATAAATATATTGGTGATATGCCAGAACTGTCCCAAGTCACTCCTGTTTGGGGTAATGCACAATTTATACCAGGCAATAAAGACGGAGGCTTTAAGTTTTGGAATACAAGAGGCATTCAGAAAATTATGGATTTATATGAAGATTGAGTTTTACTTTCATTTGATCACTTATGCCAGAAATACTCAATCCCCCCCAAATAAAAAAAATATATATATATTTACAGTTGAAAAGTTACATGTCGGCAAAAAAGAAACAGATAAGCTATTTACCATCTTTATCAAAATTAGAGGAGATAACTCTTAAAAACTTAGAAGGAAGGGGGCATATATCTATGTATTACAATTTTTTGGTTAAATACAGCCCTGAATCAACATTAGATAAATTGAATGCCTGGAAATTGGATATGCAGGAAGATATTGATGAGGCAGACTGGAATGAGGCATGTCAGAAAAGCACAAATGCAAACAATAAATACAAGGTTTAAATTACTTCAATATACAGTAAATGGTTAATGAGAACCTACATAACTCCTGTTAAACTTCATCGTATGTCTGCTAACATCCCAGATGTGTGCTCTAACTAAATGTCGCGATGAGAAAGGCACATTATATCATTGTCTTTGGAGATGTCCAAAAGTTTTGGAAAAATGTTATTTATTGAATGCATGTCGAACATGCTCGGTGAGAATATTCCTCTGAATGTTAAACTTTGCATACTTGGTATATACACACTGGAGTCAATTTTGAAGCAGACTAAGCTCATAGATTTTGGCAAGTGCTTTACAAAGTATTTTTGTATCGCATCCTATTAAGCTAATTGGCCTGTAAGATGAACACTCAGTTGGGGACTTGTTTGGTTTTAGTATTAATGTTATGCTTAATGAATCTGGGAGCATTCCTGTCGTAAAGGATTCCTCATACATATCAAGCAATGGTCTTATAAGCTGTCTCTTAAATGTTTTGTAAAATTCTATTGGAAGCCCATCTGGTCCAGGCGCTTTACCACTATTGATATCTCCTATGTCTTCACTGAGATCTTCTATTGTTAATGGGCTGTATAATGTTATTTTCTCATCTTCTGATATAGTTTTAAATTGCAGCTGGTCAAGGAACAGTTTCTGCACTTTTCTATTTCCATTATATTCCATTTAGTATAGTATTTGATAAAAATCCCAAAAATGATTATTTATCTCTGTTGGATCCATAGTTAAATTACCAGAATTCAACTTTATACTATTAACGGTTCTTTCAGATTGCATCTTCTTTATCCTCCATGTTAACAGTTCACCTGCTTTCCCCCCCTGATCATAGTATTTTTGCTTAGTCCACAGTAGGCTTTTTGCCACTTTATCGGTTGTTAATTTGTCATAATTAGCTCTCAAGATAGACAAGTTATGTAGCTTTTCAGGGTTATTATCAGTATTAATTTCAAATTTTTAAATATGATCTTCTAAGGTTTGTAGTTCCTGATTGTAATGTTTAGCTTTAGCACTTGTATAACTAATAATTTCTCCTCTTATGTAAGCCTTAAATGCTTCCCATCTAATACCTGCCGTAGTTTCATTGGTATTTAGTTCAAAATATTTATTAATACAACTCTCCACAAATTTAATAAACTCTGGGTCCTGTAACAAATAAATTTGCAACCTCCATCTAGGACAATGTTTGAATCTTCCTAAGTGAATTTCCATAGACACTGCTGCATGGTCACTAATTACTATACTATTGTACCAGCATTCTTTTACATTGGACAATAAGTCTGCAGATATTATAAAATAATCAATTCGTGAATAATCAATTCGAAATTGAATAGCAAGAATATTCCCTTTTGTCTGGGTTCAGCACTCTCCAGATTTCAATTAAGCTTAGATCCTTCATATAATCAATTAATGTTTTCCTAGTTTCTGTATGAGTTGTATCCCTTTGAGTGAATCTGTCCAATATTGGGTCAAAGGTACAGTTAAAATCACCTCCAATTATATTAAATCCCTCCAGATCAGAAACAGTTAAAAATAATTTCTCAAAAAATGATGGGTTATCTTCATTGGGACCGTAAATGTTTATAAGATTTATTTTTTGTGTCAAAATACTCCCCTGGACAATTATATATCTTCCAGAAGGGTCTTGAATAGTTTTAATAACTTGAAGCGGCAGCGACATATGAATGAGGATAACCACACGTCTTGCATGCGAACTGAAGTTTGCATGGAATATTTGGCCTGGCCATCTTTTACTCACGCTATGCATTTCTGATGTGATCAAATGTGATTCTTGCAGAAATACTATTTTAGATTTGAGATGTTTTATCCTATTCAGTACTTGTTTCAGTTTGACCAGTTTTCTCATTCCCCGAACATTCCAACTTGTAATTTTAATATCCATACTACATTTAACTTTCGTTTCCTCCATAGATTACTGTCTTAGTATATAAGGAAATATATAAATAAGAAGAATAAGAGAGAAAAGAAAAAAAAAAGGAAAAAAAAGGGGTAATAATAAATGAATAAAAAATAAAACAATAATAGAGTGGGTGCAAATGCATACAAACAAACACCTCCTACCCCTCCCAAATGTTCTACTCCAGCATTCTCAACCGAGATGCCAGCCTCTCCTGTTAACTGACCATCTGGGGAACGTTGATCCACAATATTTGAGGAGCAACTAGCCAACGTAGCTCGGCTCAAGACCCACAGTCTGCTCCTTTCCCCCGTGCAAGTTAAACGTACAATTCAATTTCCCTTTTAACATAAACATGTAGCTTGATCTTATCAAGAACGACACCCTTTATAGGCTATACATAATCAACAAAATATACATGGCAAAGCCAATTCAGTTATACCCAACCAATAAAACAGATAAAACATAAATGTACAATAGGCATAAAACTCAACATGTCAACTAAATTATGTTTCAAATGACCTGAACTCGCTCCCACATCTCGATCGTCTGTTGTATTCTACAGACAGGATTTCAACCTGTTGATGCCGCTCAGATCACTTAACTGATGATTCTATGTTGGCTGTGAAATGCTTTTGTAGAATTTTTCAGCTTCTTGCGGCGTTGGAAAAAGATGAAGCTTGCCGGCGTGTGGCACTCTCAGCTTACAAGTGTTATGTTGAAAACCGCGGAAAGCGTTGATATCCACAAACAGCTTTGTAACTGGGTTAAATCCCCGTCGGATCCGCACTGTCTCAGCTGAGAGGTCCTGTGAAAAGGATATCTTGACTCCGTCGTGCATGATGTCCCGCCGCCTGGATTCCCGGTAGACAAATTCCTTCTCCTGAAACTTTAAGAAACTGATGAGTATAGCTCTGTTTTGGTTGGGTTTCCCAGACGCTAGTGTGCGATGGACCCGTTCTAAAGTAAACGACTTGTCCGGCCCCAGCCATTGTGCCAGCATTTCGCTTATGAATTCAATTATTATGAGTGTTTTCTGGCCTTCGGCTCCGTCACGTATACCATAAAGACGGAGGTTTTTCCTTCTGCCACGGTTTTCCAGGTCTTCCGTCTTTGATTAGAGGTACGCGATTCATTTTATGGCCGAGTCAAGTGTAGCTTCGTTCTTTTCCGGTGACCTTTCCATATCATGAATGCGGCCTTCAGCCTCCTCGATACATGTTGTGTTGGAAGAGACATCCCGTTTTTTATATCTGACACCTTACTTTCCAACGCCGTCACTGAACTCACCATATCAGTCAGACGAGTGTCGATATTATCCAACTTCGTTCCGATTTCTGCTCGAAGCGTTTTCAATTCTTTTAAAACTTCGGCTAAGCTATCCATTTGGTTAGCTTCCACGTCTCTCGGTAACTGTTCACTTGACGAAGTTGTTTTAGCGCTCGTCTTGTGCCCTCGAGTAAAAATGTCACACTGTTTCGTTAAGGAAGGCTTTGACATGTCAACGCGATGTTTTGTTAACAGATTATCAACATATATTGAGGGTTTTTATATTAAATCGTGCATGGTTGCTCAGAGCTTCTCCGCTAAGCTGCCATCCTGGTCTCTGCCACGTGAGCCTATAACTATTCTAATGCTTTAACAACATCATAAATATATTTTATATTTAACCAGTTCTGACTGCATTACCTGAACAAATTGACATAAAACAAATTATGAATATATGAAACTCTGACTTATATACATACATAAACACACTCTACGATACTCAGACACACACAATCATCGCTCGCTTTATTGTTCACACTAAGCATTTTCTACACACACAAACTGCTGCATGGGGTGTTTTTTATTTATTTGTTTTGCTGATATGAGTGAGCTGATTAGAGCAGAAACCCTGTCCTGATAAAACACACCACGTAAACCACGTTCAGTCATCTTCCTATCTGGTCCTTAAGAAAAAGCCACAGCGTTTAATGTTGAATTCCTGATTCTGATTGGTCTCAAGTCCTTGATTAACACGGCGTTAAAATTAACATGGCTGCTCGGGTTAAAAAGTCTAAATGCATATAAAAATTTTTTGCTTTAGCTCAATAAACATACAGGGGAAAAAACAGGACATGCATCAGTCTAAAGGAGTTGATGAAGAGCTGATCACTCACTTCTTCGCTCCGTGCCTGGGCTGCTGAGTGACCAATCCCCCGGAGGAAAAGCCTTTCTTCTTAAACACTCTCCTCGCCATCTCTCTGGGTTTCTCTGTCAAACATTCACATTTCTATTCACGCATCTATTCACAATATCTTTGAAAGAATTATGACATTATGTGGAACTAACTGCACACACACACAAATATAAATGCATATACTTGGGGGGGTGTTTTTTCCTTTTTCTTTAGCTTTTACTCACGCAGCTTCATGTTTATGGATTTGGCCATTATGTAAGGCCCTCTCTTCTCGACCGCTCTGTTTCCTCCATCCACAGCCGGCTTCGTCCTGCCGCTCCTGCTACTGCCGGCCTTTGAGGGAGGAAAAACAAAAAAGAAGCTTGATTTGAAAAAGAAGCTTGATTTGTACAGTAAAGGAAATACTTTTAGCACAGTGAAGCAGAAAACCCGTTTCTTTATGAGTTTATGGCCGAGTCTTTATGCGGGCTGGCATGAATCGTCATTTTTGCTCTATTGTGTTTTGAAAGAATGAATGATGGTGGAATAAAACTGCCCAGTGTTTCCCAACACATAAGAGTATACCTGAGCCACCAAATTATAGTGACAGCTGTCCAAGTATATTTGCTTTCCATGATCGATTAACTAGTAGCGAGCGCTTCCC
Source organism: Clarias fuscus (assembly GCA_030347435.1). NCBI lineage: Eukaryota > Metazoa > Chordata > Actinopteri > Siluriformes > Clariidae > Clarias > Clarias fuscus. The sequence goes on along the minus strand of CM059210.1, from coordinate 6,408,359 downwards.
TCTCGCACTACCGCTCTGGTACCCGTTTATTCTGCTACCACGTGAGCGGTGTAAATGCGTGGGAGGCAGTAAATGCAGCTGATGCCAGCTGCCAAAAAAAAAAAAAAAAAAAAACAATAAGAAGAGCGTACTGACGGTTGCACAGGCTCTGCAGAGAAACAGAGTTTTGCACGGTGAATGAGGTCTTCTTGTTTTTTTTTCCATTTTGTGTAAGAGGATTAACCCTTAAAACTCAATCCATTTTACAGAGAAGTCCTGCCGATGTGTGTTGACGGCGAAGGGCATTTGAGCTGATGTTCTGCTGTCTATGTTTACGAGGGACGTCATGCACTGAGAATGAGCATGGGACGCGATTACCCACAATCCCACAGGGCAAGAGAGAGAGAGAACCACTGGCCCAGTTGTGATCACGTGACGATCGGCAGACAGAGAATGCATACTACTAGTGATGCTCCGATTGATCGGTCGCCGATCATAATCGGCCGATAATAGCTTTGGGAAGTTTGATCGGCAGTCTCTATAATGGCCGATATAGAAAAGCCGATCAGATGACGCAAAACTCGCGGGACAATTTTTTTTGTGCGTTGCTAAAATGGCTTCACCAGTCTGGCAATTCTACGTGTTGTGTGAAAAAGACAATACATTAGCAATCTGCAACCTGTGTAACAAGACAATTCCACGAGGCGGGAAGCAGCCAAAGCATTTTAACACCACGAACTTCATCAGACATTTGAGAGAGCGGGAGAGTTCAGCAACTCGCGCGCCGCAGCTCACTCAGCTCTCGGTAATACCACTATCTCACCTACGCAGTTTCGCGCGGTGGCCGAAAGTACGGTTCATCATGATTCACCGCGCGTTTTAGCGCTGTGATTACGTTTCCATCTTTCCGCGCGAAACATTAAACATGTTTGCCAAACGTTCAATTTTTTAAACAAGAAAAATTACACGTTAAATTTTTTTGCCGGTCCTCGCAGATGCTTGCGGACCTTGCAGAACTTCCGGTGTTATGCGCTAAAATGCCCCCCTGCCACAGATTGCTGCCCCCCCCCTATATAATCAACAGAAATTTATAGGTTTATGAATTACAAATTAGACCAAACGAATTTGATTATAAAATAAGCAATATAAAAAATACATGTTTAGGAATTTCTTTCCTAAATATTTTTTTTCATATACAAGATGGATTTTTTATATTGCTTATTTTATAATAAAAATAATTTCGTGTAAGTCTTCATAACAAATATTTATTTAGTGCGAACACTATACATGACATTATACATTTACATGACAAATCCCTGCAAAATAAATGTGTCGGATTTTATATTATATGAGAATTTGTATTAATGGTCATGACACCTGTGACGTGCCTAGGGTAAATTATAATAGTGATATCATATTTGATAATAATAAACCTATGAATTTCTGATCTGATATAATAACTTATAGAGATTATATGGGGGGAACTGTTCCCAATTACTAACCAAACACAGGCTTCTATGTTTTAAGTTGACATGTTGCTGGCCAATAAATACAGTTGATTTACATTGTTGTTAAATATAGTTTAATAAATATGCCACATGAATTTTGCCACTAAAAATTTAGCTTGTTGTGCAAAACACTTGCAGACCAAGTTACTCGCAATCTAAGGTTTCACTGTATTTATATAGAACTGTGTTTGCTGACTGTTGAATATAAATTGATGAACATCAGGAGGTATCGATTAATCTTCTGTAATTTCAGCTCCTTTATTTATCATCAAACCCATTGATTTGGGAAAGAATCCATAGTTTAAAAGCATGTGCCCATAGTATTGACTTGAAAAATGATTAATGAATATTTAATAAGAGTTCCAAAAATATTGGCACCGTTAGTAATCATTATGAATGATGAGCCAAAACAAAAAAACAACACAAGGAACTTTTGATTAACACCTTATCAGGAATTAGGAATCAGGCATTCCTTAGCAGGAATTATCATTTACTCAAACAAACGAGATTCTCGTTTCGGACTTCGAACGAAATCTCGTGAGATCTCAGAGCAAAACTTTCCGTTAATTTATTTGTCATATTTACAAATCATGTTTCGAGGTTTTCTAAACACAAAAATAACATTAATTACTTAGGTTTTTACTCAACAATAAAACATATGTTTTTAAAGACATTTTCGTGAATAGCGTAAAACAAAATCATAAATAAATAAAAGCAGCGCTAGCCGTTTGCTAACACGAATGTCAGTTTTCAAAACCGACTTGTTTAATGATGTCATGTTGTTTACTGCTTCGATTCTGAGAAAAAGAACAATAATTAACTGATTGATATGAATGTTATTTTATATAACTTGGATAACGGTTAACGGCAGCTCGAGCGCGCGCTAACAGCTACACAGCAGCTAACGCACTTAGCCTGACTAGCGCTAGCCAGGTTCTGCAGAGTAACGCGAAACTAAATGATTTAACTTACTCTCACGGACGGGGACCCGGCTACCAGCGTGTCCTGCTCCTTCTCCTGTTCCTCCATGATGTCGTTCATGTTGGAGCTGACAGCGGAAAGTTCACAGTCATGTCAGGGTGTGTGTGCAGGTCCCGAAACTCATGTTTACAGGCACTGTGTTACATCTGACTCCGACCGGAAGGGGCGGGACCAAACCAAAAAAAAAATCGCTTCTCTAGGCCTGAGTCGATTCCCATAGCGGGATGTCACCGATGACGTCACGGGTGACCTACAGAGTCATTTATTTTTGTTGGGAAAATATTATATTCATAAATGACATTGTTTTCTTCATAGCAAAAATGAATCGCAAAAAAATTACGTTTTTTTTGCGATTTTACCCACCTAATTACAACACTAAAAATAGCATATAACATAATATTAATACCAAAAAAGTGCCAAATTTGTGAATTTGTATAATATTTGATTATACTATTTGATTTACTACATCTGTACCCTTTTACTGTATATATTTAGTCTGTATTATTATTATTATTATTATTATTATTATTTTACTTTTTATTTGTTTATTTATTTTTTAAAATGTCTTCCTATATTATTTATGTAATCATAATGCCATCCAATGTCATATTTTAATGTTGAAATGTATTCTTTTAAAACAGATTCTATTTAAAACAGACCTTTCAGTCAGCTTTTTTCGGGGGATTCCATGAGCCGAATTCCATATATGTCCTGCTTGAGCAATGTTTTTCATTTTCTTTTTATCTCCCAAACAATATCAGCTGCATTATGTACAGAAGATGATCATTTATAATGATGATCAAATGTATTTAGACAAAGAAATACAAAACTGGTCATACTATTGTATAGTCATAAATATGTCTGTTTTAGGAAAAGTAATAGCAATGAGTCAGCTGGGAGCCAAAAGAGTCTACTCATATTTTTGAATGCGGCAATTAGCCTAACCCAGATGTCTTGGGACTGTGGGAGGAAACTGTAGAACCCGAGGAAACCAACCAAGCACGGGTAGAACATACAAACTCCATGCGCACAGACCCCAGAGCCTATTTTACTATAAGTATGTGTTAATGCTATACATAAAATATCTGATTCTATATAAGTTGAAATAAAAATTTAAATTTTCACTAAGCCCTGTAAAAAAAAAAAAAAAAACAAGAATGTCATCTCAAATTAATATTAATACCAGCGAGGTTAGCTTTTGAAGTTAGCCACTGCAGGCTATCCTACCCTTCCCTACACATCCCTGAGATTTAACTCCATATCGGTCACATTTTAACTTTTGTATCACAAATTAAGGATGTCACTGTGTATTAATATTTAGTCCAACAACTGTATTTGAATTTGAGAAACGCTTTGACTATTTTAAAAAAATATAAAAATTTTAGCCTGAAGATGTATCCTGCTTTGGCATGTAATTCAAGTGACATTAGCTGCACAGTAAGTAGAATCACTTACAGCTAACTTATAGTGCATGGAGCATATGGCTCCATGCACTATAAGTTAGTGTTTAAGTGTATAAGTGTTTTGTGTTCATGCTGTGTTTATGACATGCATGAACACAAAACATCTGTATAGGACTAAAGCTTGCTTAGAAAAAGATCCTTACACAATCATTAGCCATTCATTTTCTATCAATGGTATTACGCTAAGTGGCCACCAGGGGGAACCAGAGCCAACCAAATGTCATCATCTCATTCTCTCCATCAGGGTTTGTGAGGACACCAAACACGTTCATCACAACAACACTCTTTCTGATTATTGGTTATTGATGTTATATCCTGCCATTCATACCATTTTCATATCATGCCAACTAACAAGAAGATCCAATCGAAGCCTTCATAATTATTGGCACCCTTGGTAAAGATTTAAATATATCCCGAATGGCCAGTCACTGATGAAGTCAGTAGTTTATCAGCTTAATATTACGCAACAAACGGTAGAAATCAGATCTAACACCTAAAGAGAAGTGAAATATCAGCTACATCGTTCACGTCTCCAAACAAATTAATATCTCGATGTTATACAACACGACTGAGGGAAGCCTGCCACGATAACAGTGTAAATGCATAACAGTTTCCATTTCACAGTTCTTATCTAATTCACATTTTGGTCCTTTAAGATTCTAGCTTATATATGATTAAAAAAAGATAAATATATGTATGAAACATTGATATTTTATACTTATGCTTTCAATATCTAAAAAAATATTTGACAAATTACATTTTCTGCAAGAGATACAGATTTATCATGTTTCTCAAACGGCACATAAAGAAAGATATTGTGTTCAAATAGGAAACCTCTCTCTCTCTCTCTCTCTCTCTCTCTCTCATTTATTATTTTTCTCTCTCTGTCTCTCTGATGCATTAATTTATCTGTCTGTCTGTTTTTATTTGTCGGTGGTCTGCTTCTATCCATCTCTGTCTGTCGGTCTGTCTGTGAGCTTGTATTCCTCTATTTGTCTGTCTGTCTCTCTGTTTGTATCCGTCCCTGTCTGTCTGTATGTTGTAGTCTGTCTGTCTGCCTGTCTGTCTATCTGTCTCTGACTGTGTGTCTGTCTGTATGTATGTCTGCTTTAGTCTGTCTATCTGTCTTTGTCTGTGTCTCTGTTTGTCCTTGAGTGTCTGCTGTAGTCTGTCTGTCTGTTTGGTGGTGTTTTTCTGTCTTGTCTGTTACTGTCTGCTGTAATCTGTTTGTCTGTCAGATTGTCTCTTTCTATCTGTCTGTTTCTATATGCCACCGCATGTCTGCTGTAGTCTATCTGTCTCTGTCTGTGTCTGTCACTGCCTGTCTGCTATAATGACTCTGCCTGCCTGTCTGTCTGCCTGTCTGTCTGTCTGTCTGTCTGCCTATCTGCTGTACTCTGTCTGCCTGCCTGTCTGTCTGCCTGCCTGTCTGTCTGCCTGCCTGCCTGTCTGTCTGCCTGCCTGTCTGTCTGTCTGTCTATCTGCTGAAGCCTGTCTCTCGGTCTGTTTGTCACATTCTTTGTCTCTCTTTGTCTATGACTCAGTCAAGACATCGCTCTCTCTCTCACCTGCAGCTTCAGAAGTGCCTCGGGTTCAGACAGAGACACAGCGCCTCTCGCCGCTTCGCCCTTCTGTTCGTTTCAGTTACAAGTGTGCTGAAGATGACTTTCCTAACATAGTGCGATCACATTCATCCTCGCCGTAATGAGTTGGCGTGCGGAGAGGCGAGAGGAGGAGAGCCTGTCTCAGTCAGAGCCGTATCCTGACCTCAACACTCCGGCTGAATTTTCATTACAGAATTAAGATCAGTGTGTGTATATGTGTGTGTGTGTGTGTGTGTGTGTGTGTGTGTGTGTGTGTGTGTGTGTGTGTGTGTGTGTGTGTGTGGGTGGGTGGGGGGGTAATCTAGTGGAAGGACGAGGGAGGACGGGGTGCAAGTGGAAAAGAAAAGATGTCTTTGTGTGTGTGTGTGTGTGTGTGTGTGTGTGTGTGTGTGTGTGTGTGTGTGCAGATTCGCTGTTAAATAATGAGAACGTACGGTATGCACTCTCAGAACCGCAGCTTTTTATTAATAACTAGTTTCTCATTTTCTTTCAAGATGACACGCAGCATTGTGTAGCAGAGCTGGGCGAAGTACACAACAAAACAAAACAGAGCCTGGTCAATATTCCACGGAAATAAACGAGCAGTGTGAAAACGGTGCTCGAAGCGGTGAGTCAGCAGTAAAAGTCCCTCTCTCAGGGGTTTAATAATGAAAGAGCATAAGGTAGATCTTTCATTTAAGTCAGCTGGGGCGAGGAGGAGGAGGAGGAGGAGGAGAGGTTTATTTATTCCTCGTCTTATTCAGCGAGTTAAAATATCATGCCGGAGTAAATTTTATATTTTATACACGACGGCTTCACTCCCGCGCTTCATATCCATTAGACAATCGAACGTGTTTAAACTCCTAATATCATCTTAATAACGCGGAACAAACAGATCGAATGCGATGTTCACGGCGGCGCAGAGATAAAGAGAGAGCGAGAGTGAAATCGTCTCGACGGCAGAACGCCGCTGTACTGTATCTGTCATCCATCTGTTATTATTTTCTCGAGGAGGCGTGAAATTCTGGTTTGGTGTGAAACATGCGCGCCGAAAGCTGCAGGACTAGTACCGGTTTGGCAGCTCCGAGAAAACGACTATAGGGGTTTCATACTGTAGTGTAAAAACATCTCGACATCAATTTCAGACTGCTGGAACAGCAGGAAAAAAACCAATGTCAGGTCATTTCTATTTTTTTTTAAACATTTTTATCTTTTTGTACATCTGAGCAGTTGTGGCAACTTGGTGGTGTAGTGGTTAGCACTGTCACCTTGCACCTCCAGGGTCCGGGTTCGATTCCCGTCTCTGTGTGTGTGGAGTTTGCATGTTCTCCCCGTGCTTGGTGGGTTTCCTCCAGGTACTCCGGTTTCCTCCCACAGTCCAAATACATGTAGGTCAGGTCATTCCCAAATTGGCCGTAGTATGTGAGTGTGTGTGTATGTGTGTGCCTTGCGATGGATTGGCACCCTGTCCAGGATGTACTGTACCCCGCCTCGTGCCCTAAGTCTCCTGGGATAGGCTCCAGGCCCCCCCGTGGTATAGATGATGAGTGAGTGAGTGAGAGTGTACATCTGAGCAGTTGTGGCAACTTGGCAGTGATGGGGTTTGAACCTGGAACCTTCTGATGACTGCTCCAATGCCGAACTACCGAGCTACCCCTGTCTACTAACGACTAACCCATGCTAAACCACTATACCTTTGGTTAATGCAATACAAACCATTGAGGCATTTACTTTCAGCTGATTTTAAATCTATATTTTTTTCAAATTGTGACACTTGTACATTTTACTAAATTATTTCACACATATTTATTTATAAGTCATAAATTATTGAACACAATAATTGGGTCGTTAAGGAGGACTATTTCCTTGAGCAACAAACTGACGTCCAAATTAAACTGGTTTGATAATCAGATTATCAGTCTTAGTATACACGGTACCTTTTGGCGAACTACAGCAGAACCACGTTTAAATGAAGTCTCTTAAACAACGTGACCTTGTGATTGACCTTGAGTTATAGATTTACCCCTTTAATTGTGTTTGTAATATCTGTACTATCATGTATTCATGCCCCATACCGAGCATTCCTGGGATCCACAGCATCATCCTGACAAGTGTTTACCAGTTTAACAGGCATGGCAGGTGACCGCTTAGACCTCCAGGCCAGTAGGGGGCCCCCTTGAGGGCTGACACTCTTATTTATTATTTATAAGATAATGCTGATGAACGCTGGTTGAGCTGTGGGCGGGGGGGGGGGGGGGGGGGGGGGGGGGGGGGGGGGGGGATGGAGACCTTAAGTCTAGATTCTGTCTACTGCAGATGGCAGATGTGTGTGTGTGAACTTTAAGTTGGTTATGTGCGGTTTTATTATCTACGGTGACAGTTATCAATCTCCACCTGGGTGATCAACCTATGTAAACCACACACACACACACACACACACACACATGCACACAACCAGATTTACACAGAGCACCTCACACTTCCTACTCTACATCACAAACCTTCGAATCCACTACATGAGTCTGAGCCCCAGGTGTGTTTGGGTCATCAGGAGCTATCCATCACAGGGCGCACACACATATACACTCATACACACACACATTCACACACTATGGGCAATTTGGGAACGCCAGGTAGTCTAATCTACATGTCTTTGGACTGTGGGAGGAAACCGAAGAATGCGGAGGAAACCCACCAAGCACGGGGAGAACATGCAAACTCCATGCACACAGAGATGAGAATCGAGCCTGGCCGGGAATCGAACCCGGACCCTGGAGGTGCAAGGCGACAGTGCTAACCACTAGTGTGTTTGCGTTCGCAAACTGTTTGTCCCCTAAAAATCACACAGAAGTGACAAAATGTGGTTCCTTAGCCAATTATGGGATGTATGATACAGTGTCTTGATATCAATAATGAAATATATATATATATATAATAATTATTATAATAATATTTAAAAAGTTATTATTAAAGTGATCTGGTACCTTGCCCATTATTGATTTTAAAAAATATTTTAAAAAGCCCACATAAATTTAAAATGACATTTATTTAAACATAAAAATGTGCAAAAAATATACAAAAATATACAAATCCCACAGAAGTCGCCAAATGCGGTTCTTCACCCAATTAAGGGTTAACGGGTTAAAGGGTAAAGTGTCTGACCCTGGTCTCCATACAGTCCAGAACAGAGGATGTGGGGATCAAATGAAGCGCAGCGGCTCGAGTTAGCGATAAGCAGGGAAGCTACTGAGATCTCAATCTGCTCTAAGAAACAAAGCTAAAGTGCTCAACTCTGGGACTTGGGCCTGACAAAATCCTTTTTTATCACACTCTCTATGTTTAGTAAGTATGAAATGTGATAAATAACACATTAACACATTTGGTATTTAGTGATTATCTCCAGAGATCATGAGGAATTTAATTACGTGAAGGAAAATGGCGCACTGAAACACATTAAATATGTCATTCACAAAGTGTTTGCTAATTCTGAGGCTAGTTTCGTTACTTTAAGTTGTATTAGTGTTAGAAAAAATGTCAGTGACTGCATGGAGCCCCTGGAGGGACATCATATACATATATAAGTCTGGGTCTTTTAAAATGCGCTTAAAACGCGATATATATATATATATATACATAAATAACAACGACACAAGCTTGCTAATAGAAGATGGTTAACAGTTCTAAATTCTGCTAAAACCACAATGATTTGACTTCCGTCCTTTATTATTTTCAACCAAAGTATTTCATTTCAAAATAAACCTTGGACGGGAGATGTGTCTGAGAGCGCATTGTATTCCTTACATATTTCAGGTCAGGGTTGCTATCATGCTAGCTACTGTTTGATAGATGAGCTATAAAGCTGTTGTTAGTTAACTTTAGCTAAAGGTTTTTTCCTTCTTGATTTTATTTTAGTGCTGTCAATCAATTAAAAATCGATTAAACACAATATTAATTATCAAAATAATCACATCTGGTGATGTTTCCTCAGTCGTCCTATTACCACGTCATTATCACACACAGCCAGGTAATGGTGCTGCCACTATGGGAAGCCATTAGGGTCCAACTTGGTCTTATGATAAATTTTCATTTAAACAAATAATAATGTATTAGAATTTCCAGATTAATCACAGGCGTCAACACGTTAATATTGACAAGTCATAATGTATTATTATTATTATTATTATTATTATTAATTAATTAATTCATTTATTTATTACATTTATATATATTTGTATTTGTTTTTAATTATCTGCTTTATTTTTTTTTCTACTCATGCTTTAAGTACATTTTAATAATTAAATGAAGAATTGATGATTTCCTACTTCAGTGAAACATTTGAAGTCGTACTTCAGCAGTGATCGCACTTACCTGAGAAATAAAATAAAATCGAATTATTTAAATTGCTTTGGTTTTCTCCAATAATAAACCAATATCAGTTTAACAACTTCCTTGCAGAAATGTTCCTCTCTCTCTCTCTCTCTCTCTCTCTCTCTCATTGGTTTGTGTTTGGATTGCTCTCCCAGGCACGGACAATTTCACCGCTATTTCCTGTCACGGGCCTTCGCATCTTCTAAACAAGCTCTCACAGAAGCTTTCGTAACACAATTCATGCCTTTTGGGAATCTATGCTGTGAAACATGACAAGTGTGTGCGTCTCTGTGTGAATGTGTGTATGTGTGTGTGTGTGTGTGTGTGGGTGTATTTGTGCATGCATTAGTCGGATATCTTGGCTCGGAAAATGGATTGTTTATTAGACAAAAGATTTCACTCAGAAGGAAATGAGTAAATGTATCTAAAAGCTTCTGTGTTTTCAAATCTCAGGAATGCCAGCAGGCCATAATCCCTAAACCCGCTCTCTCTCGGTCATAAATTATACATCACTGGATACCAAATGACAAAGACTCTGTTTACCCAACCGTGCTTTACACATGCCATAAGTCAGGATTATATACAGATAGGGATTATCCACATAAGCATGCACATGTTCCTGCTTACAGCAACAAAAACAAACAGAGAATATTGTAAAATGGAAATATATTGAACATATTCAAATGTGTCTATTACTGTCTGTCTCTACTGAGAGATTTCGTTCCGAGATATCACGAGCGGCGTTTGAGTCAAACCGGGACTTTTGATTGTACAGAATAACAGAACAAAGTTATGAGAGTAAAACCTCCATTTATTTCTCCATATAATCCCCTGCTACACTAATGCATTTATCCCAGTGTTTCACTAGTGCTTGAAAATCATCAAGGTAGAAAGTTTTCATGATCTGACTGCCTGCTTCATGTCTGAAACACTGGCCTCCCAGGAACTCCTTTAATAGCATTTCCAAATATGTACTGTGAAACTGGCTTGGAGTGAGTTCAGGACTGTACGTGTACATGTGATGTGGCAATAACTCTCAGTCGAGTTCCTGTGATGTGCACGTGGTGTTGCTGAGTGATTGTGTGATCGTCTCTTCTGCAAGTCGGCGACGTGGATTTTCAATAATCAGCCGTTCCACTCGACGAATGTTCACAGGAACGACTGCTGTCCGAGCCACCAATTCAATTCAACCAATTCAATCAATTCAATAAATTTCCCGGTTTGACTTGAACGCCTGGGGTATTTAAAAAATCTATACGTGTGATATTTTTATTCAAAAAAGCTTTGTTTTTACAATTTCTTAAAAGACGAAAATTGATTGATATAGTTAAGTTTAAGTTATTAAGTTAAGTTTAAATTCTATATTTGTTTTGTAATAATATTATAAGTAAGGATCTGAACACTTGAGATAATACTGCTTTAGGAAGATGAAAACCAACGCTGGGTTGCTGTGACGCAGCCAGGCATGTAGTGGATGATTTTAAATAACATCACATCCACAAGTGGTCTCATCTCATCTCATCGTCTGTACCGCTTTATCCTGTATTCAGAGTTGTGGGGGCCTGGAGCCTATGTCAGGAGACTTACGGCACGAGGTGGGATACAACCTGGACAGGGTGCCAATCCATCGCAGGGCACACAGACATACACTACGGGCAATTTGGGAACGCCAATTAGCCTAATCCGCATGTCTTTGAACTGTGAGAAGAAACCCAGAGGAAACCCACCAAGCACAGGGGAATCGAACCCGGACCCTGGAGGTACAAGGCGACAGTGCTAACCACTACACCACCCTGCCGCGCATCCACAAGTGTCAAATATTTTATTATTTTACGGTTATAGTTAATATTGAGGAACAATATTAGATTAGATTAGATTAAACCAAATTAGATTGTATTAGAGTTAATTTTATTGTCATTGTGCGAACTACATGTACAGAGCCGATGAAATACAGTCATCACCTAAGCAGAAGTGCACACTGTAAGTGGCCTACTGTATTCACACGAAATGTGGTACATAAGGGAATAGGTCCAGATATACTGTACAGGGGTGCGAGTGATTAATGTCCAGAAGGCGCAGAGTGTAATAAGGATATGGTATCTATAGTAATATAAGTGTATGCAGTATAACTGTGCAAACATTGTGCAGACATGTCAAGAAGATAACATGCTCAAATATCATAATATTTATATCTGTACGATACAGAATAAATACGAGTGGAATATACAGTAGTGCAATGATAAAGATACAGTAATTATGGATGGTGCAAAGATGCAAAATGGATGAAGCAGAACAATATAGACTGAGAGTGACAGTGCAGTAGTATGCGTATATGACCAATGGTTCAGCCCTCCTGGTATGTACAACATGTGAAAGCTTAACTTTTTCTTAGAAATACATCAAATTCTTCAAGGACATTGAAAGAACAAAGAAATCTCTCTCTTTTCCTTCCTAAAAACATTCCTTGCTTTCTCTTTCTTCCTTTTACAGCATGATTCGGCCTACAAATGTGTTTATTCTGTGTTTTACAGTAATCTCCCCATCTCCACAATTCCTCTGAAAAACCGTAATTGGACCTTATGTAATTAACCGGAACCTGACGCAGTTAAGGACTGTAGGCAAGACAAGAAAAATGAGTCAGGAGTTATATGGTGTAAGTGTTACGCAATAAAGAGATTTCAAGTATTATTACTGGGGGAAAACAAGCAGCTGCGATCTTGTTTGAAGTGTAATTTAAAATGTAAAAGTAAGAAAACAAAAACGTCATCTTAATAATGTTTTATTTATTGGCAAAAGTCCTCAAATGTAAACGTTAACCTTTAATATTCTCAGAAACCTCTCATTCTCATACTTCTGCTAATGATCCTGCAGTATTTCCTGATCCCCAATATTTTTCATATCAGGTCTCGTACTTTTAAGAGGTTTCGAGCCTTCTAAACTTCTGGTAGTGTTCATTTGAGCTTCAGTATAAACAGGACATTTGTGTTTCTGTGACCTTTTGGTTCCTCTGTGAAAGTCTGAAAGTCTGACCTTTAAAAAAAATTATCTGTTTGTGTTTTAGGAAATCTCCCCAACGCCCCAAAAACACACAAACATTCAAAGGAAAATGAGTTCTCAACTCACACAAACACCCTATTTCTTGCCATATATAGCAAGGTTGGGAAGACACAATGGTGTAAACTCAGAAGTGCTTTTAGAGTCCATATACTGTTCAGCACACTGACTTTACGCAGGACAATCGTTGAAACAGAACTGAAGAACAGGAAGCGGGTCGAAAACCTAGGAAGTATTATAAATGGCAGAATGCTGAACTCAGGAAGCATGTCTCAGACTGTCGATTTGAACAGAACCTGGCAACGTACCAAAGGCAAGCTATGGCAGAGCTAGAGAAATAACCAAAACAAACACATGGTGTTTGTGAGCATGAAAACCGTGACATAAAAAGGGAAATTAACTCCGTGGCACCGATACCAACAAACACAGAATGCATACTTGCCTCAGAACTGGGCACACAGAGCCCACAGAGACAGACGGTGGACAAGATGTTTTCCGTGGCGACAGGAGAAGGATGGGACAGCAACATCCTCAGTAATGTCTTCGGGAAAAGACAGGAGAAGGTCCAGGGGGCATCATGCTGGATAGGCGGAGATTACTTCACGTTTTAAGTGGGACAAGAGAGGCCTCGCCACAGGTAGGTCATGGGGCATCAGTATCCTTTGTGCATCCTTGGAAAAGGAGATTCTAACTATGACATTTTTGGCAAAGACCTCAAATGGACTGGCGAAGTCAAGAGGATCCACAGAGTGGAGTCTAAGTATCCACTGCATTGAGTATTGCTCACAGATTGTGGACAAAATTGGTGGGTTAATGTGGACCAGCAACATTCTCAATGCAGGCCTTGGACTGCAAAGGAAGTGCCTATAGACCTCAAGCAAGACAGAAGAGTCTTTGGGGCAGGACTCGAGCAGGACAGGATAGTCTTCAGGGTAGAATTCAAAAAGGACAAGGGAGGCTTTGGGGCAAACCTCAAGCAGGACAGAAAATAATTTGGGGCAGTACTCAAGCAGGACATGAGAGGCTTCAGGGCAAAACGCAAGCAGGAGAAAAGACGGTTCCAGATATAACTCACACAGAATAATAGAGGTTTCAGGGCAGATCTCAAGCAGGACAAGAGAGGCTTTGGGGCAAAACTTAAACATGGCAGGAGAGTTTTTGAAGCAGATTGCAGGACAGAATAGGCTTTGGGACAGAACTCCAGCAGTGCAAGAGAGGCATCAGGGCAAAAATCAAGCAGGACAGGAAATGCTTCGGGCAGACCTCAAGCAGGACATAAGAAGTTTTGGCCAGAATTTGGCCAGAAGAAAGGCTTTGGGCAGGATTGAAGCAGGACAGGACAGACTTTGTCCCAAACAGCAGATGATCAAGGTCATCAGTGTCTAGTGTCTAGTGGTACAGATCAGAACCTCAGCTTCAGAAACTAAAAGTCCTACCACATACAGTTTTTGTCACTAATTAGTTTGAGCCTATATCTGGCTGAAGAGTTGTGCTAATTTGAACCAGATGGTTTAGGTCACCATCAGGGGTTTGCCACCTCTGTTGCAGATGGACAATGGAATTCCAGCATCCTTGGCAAATTAAATGGAGCAAATTTGGCTCTAAGAAAGGCAATTAAATGAAGTGATGAAGTGAAAGGGAAAGTCCATAGAGATCTTCGTGCTCACGCTCGATTTAGTCATTGTCATTTTGTGGGAACATGAGCCAGATCGACTTCTTTGTAGGAGGCTAGAAATGTTCATACATGTTAATGGTAATATGAAGCCTAACTGTATGATTGAGGCTTTGTTCTTTATCCATTTCCACTGACTTTGGTCATCTCAAAAAAATTATGACACCGCAGATCCCCAGAGTCACCTACTGCCTAAAGCCAGACTTTTAACCCTCAGCAGATTTATCCCCAAATCTGTCTCACTTGGACAAGTCTCTTTGGTATAAATGTGTCTGCCAAATATGTAAATGTAAAATTCAGTCTGGATTTCATGTTATCTGTATTCAGGAACCAAAGCCAACGAGCAGTGTGTGGAGAAAGATGGAAAAAAAGGCAGAGTTTTAAGAATCTTCTAAGTGACCCTGCTTGGAAACAAAGACAATGCAAAGATGTAAAGAAAGTACAAACATCAGACAGATGTCCACAGTCTTCATGAACCATATATGTTTAAATGAGGAGGTTTTATAAATACGATATCCTGATTACTGTCATATCTTACTGAGCGCTGTCAAACGTCTATATGATTAAAGTCGTAATCTCACCGTGAAGAAGGTATCGGTTTGCCTTCATTTCTAGGGCAAAGCTGGTGGAGGTGGCGGTGGAGGTGGATGCCAAAGCAAAATAAAAAAGGATTTATTTACACAGGCTGGCATTTTTAATATAGCTCCCATACAGGCATAATGCTTGACTGAACAGTGATGGTGTGTGTGTGTGTGTGCGTTTAAGTGTGTAGGTGGTTATAACTACATTTCAAATGGTAGTGGATCAGATCAAAAAAAGAAATAAATAAAAAAGATCCTAAAATGATGAAAAATGATAAAGGGTTCCTCATGATGAGATTTCACACTATAATGTTTTAGGACACAGCAGCAGGAGAGATGGGAGGAAGATCGATCACCGAGGACACGGGGGAATGCATTAGGCCACTTCCTGTCAGCATTTCTCCTCTGTGGATTTCTGGTTCTTGAGCCTTAATGCACACAATTATTATAAGTATCTTAATGCAGGCTTTTCCATTATCTCCAGGACACGGATCATCATCTTCTCGTCACTCTCAGCGGCTTTCTGATAATGGCCTTCAGGTATGACTTTGTTGCACAGGCGCGTCTCGACCTCCGGATTGATAACTACGTCATAGCTACTAAAGTTTTGTTTTGCTAACATAAGAAGACTGAGTGTTATATGTAAGAATCATCAGCACGGCGGTATAGTGGTTGGCACTGTCGCCCCTGGGTTTGATCTCATGGAGTATGCATGTTCTCGCTGTGCTTGATGGGTTTCCCCTGGGTCCTCTGGTTTCCTTACACAGTTCAAAGACAGACAGATTAGGCTAATTTGCGTTCCCAAATGTGTGCATGTTGACCGGAGGTCCTACAGCAATCAAATATAGACTGAATAGAGAATGAATAGACTGAATATAGATGAAGATTATCTTCTTGTCATCTGTGAGTCTATTTCTCCTAAAAGAAACGAGCACACACACAGTATTAGCGTGATGCTTTACCACGGTATACATAGTGTAAGTGTTCGAACATACAATGGTCACCATTGGCCTCCACGGTGCCTAGCTGGGCTACAGAGGTTCCTAGTTGGATGATATGTACAGTAAAAATGTATTTTGGCATGTAAACTGTATAAAAGTCAGAGGAGCAAGTACTCAAGTAAGAGAAGCTGTACTTCAAAATAATATTACTCAAGTAGAAGTAAAAAGTAGTCATCGAAAATATTACTCAAGTAAGAGTTTAAAAAAATGTATTCGGTGAGAAGAGTACTCAAGTAACTGTTTCATCATAATGTCTGATACTATTTTTTGGGAAATTATAATAATTATAAATTTGTATATATATATATATATATATATATGCCAACATTTTGGCAGATAGAGAAGACACTGCAGTATGAAGCTATTCTTTTGCAAGCAAAACATCTACGCATTCGGCAGACCCCTTCATATTTATGGTATTTCATTATACATAGGAGCTTATACATATAAGGATTAAGGGCCTTGCTCAAGGGCCCAACTGGTATTTGAACCTGGGACCTTCTGAAACCTTAACCAATGTGCCATCCCAGTCCCACACACATTCTTTTTATGATGCCGGGGATGCCTTCTGAAGAACTTTTCCCACAATGCCGCCTGACTACATGTGGTTACTGTTATCTTGGCTGATTGGTCAAACGGAGTCATGTGATTATTGTTGCCGCGTCTGATTGCTGAAACAGTCATGCGGTATGAATGTTTAGAATAAATGCTTAGAAAAGTAACGAGTCGAGTGCAGGTGAATGTAGCCGAGTAAGAGTAGCGTTTCTTCTTCACAAATCTACTCGAGTAAAAGTAAAAAGTATGCGGCAGTAAAACTACTCATAGAAATACATTTTCTTCAAAACGTTACTCAAGTAAATGTACCGGAGTAAATGTAACTCGTTACTACCCACGTCTGATAAAAGTCAGACAAAAAGAGACGAACATCACATCATTCATAGAGCCACTGGAGTTTCACGAGGCTAATCATCCTGTTGTGGGGCATGAAAGCTAATGCTAATGCTAGCTTCTCTTCAGATAACACCATTCTAGTCTTCATTATTAAATCAACACACTATAGTCTGTTTCAGGTACTACACTGCTACAATTCTCAGAGCAAATGCTACTTTTTTGGCATAGCAGATTTGACAGCTAACACTGATCACTGAATGCTTTTTACACACATTTCTTGACACCGGATGGAGAGGAATCAACTAGCATGTCCCTATGTCTCTGTTTACTCCCTGAAGAGTCGGCCATGTGATGTGTTGCTTAATCTGTATTATTTCCCCAAAATGTCATTTACTTTTTAACTGCTTACACAGGCTAGATGTTTTTTTTTTTCCCTCCACTTGTTAATAGTGTATGGGTGTTTTGCACACGTTAGATTAATACACATTGTTCCTGAGTTTCACACGTTCTCCCAGTTCTCCCCAGGCTCTCTAGTTTGCATTTACCTTCAAAAACATGCAAGTAGTTGGAGTGCCTGGAATACAATTGCCCCTGGGGTGAATGAGAGAATGACTGTAAATGCATGATAACATTAAAATGGAAAAATGTCCCGTTCTCTGTGTTCCAGCTCCATCACTCCACCGACCAGGATAAAGCCATTATTGAGGATGAAGCAATGAAAGAAAGAAATCAATTGTTCTACGAATATCTGTAAGAAAAACAGCACAATAATATAAACTCTGACACTGACGTTTTTCTAAACACATCGTTTCAGTCTATTTTAGGATGTTACATTTATATAACATCCACTTGAGCACCAGAATGCTTCAGCGTCGGCTACACAATGTACAAGGAGCGTTCAAATCAAACCGGGACTCGTGATGAAATTTCTGGTGAAAAAGGGTGTAAAAGCGATCGACATTTACAAAAGACTTCAGGCACAATACGGTGATGAGACTCTTGGCTGCAGTAAAGCATTTAAAACATGCAAACATTTTAAAGAAGACCGTAGGCCCGTGAATGACGATCTTGGCCGAGGTGGCTCGGATGCCGAGTGCAGTCGTTCCACAAACATTCAGTGAGTGAAACACCCGATCCTTGAAAATTCAACGAATAGCTTGTGGAAGAGATGCATCTGTCTGCGGGAACCGTAGACACAATCATTCACCAACACATTACAGAAATGTACAGTCCTGACCTCGGAGCTCCTGGGAGGCCAGCGTTGCAGGTGTATTTTTTCGTTGTAAACTAACTGAAGCAATCTTTTTTAAACAGACCATAGAGCAACACATCATAACACCCCAATGTTGATGGTATCCAAGCACTAGTGAAAAACACTGGGATAAGTGCATTAGTGTAGCAGGGGATTATATAGAGAAATAAAGCGAGTTTATGCTCTCATAACTGTGTCCCGCAATCAAAAGTCCTGTTTTGACTTGAACGCCCTTTATATTTCCTACATTCTGGGGAAAAAAAAAAAAAATATATATATATATATCAAAAAAATAATATCAAAAATATATCAAACAATCAAAAGTCCTGTTTTGACTTGAACGCCCTTTATATTTCGAATGTAGGAAATATAAAGGGCGTTCAAGTCAAAACAGGACTTTTGATTGTGGGACTCAGTTATGAGAGCATAAACTCCCTTTATATATATATATATATATATATATATATAAGCTGAACAAATTCATCAATTGCTTAAGTCTTTATTGTAAAGGCTTTGGTGAAATAAGTATTAGAAACACGGTCCATGCCTGAATATTACTGTAGAAGAGAAACAGAAAATATCAGATGTGTCATCTCGAAAGTAGCATTTCACATTCTCAGGAACGTGTTAGCATTTGGACTTCTCTGTTACTGACAAGGGAA
The DNA here is from genome assembly GCA_030347435.1 of Clarias fuscus. Classification (NCBI taxonomy): domain Eukaryota; kingdom Metazoa; phylum Chordata; class Actinopteri; order Siluriformes; family Clariidae; genus Clarias; species Clarias fuscus. The sequence goes on along the minus strand of CM059210.1, from coordinate 6,389,364 downwards.
CAGAACTGAAAGTCAGTCAATCCTGCCAAATGTTCATGAACAGATGGCGCTGTAACACATTATACACTCCACTGGTGCCAAATCACACTTGCAAAATGTTCTGCATTAACACACCTGACTCCAGATGCTACCTGAAGGGATTGCTCCGGCTGATCAGGTGTATTGGAGTAGGAACACCAGTTCTGCAGAACGACAGAGTTTCTATTCAAACACACAGACTGCTTTCCCGTTAGGGCTGTTAGTCTACTTCACTTCAGTGCATTTGAACTCCTACATGTAGTTTTTCAGTCTGCAGTACAGTATGAGTCAATACAGAACGTGCGTAGCTTGAATAAGACCATCATCTTTTTTTTTTTTGGCTTTATTGTGCATGCTAGTTTTGAATACTTTTTCAAAAATGTGATCAGACAAGTTCTTTTTCTGAGGACCTGGAATATGAGATGTCAGAAACCACACCAAAGTCGACCGCGTTGTAATCCAATGTCCAAAAAATACAGCACAAAAAAAAAAAAACAAAGCAGAAAATGAATACCGTTGATATTTGAATCTTTTAAACACAATCCCAGGCTACATAATATACCGAGTAGGGTGTGACTTTTCTAAAATCTTTGATGTTGAGAAATATTTTGACCAAAATTTCTGACCAAAGAGTCTCCAGAGGCTACACATGATATTATGGGAAACATTTTTCACTGACTAAGCTGTGACTGATTGGTACTAGTGATTAGTTATTCATTCATAGGAGATCACCATGCCTTCAACCACTCAGAACATCTATTGGAACTCAATTGTGAACTAGCTCAAGCTATTTTCTTAAATAGACTGCAGAGACCCCAATGATAATATGGTGAAACAGTACATGAATGTAAAAATATGAAAAAAGATAAAACAGTACCGGCTATTAGTTCCCTGAGAACTGGACAGCACAGTGTATTCAGCCATGTTAAGTAAGACTGAAGAGTGTGGATGTGGTGGGGAACACATGAACAATGCTTCATTATTTTGGCAGGAGTGGACAAGCAAAATTACACATTAGTCATTGTGCTGGAGTTTTTTGGAGTGGAAAAAAACAAATACACTTACAAACTCACATGAGACCTGGTATTCATTACATGCACCATTAATGAAGATCAAGGATAAGACATAAAAAAAACAATGATAAATTATTATTATTATTATTATTATTATTATTATTATTATTATTATTATTACAAGTAATCTGCATACCTGACCTCAACCCTATCGAGCACCTTTGGGATGAACTGGAACGGAGACTGCAAGCCAGGTCTTCTTGTCCAACATCAGTACCTGACCTCATAAATGTGCCAAAGAATGATTGGACAAAAATTCCCACAGAAACACTTCAAAATCTTGTGGACAGCCTTCCAAGAAGAGTGGAACATATAGCTGAAATAGTTGTGCCAATTCCATATGGACATTTGTCTCAGCACTCATTCTGGACATTCATGGACACTATGGACAATATGTGCACATCTGCACATATTTCTATTTCATTTTTGCTCATTGCACATGAACACATTAATGCATATTAATGCACACTCCTCGGACATTTCTATTTAAATTCTATTTCATTTCCACACTAGTTTTCTATATTTTTCTGTATTTGTACAAAAAAATTGTCCCCATATTTGTACAGCTAGTTTTTCTTATATTTGATATTTTGTTTTATCCTCTATAGCTATATTTTTCTTAGCTAAAGTTTTTCTATATTTTATTTATTATTGTATTCCATATTTATTTCCTCTAAATCATCCTTTTTAAGGTCACGGGCGGGCGTACTGTATAAGCATTTCACTGCATATCGTACTGTGCACGATTGTGTATGTGACAAATAAAATTTGAATTTGAATTTGAAAAACGTATATGCGTTTGGATACAATGTCATAGTAACAAGAAAAAGTATGTGAACCTTTTGAAATTTTATGGCTTCGTTGTCAGAAAATGTGCTCAGATCTTCATCTAAGTCAAGAGTATTGACAAATATAATGTGCTTAAAATAATAATACAAGACAGATTTTTCATATCTTTTTGAGAACAACCATAAAAACCTCATAGTGCTAGTGGGAAAAGTATGCAAATTTTTTTTTTTTGTTAATAACCTCAAAAAACTTATTGGCTTTGTTAAGAAAATGAGTTTGGAGGTGTGGACCATTGGAACCGGCTAAGATCTGTGTTCATGACTCTACAGTATGTAAAACATTGAACAGGCAGGGTGTCCATGGCAGGACACCACAAAGGAAGCTGCTGATTACTAACAAGAACATTGCTGCACGCCTGAAGTTTGCCAAAGAGCACATTGACACTCCACAGCAGTATTGGCAAAATGTTTTGTCTACTGATGAAGCTAAGATTAAACTATTTGGAAAGAACACACAGCACTACATCTGGCCTAAAAAGGGCTCTGCATATAATCATGGAGGAAACATCATGATTTGGGCCTGCTTTGCTGTATCAGGACGTGACCAGCTTGCAATCATAGAGGGGATTATAAATTCCCAAGGATATCCAAAAATCCTCCAGGGATAAAAGACCAGAGAAAGTCCACAACAGAACGGCTTCAGAAAAAACAAAATCCACCTTTTGGAGTGACCAAGAGCCCAGACCTCAACCCAGTAGAGATGCTATGGAATGACTTAAAGAGAGTCGTACAAATTAGACATCCAAAGATTATGACAGAGAATTACAGAGAACTCTTCAAGCTCAGAGGCAAAATCAGCCACCTTGTTCACCTTATTCAAGTCTGTATTTGTCACATACAGAGAGCTAGAGAGTGTATTATTCCTGAATGCAGGTTCTCCTTTCTCTAGATATTGAATGCACATTTGTGCCTTTTTTTATCTCGCAGATATTTGAAGTTTGGGACTCTCTCCAACCTACGTATAAGCAACCTCTTTACTATTTGGAACCTTTGCACCATTGGAGACATTTGTACTGTATATACACATTCATGCATGTAGAAGGAGTACGGGAGGTGCCTCAACATCAACACTGTTAAATTTAGAAACAGGAAGCGTCTACTCAAGTAAGTACGGGAAATCGCTGAGAAATACAACTGTGGCTCATTAATGTAGAAACGAAAGCGTTTTTAGGCCAACATGTTTGCGAATGACCAAGAACTCTCACTTATCTATACCGCTTTGTCCTGTATACATTGAGGTAGAGGTACACCTTGTATGAGGCCAATCCATTGCAGGGCACACACATACACAATATGGGCAATTTGGGAACGCCAAATAGACTAAGCTTTGGACTCTGGGAGGAAACAGGAGTACCCAAGCATGGGGAGAACATGCAAACTCCATTCACACAGACCCAAGGCAGGAACCAAAACCCAGAAGCTGGAGTTACAAGGCAACAGTGTTAACCACTATGCCACCGTACCACCAATGACCAAGCAGCGGGATACAAGCTGTGACGAATAGGGATCCTTATAAAGAACCTTGTAGAAGAGTGTCTTGTACTCATACTGTATGTATCTCAATTTACATCATTCATTTGATTTCGACATATATTATAAATATATATATATATATATATTACATTTTATATAAATCACAGTGCAGACGGTTTAAAATGTATCCAAGATACAAGTATCAAAGCCAAAGAGTTATGCAATAAGCAAATCCAAATCATCAAGGCACATACCTATATAGCACAGGTCAGAACTTAGACAAACACAAGTGATTGTGCAAGGCTTCACAAGACGAGAGCACTAGGGAATTCAGACAGGTGCAACCTCTACTGGTAGGGAGGGGAAACGACCTCGTTACTGTACATCATCCATCTATCCATTGTCTATACTGGTTATCATGTGTACGGTCAATGTGGGGCCAGGGAACTTGGAGCACTAGAATGGATGGAGTTCCAACCACTGTGGATTTGGACTGGAAACCCACCAAACACTGCGAGAACATGCAAACTCCATGGAAACAGACCAGAGGTGAGATTCAATTTCAATCCCCATCCCTGGAGCTGTGAGACACTGGGCACACCATTAAAATATAACCTAAGCCAGTGGTTCTCCCAGAGGATCCCCTGTCATGCACATTTTAGTTCACCTGATTTAATTCATTAAATTGAATTAAATCTGCATTTTTGTATCAAAGTTTCCTGGATGGAGCAGGAAAAACATGAAAATGTTCAGGAACAAGCCCACGAGACCCACTGATCCAATCAATAATGAGCAAAATCCTATCCACACTTAGTCAACAGGGAGTCAATGAGAAGACACTAAGAAGACATGGATATATATATATATATATATATATATATATATATATGTTTCTCTCGCATTCTTACAGCATAACTGATTTGTTAGTGCTTAATATTTGGTGTAAACATTACATTCGCCTAGTTTAATTCTAAACTGGTTCCTGAGGCTTCATAACTCACTATGAAGGGAAGACCGAAAAGACGGATGAGCTCCAGTTGGTGCTCAGTGTCTTCAATTGTGCTCGGCTTTATTAGAATCCCTTTTTTTAGAAAGGAAACAGGGGCACTATGTGCTTCACATTTTTTTTTTTGGCAAACCTTTCCTCGGCTTATTTCTATGAATATTTTTGCCCATTATACCAGTATAATAACGTCACATGCTTGTCACGGCAGAAAAGAGGCGTGTCAGTCATGGCTCAGCTCCATGTCCCTGCTTGTAGTTGTGCATTCATTCATCAACACTTGACCTGATTCAAGATCAGCACTCGAGATCTGACTAGGTGTGAATGAAGATAGAGGGAGTTGATGTGCTTCGATCAGGGCGGAGGCTATCAGCTACTCTGCCATGGTGGACATGGTGACATGGTGTCTACACTCTGCACTGATGCCCCGGGACACTGGTGTAGGAAGTGAACAAGCGTATAAAGATGGGTCTTAACCCTGACAGCTTATCATTTCCTGTAGCAGATTGATGGAGTCAAATGCAGGAGTATATTAATTCGCAGTGGATAGTGTCTCCAGGGCTGTAGGCAGATTTTGACATTTGCGCTAGGGGGCATCTTGCGGCTAGTGATGGAATATGTTTCATTACTCATATCCAACTTATATTATAGTCTGCTTGTAAGAAATATAAATAGAATACCCAGTCCAGTGTCCTACATAGTGTCGACGTTTTCTGCATCCCACGGTTTAGTAATGAATTCACATGACCTGAGTGTTCAAAAATGAATTAATTTTGAAAACCAAGCATAACAGAATTGAATGGATTTTATTTCTTACAATCATTTTATTTTACTGCAATAAAATAATTTTTTTACTTGAACTATAACATGTGACAATTATTTTGGTGGCTCAAAATGGTAAAGGGCTGTGTGTTACGGATCATAAGGTCTAGGGCAGTGTTTTTCAACCTTTTTCGAGCCAAGGTACATTTTTAATTGAAAAGAAATCACAAGGCACACCAACAATCGAAACTGTAAAAAATGAAACTCTGTAGCCTATATTAACCATACTGTATACAGCCTTACTTATCGAAGTGTCTTGAACAGGAATCAAATAAACACAAAGAAAAAAGTATTTTATGATCTTTCATATTTCTTCTTCTTTCAAATAAAAAGTGCAATTAACAATATACAGTCATTCTTATTAAAGTGTCTTGAATAGGAATCAAATAAACTCAGTGAAAACAGTCTTTTTGATCTTTCATATTTCATGTTTTGGACCAATTAGGTGAAATTTAGTAATTTCTCACGGCACACTAGTGTACCACGGCACAGTGGTTGAAAAACACTGGTCTAGGGCTCAAGCAACAGCATCGCCAAGCCACCAGGGGTGCTGTGTCTTGGTTGACCCTGTGCTCTGATCCTCAGATTAAGGTACATGTGATAAATAATTGCATCTTAATCTTCATTCATTTATCTTCCATACCACTTATCCTGTATACAGGGTTGCCGGAAACTTGGAGCCAATCCCAGGCACAAGGCGGGGTACACCTTAGGCAGGGTCCCAATCCACACTCACACACTACGGGCAATTTTGGAACACCACTTAGCCTAATCTGCATGTTTTTGGACGGTGGCTGGAAATCAGAGAACCCAGAGGAATCCCACCAAGGGTTGTGCATGGAGAACACACATGCAGTGCCGATGCTGGAACCCTCAATCCTCGAGGTGCGAGGCGGCAGTGCTAACCACTATGCCAACCTGCCACCAAATCTTAATCTTAATCTCTATAAAAGCTTGTTATAAAGTGTTTTAAACAAAAGTACACAAAGCACATTAATGAATATTCTAGACACAGAAGTGGCGAAAATGCTGAGCAGATTCTAGAGCAAATGCCTTACGGAGTGGGGATCAGTACAGTGTGTGCCAACTAGTGGCCGACAGTGGTACTGCCACCAAAAAAAAATCACATTATCACGATGCGGGCAGTTTTTTTTTTTTTTTTTTTAAGTCTTAAAGAATCCCTAAATGTTAACATATTAATATCCCCAGCCCTAATTTATGTCGAAAGAAATGTTTTAATTCGACCTGTTGCAGACTCTATGAAGTGATTAAGGTCGACAATGCCCTGCTTGGCACCTTGCAAACTTCACCTACATCCAGGTCATTAGTTTGATCCTGGACTTGGGTTCCTGACAGTGTGAAGTGATATATTAAGGTACAAAGACTTGTAGGGTACAGTTCTGCTTTTGTAAAGTTAGGGAATTTAAAGGATTCATTTCAAAGCACAAAGCCTACATGTTTTAGTTTTGTTTTTAACCTAGGCTAACATGTTCAAGTTTTTTTTTTTGTTATCCCACAAACACTTGTGCATGCAAGACAAACGAAATTAAAACCAGGAAGTAGGGCAGAAGTCACAAATAAGAAACCACTATGCAAAGTAAAAAGGCTCGGCGAGGCATGAAAATGCGGCAAAACCTCCCCAAAAAAGTGCAGTGAGTGAACCGTTTCAATACCGTAATGAAGAGAGGACGGTCAAGGTAATGATGCAGGGCGTTCAGATCCAGGAGCTTCCCCTTCATGATAACGTCTTTATATCAGAATAATATACACATACAAAAACAAACAAACAAACAAACAAAAAAAAAACATCTGGATTCCAGAGCTGAGGCCTGTTTCTCATCATCAGAGACGGATAAGATATTAATTCAGGGAGTTCAGCCCTCGAAACATAAAAGGCGTGCCTCTGATTATGTTGATAAACAGATCTGATTAATTTCTGCTTTGTTAGTGGATCTGAACGTGACCACACGGCTGCAGAACAGAAACAGCTTCGGCATACCGCAACATTTGTTTACAGGCTCTCAGCCAGCTGTTTACTAGTGCGAGGCTCTCGATCCAGTGCATTAGCTTGTTCTTTACCCTCACATCTCGTGTATTTACATCTGAGGTTGCAATGTCATCTGGTAGGAGTGTGGAGCCGGAGGAGAAGATATTGCTATCATCTGTTTTATGGGCGTTAAAAGTGGTTTATGTCTTTTATTTATTTATTTATTTTTAATATACATCTTTAAAACACGCAAGCACAGTCAGTTTACAGCACGGACGCACACACACCTCAAGCATATGGTGGACGCACACACACACAGACACAGAAGATAATGTGAACTGGGAGTCGCCTGTTCAGAGGCAACAATAGCAGCAGCAGCGGCGGCAGGGAGGTGAAATGAAGCTGTAAGTTTATTTACACTGTAAAGACCGACGTAGTCTCAGTGGCGCCATTAACACAAAAACTGTTTTGTTTTTTTGTTTAGTCAGCATTTCGTTTTTTTTTTACAGTGTAATACCCTTTTTTCCAGCACAATAATTTGATAAATATGATGAAATATGATGAATTGTATTTCATTTTAAACAACTATACAAACATGACTCAGCAAAAAAAAAAGAAAAAAGGAATAATATGCTCATGATCAGAGTTCTACATTTTTGCGACGTCATTCCCGTATTTAGTGGTAAAATATACATGCTATAATAAAATACAGTAAAGAGAACATTTGTTCTGATGTCTGAAGCGTCTCTGTTAACACACACCGGCAAGGCTTCCATATAAGCACTGTATATACTGTATCTCCCAGATGTGGAAAGTTACGAATTACATCTCCTCGCGTTATTGTAATTGAGTGTTTTTTTTTTTTTTACATACTTGTACTTTTTAAAGTAGTTTCTGTTTGAAGTATTGTACTTTGCTACATTTTAAATCATATTCGCTACTGAGTAAAAAATAAATTAATAAAAAAAATAAATAAATAAGGGAGAAGGGAAAGGAGAAGGGGAAAAAAATTGCACCCGGAAACCACAGGACTGATTGATTGATGGACGGGGAGAACAAGCGCGCTAAACTCACAAGAACGATGGAGACGGATAAAACAGAGACCCAGCTGAAAGCCAAATGCCATCATATTCTTATGAAGCAAACCTCTGGCCATATTTAAGCGATCACTTTGATTTCAAGCACAAGAAAGGTTTTTTATTTTTTTTAATTTTTTTTTTTTGGATTTTTCCCCGATTTTCTCCTAAATTTTAGTCGTGTCCAATTCCTCCCCGTCACTAGGGGGCTCCCACATTAAGGCTACTACTACCACTCAGCCGGGAGGGCCGAAGACTATCACGTGTTTCCTCCGAACCACGTGACGCCAGCCGACCGCATCTTTTTTGAACTGCTCGCTCGCGCACCGTTGGGGGCGGCGTAACACACTCGGAGGACAGCGCTATCCGCTCCCTCCGTTGCGCGAGCTCACAGACGCCCCTGACTGGCTGTGGGAGCACTAAGTACCTCTAATCCCTCCCCTCTGAGACCTCTGAGCTCTCTCTAGACCTCCGGCTGCGAGAGGTTACAGCACCACCCGGGATTCGAACTAGCGATCTCCGGATGATAGGACGAGCGCTTTAACCACTGCGCACAGTTTTTTTAAAACTATATTAGAATCCCCAATCTCACCCCCGCTGTTAAAAAAAAGTAACTTGGTAACTTTTTTTACTCTTTTAAACTTTTACTCGAGTAATTTTTTTTGAGCTACTTTTTACTTTTACTTGAGTAGAATTTTATAATGGTAGCTTTACTTACTGGTATACTTTTTTAATTAATTATTGTTTTTTTTTTGTGTGTGTGTGTGTGTGTTGTGGGGCGTGGGTTGTATAAAAGGGTTAAAAAATTTAAATCAAGATAAACATTTTTAACTCTTTTTGCAACTATTCAATTGTGTTTTTATTTCAATAAAACATATATATATATTTTTTTAAAAAGGATGAGTAATAGAACACATGAGTAATAGATGAGTAATAGGTTTTGGAATTTTTGTTTGTCTGTTTGTTTGTGAATGCATCACATAAAAGCTACTGAACGATTTTTAATGTGCTTTTTAATGTGTATTTGGCCGAGCTTGAGGTAACGTAATGGCTTTGTTTCATCGCAATTGGCCCACAGGAAGAGAAGATATGCTAATTTAATTAAAAATAAAATATAACTTTAAAAAATGACAAAACTATCAACATTAGTTTGCAAAAATTTGTTTGAAAAATCATTAGTTTGTCTCAAAATTCAACAGATGACACTGTAAATTTTTTAAATATGCACTTTTAAATTCCACACTTTTAAATATACTGTATATCTATATGATATAAGTAAATCAATTGAAGCAATTCACAAGCAATTCACTTATTCAAATATTTTTCCAGAAATAAATAAACAAATAACATGAACATAATATTGATAAGCTATTAAGCTCTGACCATGTGCTATTTAGGCGACATTTACACAAACAGCTGACTCTTGTTCTGTAAAGTGCAATTCATGGCCATTTAAAGTCTTGAGGAGATCAGAGTTCTGAGATTTTACAACTTCTTATCAGTGTTACAGTTATACTGTAGATGTGACAAAGTTATTACAGTTGTTTATTCCATGCGATACCCATATGCAGTGTACTGACCCACTTTTTGCTTAACGTTACAGCTTGACCTCTGACACTGGAGACTCCTTCTCTAAATAACATGAATAGGACAGAAAACTACATACGAGACAGAACATACAAGAAACAATAACATAGAATTTATACTCTGAATAAGTTCTTTGCAAAAGTCTTGAGCCCTCGCTTATTTCTTTAGATTCAATTCATTTAAATGGTTACTTTATTATACCTTACACCTTATATTAACAGGATGCAAAGTACCATTTAAAATTCGGTTGTTTAAGTAACAACCTCAGCAGCGACCTCATTTCTCCTCTCATCTGTTCCAACCATTCAGCATTCAGCATCAGCAGTATATTAATCACCTGTCATCATCCCAATCATGGGTGATTTAAGTTAGATGTTTTCATGCTTAATTGATTCATAGGTCACTGTGTGGCTTAACAAACAAAAAACATTCTTCTGAAACTGTTTAGGTGCTGTTTAACGAGAGATAAAAAGTAATTCAGGAGACATGGAGAACTATTCCTTAAGGTTATATATCAAAGATACAAGATACGAAAATACATGCTGTTTGGAAGAAAAGTATGAAGAAATCGATGGTGGCGCCAGAACTTTGAACAATACCGTACTTACAGTAAACGTGTAATTTGCTTTAAAGCTGTCAGGGCAAGTCTTATAGAAAAAATGAAAGTCATGATTTTTAAAAATATTTTTAAAAGGATGGTACATTAAAAACTTGCGAAAACATTAAATAAATATGTACAATAATAATAATAATAATAATAATAATAATAATAATAATAATTCACATTTTTATGTACAATGAAATGAGTTTGTGAATTGAAATCAAACTTTGTGATCCTTTGAGCTAAGAAAGAAATGTAATATTTTCACCCCTGATTAATAAATCAAACGGATTGTAATTGATTCCCTAAAAAGAGGTGCTAATTGAGGTTCTGCTTTTTTTTTTTTTTTAGCTGAGAGACAGACTGGCAGGCGAAGGCTTAAAGAGAGAGAGAGAGAGAGAGAGAGAGAGAGAGAGAGAGAGAGAGAGAGAGAGAGAGAGAGAGAGAGATCATCCTGAGGAAAGGAGTGTCTGAGGTAAGGCATTAAGAATCAATACTGTCAGAGAGATAAATATCCAAGGACACTGTAGAGAGAGCGAGAGAGAGAGAGAGAGAGAGATTATTAAGGAAAGTGTGGTAGGAAGTGATAAAGAAAAAATGAAAAAATGAACAGAACCCTGAAAAAGAAAAATGAAGGTAGAGAAAACAGGACAGAGTAAAGACCACAAGGATTTTTCTTCCCAAGATGCTCTTTTAAAGAACCCCCCCCCCCCCCCCCCCCCCGGAAAATATCCCACCCGTTCCCCTGGAGGAGAGAACTCTTACACCAGGATAATGATGCCGTCGGTCAGGCGGAGTTGATCCGAGAGTCTGGAAATCGAGGTTGTAGACGGCTGGACACACACAGACACACACACACACCGGGCTGGAGTTTCCCAGAAGTCTGCTCCTGCAAAGCGCTTTAATACCTCTGATACGTCTCGTCAGATATAGCTGCCAAGCTGAGAACATGCCAGTGTGGTGTTTCTGTGTTGCATCAGTCTGTCAGTGCCGGAAAAGCTTCATTAGCAGCATGATGATGATAATCATGATAACACTGGAAAGAAAGATTTTTTTATTTTTATTGTCATCATTATATCCATATATATCTCTGCACTATTTAATTCTCCATTCCGATTGGTCAGAAGGTGATGATTGATGTTCTGAAGTGTGAACTGCGAATGCTTTCTATGCTTACACACGACATACTGTATGTCCAGATTAATAATGAATAAATGAAATACTGTAAAACATGTTATTTATAAAAATTTAAATGTATAGATCTTGATATAAGGATGTATTCTTTAACAAATAAGGAGATTTTTGGAAGGAGTCTCCAGTGTCAGAGATTCGAGATTCAAAGGTGCTTTATTGGCATGACAAATATTTAGAGTTATATTGCCAAAACTTAGAGATAAGGCACAAGAAGATAACAGGAGTAGAGAGTAAAAAAAATTACTAAATAAAATAATTAAGAGAATAAAAATAAAAATGGATGTGCAGCAACATTAAACTTTAACCAGTGGTGGGCAAAGTTCACAAATCCTATACTTAAAGGGAAAAGTAAAGATAGCCCAGGTTAAATATTACTCAAGTAAAAGTAGATGTCCTTGGTTGACCTTTCTACTTACTTTACATAAGTAAAAAAAAGTATTGAGCTTGTATTAGTTCACGGTAGCCTTAAAAAAAAAAAAAATCTAATTCCTCAAGGACATCCCAAGAAGAAAGAAGCGGAGATCGCGAGTTCGATTCCCGGGTGATGCTGAAACCTGTCGCAGCCGGGTAGGGAAGGGATGAGAGGTACTTAGTGCTCCCACATTAATTACGGCTCTACAGCCAATCAGGGGCGTCTGTGAGCTCACGCAAGCGGAAGGAGCGGATAGCGCTGTCCTCCGAGTGTATTACGCCGCCCCCAACGGTGCGTGAGCGAGCAGGTCGAAAAAAAAGGCAGTTAGCTGACGTCATGTGGTTCGGAGGAAACACGTGATAGTCTTCGGCCCTCCCGCCTGAGTGAAACAGACTTAAAGTAGCCTTAATGTGGAGCCCCCTAGTGACGGGGAGGAATTGGACGCGACTAAATGGACATGTTATAAGAAGAATTACTTTGTGGAATAAACAAAACAAACAAACAAATAATAATAATAATAATAATCAAAAAAAAGGATATCATTTATGGGCAATACAATGCCTAGGCCTCATCACAACACCATGTTGTCCATTATTTTCCTTTAAACGGACACCTTCGAGTGTTGTATTTGTTGTAAATGAGACAAGCGGTCTACAAAGTTATTTTGATTTGTGTAAGTCTTTTATTTATTTATTTTTAGAAGACCCTTATTTAACGTGTTACAGTATATGTGAATCGTCCCAATTTACAAAGTATTAAAGGGTTCAGTCTCCTTAAATAATCCCATCCCCAGTCTGCCAGTCTCGCATCTCTTCCTCTGTGTGTAGATCAGGTTCTGACTCACTGCTAAGTCACAGGATGTAAATGAATCGATGTAAATGTAACTTAGTAATCTGAATCTTACATATACAGTATGTTGGTGTCTACTGCTATAAAGTCCTTTTAAAAGTATTATGTAAGTGTGTTGTGTTGGAACAGGTGCAGCGCGTTTCTTTTCCTTTAACGTTCTCACTTCCGCTGCTCACAGATGTGATCATGAGGAGAAGGATTGCAGACATGCACGCCGATGCACACCCTGTCCGTCTTCCAAGTTTATACACTCTCCCACTCTATCTCTTTCTATTTGATGTACACACAGCTGGGTCGTCAGCTCCAGCTGCGCGCTACGGACACTTTCGTCTTTCTTCTCGACGTCTCGACCTTTTGCTCCGTATGCCTCTCATTAGGGTTTCACGTCTTTTTCATTGTTTGCAATGCATGGACTACATCATTTCAGCCCAATGCACATAAACAAAACTTATGTATTCACAATCCTAAAGAATGAAGCCCCAATTTTCTAACCAAAAGAACAATCCAAGCTCGCTCTCTCTCTCTCTCTCTCTCTGAGTAAACAACATTTTAATTCTGTTACATATCCTAGTTGATCGCTCCTGAAGTTGCCCTGTGTCTTTATTTAATCTTGGCAAGGCGAGTGCCTCTGGCGCCAGTGGTCACAGAAAGGTCAGGTACGTGTAATTGTTCAGCGGTTAATGTTCTAAGCTAATGATCTGCACATAGTTATCAGCCAAAACATGGTGTTGGTGCTAAAAACAAAGAGTCTCACCTACTTTAGGTGAAAAAGTGAATTTTCAGATAGGATCATATAACACTTCTATTTTTCATAATACATAGAAAAAGCTTCTCATCTCCCAATCCATGCTTCGTTTTTAGTCAACATGAATACACATTTATATTTTTATCAAATAAAAAGAAACACATTTGCTAAATACCGTTTCACGCCCTTTTATGGCCGTAGTGTCGGTTACTTTTTTGAATTCAAATCTTTCAACGGTTTTAACTGTCATTCAGATGAAACTTGGATGATCTAGATTTCACATGAAAAGACAAAAAGCTGAACAAGTGTGTTATACTAAATGGCAAAACTGTGAAGATATTGCAACATGAATTTGACATGGTTACGGACGCTACAGATTTTTTCGCTTTTTAAAGTTTCTTTCAATTAAATTTTTTTTTTTTTTTTTTAACAAAAAACTATTTACGCAATGATTTTTACAGATCATATACGTCTAGAAGCTTACACCAATTTCATATCAATACTCATAAAGAAATATGAATAATTGCCATGTTTGACCCCCGTATAAAATCATCTCTCCAAAACGGCTGAAGTTAGCAACTTGAAATTTTTAGGGAAACGAGATCGGTCACTTCCATGTTGCGTAAAGTTCAGAAGTAGCTTCTTTGGCCACACACATTTTCTGTATAACATAAAAAAATACATTATACAATACATGTATAACATAAAAAAATAAACAAAATCAGCACTAATACTGTGTGCTGGCTGTTATAGAGCTGCTGTTAAATAAATAAATAAATAAATAAATTTGGATTCAATCAACCAAATCAACCAAACTTGGGTTCAATCAAAAGTGTGAGCCACAAATCTAATGTTAATAGGTGAATACTATGACTGGCCAAATGTGGGAAATCCATCACCTTATCCACCCACTCTCAATCATTCATTCATCACCAGTAAGTGCTTTGTCCCGGTCCGGGTCACGTGGATCCGGAGCCGATAATGGGAACGCTGGGCGTGAGGCAGCAGTCCATTCTGAATGGGACAACGCTCCGCGCTGTACTGACATGGTAACCTTCCTGCCAGCTTTCTGTCTTATCTAAACCTTAGCTGTCTGGCATTTTCGAGCTTTCTCCTGCCTCCAGGATGAATCACGCTTGCTATGATGGATGTACAGATGCATTGATGTAGCAGTCAATAACTTATTATAATCTAGTTTATAAAAAAAAAAAAAAAAAAAATGATTTATGTGCTGAAAGCCCTCCCCTTCCTCACACTCTCAGAGTAAAACTCACCCTTATTATTTTTAATGGCAACTTTCCTATTAGTGTATTAGCAGAGTTTTTAGACGCCCCCTTTTTGAGGAATGAGAGAACAAATCAACAAGATAATGTCACGCCCAGGAATCATTATCATTTGTCAACAATTCATTTATGGAAATAATAATAAAAAAAAAAAAGGAGAACAAAAGAAAATGCTTAAAACACTTTGGTTAGTTTGCAAAATCCCTGAGTTGCACAACATGCCGGGGGAGAGTATCTTCTTATATGAGGTCACATTAGGGAGAATGATCTAATTGGCTCGTCTCCTGGTGAAAGAGTTTTTTTTTTTTTTTTTTTTTTGCATTACAGGTTTTCTTTAATGCTCTTTTTTTTTTTTTTTAAAAGCATCAGAGCTGAACTCTTCTGTTCCAAGTGGAGGCGGAGCTAATCTCGGGGCTTGAAATATTTCAAAACGAATCCTGAAATGACACCTGAAAACTACCCAGAGCTGTTGCGTGGAATATCCGGGGTTCTAGTGGCATTAACCTGGTAACACCTTTGAGCCACACCTTGGACTTCTGTTATCTTTCTTATCATGTGATGAATTATTATTTGCATGACCTTTGAATTATTTTCCCTCTGTCGCACTCGCTCTATATGTGTTATGTAGAGCTAGCTATCCTTACATGCTTTATCACTCCCTCTCATGATCTATTTTTATCTCTAATGAAGCAGCTTAGCAATTCACAAACACAGGCATCGTGTTTCTGGTCATGAGATAAGATTAGACGCAGAGCAAAAGATTTTAAATATAGACGCTATGGTCACTTAGGTTGTTTGTTTGTTTGTTTGTTTGTTTGTTTGTTTGCTGGACATGGCTGAATCATTGCTGACTTTCGATTTCTGGCCAATTAAGCAAAGACGGAAGGGTTTCGGACGACGTTAAACCCACTCAGTCTCTTTCCTGTTTCCTTGACTCCACAGAACATAGACCAAACACATTCACATAGAGAACAATTTGGTTTCCGGAAATGCCAATCTGGAAAAACTGCCGCTTGTTGCATAGAACAGAAAATTAATGAGGATAGAGGGCATCCAGGCTAAAGGAACCCGAGGAGCTTTTCTTGACCTGATGGTGAATGATTTCGGGTGATAAGAAAGCAACAGAGAGAGAGAGAGAGAGAGAGAGAGAGAGAGAGAGAGAGAGAGAGAGAGAGAGAGAGAGATCTGAAATGAAATGACACATCACTGTGATATATGGAGGAAAACACTGCAACCCCATTTGCTAAAATAAGCAACGCTGCATCATCCACACGCAGAGTGATGAATGAGATCTCAATGTCAAGGAAGCATCTCGACATTTTCATTCGAAGGGAAAAGTTCACCTGAGTGTAAGCCAAGCTGGGCAGGACAAGTGTGTGAGAAGAGAGAGAGAGAGAGAGAGAGAGAGAGAGAGAGAGACTATGCCTAGCAATAAATCAGGGTGTATCTGTGTGATGTATCGGGTTTTTTTTAATTTCTGTGTACATTTAATTTACATTATATGAGTTGCATATAATTAGTCAATTTTGAATTTAATGCACAGACTGGGCGGCAATGCGGCATGAGTGGCTTCAGGATCCAGGGTCAAGAGATCGAGTCCTGCCTCGGGTCATCCAGTCGTGCCTGTTTCCTTCCACCGCCCGAGGACATGCAGATTAGACTAATTGGCGCCCCCAAGTTGCCCGTAGTGTGTGAGTGTGTGTGAGAGAGATAGAGAGTGTGTGTGTGTGTCCTCCAATGGATTGGCACCTTGTCCATGGTGTACACTGACTTGTCCCTGAAGTCTCTTTTATGGTATATAAAGTGAAGTAAAGTGCTCACTAGGGTGTCAGGTGTAGTAAAGTTCACACTAGGGCAAATGAATGGCAGGTAAAAAGTGCCCACACAAAAAATGGAGTAAGGTGCCCACAAGGGTATAATAATAGTAATAATAATAATAATAATAATAATAATAATAATAATAATAATTATTATTATTATTATTATTATTATTATTATTATTATTATTCTGTGGCCACTAGGGTGCCTCTATGGTTTATAAAATGTAACAAGGTGCCCACCATGGTGCCTCTATGGTATATAAAGTGCATTAAAGTGCCCACTCGGTGAATGTATGGTACATAAAAATAGTAAAGTACCAACTAGGAGGCCTCTATGGTGCATAAAATGTAAAATACCTACAAGGGTGCTTCTGTGGTACATGAAATGAGGTTAAGGTCTCACAAGGGTACATCATATGTAATAAAGTCTCCATCATTCTGCCTCTGTCTATACAATATAACAAAGTGCCCACAAGGTTGCCTCAATGGTTTATAACAAGCAGTAAAGTGCCCACAAGGGTGCCTATATGGTGCATAGGTAAAGTGGGGTTAAGGGCCTACAAGGATTGGCACCCTGTCCAGGATGTACCCTGGCTTGTTCTTCTAACTCACCTCCAGTGGTGATAAAACATGGAAGTCAAAAACATATTTGCATGTAAATTACACAACGCCTGAGCTCCCATCAGCGATATATGCAAATAAAGGATCATTCTCATTATCAGACTTAATTTTATTCCTTTCATTATGCACACAGATTTCATTGGAAGACGAATAGATGAATGTATTAATTAAAGGTCACATGTTGCACTTTTTTTAGGGGAGTGCCTTAGAGGTCTTCAAAATGTGTTAGTTTTCCATCTAAAATGCAACAAAACATTCTGTTCCTGAATTCTGGCATGCTCAATTTTCAATTTTATAAGTATTTTGTTCTGGCGTTGGTCGCTTTAAAAGAACCGCCCCTTTAATGCATGTGTCTGTGTATAAATTCAATTTCTAGATGTTTGAAATAGGGTTGCGAAAAAGTTACACACATGGGAAACTGTAATGCTCAAACATGAGATCTGTTTATGCAGTTGTACAGTAGGTTAAGGTTTAAGCTCTTTAGATCAGATTTAGGGAACTGTGGTATGTACAAAATAGTACGGATGCCTCTTGGGTACATCAAATGGTGTAAAGTGACCTCTAGGGAGCGTCTATGGTGCACAAAGTGTAGTAAAGTGCCCACTAGGTGAATGTATGGTAGATAAAATGTGGAAACATGCTCACTAGGGAGCCTTCATTGTATATAAACTGTATCAAAGTGCCCACTAGGCGAATGCATGGTATGTAAAATGTAGTTATGTGCCCACAGTGGTGCATCTAAAGTACATAAAGTGTAGTAAGTAAAGTGCCCACAAGGTTGACTCGGTGGTACATAACATGTAGTGAAATGGCCTCTAGAGGCCTCTATAGTACATAAAATGTACACTTGTCTGCCTGTATGGTACATAAACTATAGTAATGTGCCCACTAGGTGAATGGATTGTACATAAAAAGGTAGTAAAGTGCCAATTAGTGTGCCTCTGTGGTCTGTAGAATGTAGTATAGTGCCCACTAGAGAGCCTGTATTGGGCATAACATGTAGTAAAGCAGCCATCATGGTGCCTGTATGGGACAAAAAATGGAATAAAATGCCCACAAGGGTGCTTCAGTGGCACATAATGTGTAGTAAGGTGCCCACTAGAGGCCTCTATAGTACATACAATGTACTAGAATTTCCACTTGTGTGCCTGTATGGTACATAAAAAAGTAGTACAGTGCCCACTAGGGTGCATCTATGGTGCATAAAGCATGTGTAAAAAGTGTTTTAAAATGGGGGGGGGGGGGGAAACAAGTTTTTATGTTTGAGAAAAACTGAACAAAAACAAGTGTTCTATTTGCCCACTAGGTGCGCTTTCCAAAAGTTTCACCCCTACCTCTCAGACAAGCAGTTCTCTGTAAACTAAGAATTTCTTGCAGGAAGAAACTTTGGCCATTAAGTCCTTGAGTCAGGAATGTACAGCAGGTTTGTGCTCGAACTAATAAACAGGAAGTTTAACTGCATCACTGATTGACTCACTGACTTTCTCCAGGAAATGCAGGTCGGGAATAAACGCTCGAACATGTCAGTCCGTGTCAACATGCAACACGTGGGGAACCTGACGTCTGTACGTGTGCATGTTTCATTTATAACCATTAGTTCTAATCTCACTGGTGTGTAGGAGAAATAATGGAGCTACTCTGTATGTGCGCGTGCAGTGTCATGTCTCGCCCCTCCCTCTCTCTCTCTCTCTCTCTCTTTCTCTCCCACGCGCGTCTGTCTGTTGCTGGAGCTCCTCCTGCATGCACTCCAGACGAACAGGCTCTTTCTCTCTCTCTCTCTCTCTCTCTCTCTCTCTTGCGCAGCTTGCCTGGTCTCCCGCGCGAAACCAGAAGCTCACCAGAGCGCACAAGACAGCGAGCTTTTCCGGGATCGCAGCACGCACCAGGGGGTAAAGTGCATGGAGTAAGAAAGAAAGAAGAAGAAAAAAAACAGAAAGAAGAGTGGAAGTATCCGTCTGTTTGTAGACGTTTGGACGTGTGGGAATGCGCGGACGGTGAGAAGGGGGGTGTGTATTTCTCCTGACTTCTGGGACATGTGCACGGCTGGATCGTGAAATGTCAAGGTAGCTACCAAGCAGCACTTCCATGCTTGCTGGTTTCCTGATGTGAGTGTGTGTGTGAGTGTGAGTGATCACCGGCTGCCCGTTGGAGACGGGTTTCTCCATCACACACACACACACACACACACACACACACACACACACACACACACACACACACATAGACAGACACACACTTATTTCCTGACATCATGACAGACATGAACTTCACCACCATCCCGTACGTGAGTGAGAACCAAGCGCTGAATTACACGCGCGGCTGCTCGCTGACCAAAACCGCTTTCCAGTTCTACTACCTGCCCACCGTCTACATCATCGTCTTCATCACCGGCTTCATCGGAAACAGCCTGGCCATATGGATGTTCGTGTGCCACATGCGCCCGTGGAGCAGCATTTCGGTTTACATGTTCAACCTCGCCCTGGCCGATTTCTGCTACGTGCTGTCGCTTCCCTTCCTCATATTCTACTACTTCAACAAAACCGACTGGATCTTCGGCGACATCACGTGCCGCCTGCAGCGCTTCATCTTCCATGTCAACCTCTACGGGAGCATCCTGTTCCTCATGTGCATCAGCATGCACCGCTACTCCGGCGTCGTGCACCCGCTCAAGTCACTCGGACGGCTGAAGAAGAAGAACGCCGTGCGCACCAGCGCCTTGGTGTGGTTCATCGTGATCGCCGGGATCTCGCCCATCCTTTACTACTCGCGTACCGGACCTAAGCGCAACGTCACGACGTGCTACGACACGACCACCGAGGACGAGCTCCCGGGCTACTTCGTCTACAGCATGTGCATGACCGTGTTCGGATTCTGCGTGCCCTTCGTGGTCATCCTCGCCTGCTACGGATTCATCGTCAAAGCGCTTATTTACAACGACATGGACAACGCGCCGCTCAGGAAGAAATCCATCTACCTGGTCATCATCGTGCTTGCTGTATTTGCTGTGTCCTACCTGCCCTTCCACGTCATGAAGAACCTCAACATGAGGGCCAGGCTGTACTTCCAGAGTCCTGAGATGTGCGGGTTTAACAACAGGGTCTACGCGACCTACCAGGTCACGCGGGGTTTGGCCAGCCTCAACAGCTGCGTGGATCCGATCCTTTACTTTTTAGCCGGGGACACGTTTCGACGACGGCTCTCCAGAGCCACCAAGAAGAATTCCAGGAGGGGCGACCTCGTGGTTCAATCCAAGAGCGAGGAGACGGCCCTCAACAGTCTTCCAGAGTACGCCGAGAACGGCAACAGGTCGCTCTGAGGATTCCTGGATAAATTCCATACGCGGACATTTTTTTTGTTTGTTTTTTTCACGATGCACTGACTTATGAAGAATCGCACTGATCGTTTCATGATACGATATTTATCTGAGACTATGAACGTGAACACTGTTTAATATCAAGCTCTGAGCCAGTGACTGGACTTTCCTTCTACGTGGAATAACAGGAGTAGTGTACGTGATCTAGTGACGTATATGATGTATATAATGGTTTTTGTGTACAGTAATTACTCTCCATGTGACTACGCCTCCGTTGTACTGTATTGTATTTGTCAGTATTATTACACGAGCTGATACACCAACAGCTTCACGTTTAGCCAACGAATCATTTCTCGAAAGTGGAGTTCATGCTATCCACAGGTCAGACTAGAATAGAGAGCAGTGCTCTGTATTATCTGAGTGTAACCCAATTAAAAGAAGTAATATGATCTCTGAGACTGTCGTTATCTCATCCCGGGCTGAACTCCGCCGTCGGTTCTAAGTGAGATCTCGCGCACCAGCGTGGCACTCACACTCAGACTCACAGTCTGAAAGTCATCTCTCTGACTCATGAAGGAACATGCTCGGTAGGTACACAGTTTGCCGTCTACTGATATACAGCGACAAAGAAACAAGACAAAGCTATAGCGCCGCTGTTGTTACTTTTGTTTTCAGTCTGATTATTTACCTTGGCCGGGTTCCAGCAGGAATCATCATTATCACTAACTAAATCTTCACATCTGGAATGAAACTATGAAACCACGCGACTTCCACAGAACAATCCATTACCAGCTAAGGTTGTTCTACTGGTAAGGGCCTGGAATTAAGATGGAATCTCGTTTTATCAACCGTCACATCATTCTGTATTGAGTAAGCAAGGGCCCGATGCGAAACAGGACACTTATTCCAGATGATATAATATTATGCAGATTAGAAAACGCCCCCAAATCAGGCTAATGTTAACGCCATGTGATTCACCAGGAGCTTGGCAGGGTATATGATGCGCAAGCGTGAAAACATCCAGATTTGCAAAAGTGCATAAATGGAATACAGAAGACAAAAACCATCAAGCGGTCGCCACAGCGGACCATCCGATCCGCACGACAACTTGGCAGCCAGGTTTCTTCCTGACACAACCGGCCCAGTTTATCCGGGTTTGGAACCGGCACCGACTCCAGTGGCTGGGGTTTGGGCACTGGCTGGGAATCAAACCCGGGTCTTCTGCATGGCAGGCGAGACACCTACAGTACCACTAAACCACCAGCGCCCTACAATACACACAATATATGAATTGAAATGAAATACTGTGATGCGCACCATTACATTAGACGAGAAACGCCCGTGCCGGTGTAGCGGGCATCCCACAGTACCTAGTGTCATCACAAGTATCACTAGATAGGCGGCATCATCATCATCATCATCATCACCATTCATGCCGTACTGTGAGGTTATAATGTTTTTGCCGGCTTCAGGAGGAGACGCGGGTACCTTAAAGTATGATATGATATGATATGATATGATATGATATGATATGATATGATATAAAGTTCATATTTAATGCTGGTAGGTATGGGAAGCCTAGTTCGGCTTATTTGTCATACATGGCACGTTATGAGTAGTTTTTGCAGGGAAAAAAAGAAAAAAGAAATCCTACCACACCCTTTCCGTAGCAAATGTTTTTTTTTCTTTTTTTTTTTTTTCTGAAACCGCCCAGTAATTTGCATGGCCCGGCCTTAACTGCATATTCAAACCTGTTATAGGCTGTTATATTTTATGACGTAATATCACTGAGCCTGTGACGTATTCAGTACTAATTCGAATTAAGTTTAAAAAAAAAATTTTATCTGCTACTGCCACAACTTTTGGATCGAATTAACTTGAGAAGAATAATTAAAACATGTATTTTTTTTTTGTATCGTGATGTGTATTTACTATATGTGTGTATGTTTGTGAGTGATGGGAATTAGAGGAAGTCACAAATCACAGCTCGCGGCACCATGCTGATCATGCAATCTTGTGTATTATTATTATTATTATTATTATTATTATTTCATTTTAAAAAGTTCTCCTCTCGTATGGTGGAAGATCCACCTCACATTATCTCCAGGGTCGTACATCTACCAAAAAACGTCTGAGAACATGTCAATAGGTGTGCTAAATTGCCACATAGGTGTGAATGAGCGAATAAATAAATAAATAAATGAATGTGTTTCATCCAGGCAGTATTTCCAGAATCCTGGCGCAGATAAAAACGCTTGGAGAGTTGTTGACGACGTTTACTTAATGCAGTGCTAATCCCAAGACGTTATTGAGATAGCCTCGGAATCCTGATCAGACGAGGTCTGAAACATACTGTACAGTGCTGTGAGAAGTCTAGACCCCCCTCATATTAAATACATCAAAAGAAACAGGAACTGATGTTTTCCTGCAAGTGTCTTAAAAAATATTTGGATTTTAATGTAACAAGCTCGGCAGCGACCTCATTTCCCCTCTCGTCTGTCCCAACCGCTCAGCGTTCAGCATCATCAGCATACTAATCACCTCCTGATCATCGGTCATCACCTGCACCTGCTGGCTCATGCCTTATGGTAGATTTATTAATTTTTTGTATTTTTGAATGATTCGTAGGTCACTGTGTGGCTTGACGGACAAAACAACATTCCTCTGAAACGGCTCAGGTACTGTACAGGGACTGGACTGAAAATCAGTGTCCCCTTATTCCTCAAGACCGCTTTAAAAATACAAGAAAGTCTGACTCTTTGGATGAACAAATGATGGGTGGCTCGAGACGTTTGTACAGTGCTCTATCTCGACAAATAGGTCTTGCCAAAGCTCATTAAAGTAATACAGTTAATACCTGACAGGTATGCTTTGAACTGTAAAAACAGCGGGAAGACAGTCGGGTCCTGACCTGCTCGCTGACGGGATGAAGACGAGATGATTTGTGCGAACAGTGATAGCTGGTAGCAGTTAAACGCCTAATCTGGTAATCCTAAAGATCACATAGTTCTGTGTTTGACTGAATCGTGTGTGTGTTTTTTTTTTTTTTTTCAGGGCCGTGCACGTCTTCAAAGTACGTATTAATATGCAGATTAATGTGTGGCGGATTTTCGCTCATGAAAATGAAGCGAAGCGTGAAATTTAGCAGCCTGCATTCCTGGGGCTGTGAGAAGAATTTCCATTATCGCTAACCAAAAACGCTCTGCATCGGCCGCGCTAGGTAAAAGACTCTGCGTCCTTGTTCGCCAGCTTAATTCTATCAGACGCTTGCGTAATGCCAAGGAGGAGAGATGAGCTATTATTTTTCTTATCTGGACTTTTCATTTTAAATGCTCTTACAGACAGACGGTCTTTCTCAATAAGGGTTTAGCAAAGCGTAAGTCATCGGCATGAGTTGTTTCAAAAGTGGATGTAGAAAAGTTTGCACACCCTGAAGACAAAATGACACATGTAGTGTATATCATCTTGTTACAGTGTTAGTCTGGTAACAGTGCAAATAATAATAATAATAATAATAATAATAATAATAATAATAATAATAATTGTTCTGAACAAATCTTCTTTTGAAAGTTTGAAAAGCATATGCACTGATTAAAAACAAAGAAACATATTTTTCAGACCATTTGTATGCTGATTGATTTTTTTGGATGTTTTTTTAAGGCCAGTTTTATCAGTATTTATGCTTTAATAAATAATAATAATAAATAATAATAATAAATAATATATAATAATAATAATAAATAATAAATAATACTAATACTAATACTAATAATAATAATAATAATAATATATATATATATATATATATATATATTTTTTTTTTTTCCACTGTGGAAATATATAGGGTACATAAAATAAAAAGAAAAAAATAAATCAAGACTTTATAGCACGGCATAGTTGAATTTAAAACAACTGTAGTTTTGTAACACAACTGTAACACTTTTTTTTTGTTGTTGTTAATTCTTGATGCCAGTAGAACATCTTCTGCTAGACTTATTGATCTATGAGGGGCGTTCAAGTCAAAGCAAGACTTCTGGGAGTAAAACCACACACACATGCACAGAAATATACAAGTTCGAGTCAAACCGGGACTTTTCAACCAGGACTAATCCCCTGCTACACTAATGCACTTATGCCAGTGTTTCACTAGTGCTTGGACACCATCAAGGTAGAAGGTTTTCTCAGTCATGATCGACTAGCCTGATTCACGTCTGAAACGCTGGCCTCTCAGAAACTCCTTGAATGGCATAAGATGTGAATGGCTTGGAGTGACGTCAGGACTGTATGTGGAATGTACAGTAGTGATGACTCCCAGACGAGCTCCTGTGATATGCAAGTGGTGCAGCGGGCGGAACAGGTTGCGCATTGTCATGCAAAAGCAGACTGTTTTTTTTTTTTTTTAAAGAAAGCACAGGTGGTGTTTCAGACATCAAGTGGAAAAACTTGAGAAAACTTGATGGTCTCTATCTTGATGGTATCCAAGCACTAGTGAAACACTGGGATAAGTGCATTAGTGTAGCAGGGGATTACAGTATATAGAGAAATAAAGACAGTTTTTAATCTGCACATTCAGAAGTCCCGGTTTGACTCAAACGCCTCGGATTGACTCAGGCTTGTATATTTCTGTGCATGTGTGTGTGTGTGTTTATGTGAAATCTGAGCTTGTCTCTCCTGCAGCACCCAATTATCAGCTCTTGCAACTTTTACAGGTGTTGGTGTGTCATCAGGCTTTGCGGGATGATTTCACACCCCTGATGAAATTATGTCATCATCCTACCGAAGAGAAGAGAGGAAAAAAAAAAAAAAAAGATCTCATGTGCAGTGTTGCGAAATTGCTGCTTTGGAAGCGATAGCGCAACGACGGAATCAGATTTTACGCCTCTGTCACTTCCTGTCCCGTTTTCAGCGCTATATCGTGCTTGTAGGCTTTCACCAATGGTGTTCGTGTCACATTTCTCACTCCTCCCACCTTCCCTTCTTCCCTCCTTCCCTCGGTCGGTGTCGCTCTGCTTTTCCTTTCGCTCTTCACGAAGACGGCCTAGGGAACGAGGGAGGGAACAAAAGCCTGAAGTAGAGGCACCTTTGCCTTTCCCAAGCCTGTCTTTGTGTGCGTTACAAAACAGTGTTTACGGATGCGAGACACGGAGGCCCAGGAGGCACACAGGAGTCCTGGGATGGCACCGAATCGTGCCTGGCATAAATATCCCTTCTCTGGGAAACAAAGAAAAACAAAAAAAAAAAAACACAGTTGCTCGGACTTATGAAGCGCTGGGTTAAATTACTGGGAGGGACGTCTATGTTAGTGATTTACATTTGAAGGGACTGAGGTTTCGTGCTTCGCTCCTAAAAGCAGAACGAGGGCTCATTTTCTCAGTTTTAAGCGTGGGCCATATTAATGAGACATTCGGCTTGGTGGTGGATTGCAACGCACCTTTAGCATGATAGCTCAGCTAGTTAGCGTTCCGACGAGATGTCGACAATGGTGTATTAGCACAGTTTGGAAATGTGCTTGAGCAGAGCGTAGACTTTAGGTGATGAAAGACCGGGAACACTCTGAAACACTGCAACTCCCTTTTTAAATAGACATGACGTGAGGACTACGATAAAACCCGGACGCTGTTAAAGATCAAAATTTTGCTCTAGTGTGTGCCGTGATATGTTGACGGCTCTGTTTAGAAGAATATTGCAAAAGTGCTCTATCGATATATGACTTTAAGCCTTCTCTGATTCACTACGAGATAATAATTCGCTGTACAAACTGCCGGAGAGCTTTACCGACGCAGCACGCAGCCTACTTGAGGAGATCATGTACGATTTGTTCCCCCCTTTGTTCGCGAGTGTGTACGTTCGCGATTGAATGGCAGGTGAACGACAGAGCTTGCTCCTGCTTGTTCGGGACACTCTCACACGTTAGCTGTTTGCGTAGCTCAGGATGGAGACTCCCACACAAAGCCGGCGTTCACGAGACAGGCCTGCTGAGGCATGAAGAACACAACTCACAACTCTGCCCGCCTTCTCCTTTCTTTCGTTCTCGCTCTCCTTTACTTGCTTTCCCTCTCTTTTCCCTCTCTTTGTCTTTTTCTATTTATTGGTCTGTTGCTCAATGCTTAAATTTATCCACTGATGCAAAGAAGAAAGTCAGGAGGAAGAGGAAGAGAGCTGGAGGGAACAAAGCCTTTCACTGGTGGGAGAATAATGGCCCGGGAGGGAGGAGGCGATCGACTGAGGCGGGTGAAATACAGTCGCTCCGTGCCAGAGGCTTTATTTTGTCTTCGGGAGTAGCAGGACATGCCAATTCTTCCTGTTTAAAGTCCAGTGGGATGCTGGGAAACTGTTTGGGAATCGGTTTCCTACTGCGTGTTCACATTAAGTGAATGAGTTCTTCAGGAGATAACACGGCGATGTTAGGTGTCGGGGTCAATTTCAACATTCATTTTCGTACATCGCAGATTAACGTGCAATCTTTAAAATAACAAAGGAAGTCCGAGTGGATACAGAATGCTTTAATGGAACGATGGTCAAACTCACTCGTCATCTATACCGCTGTATCCTGTATACAGGGTTGCGGAGGGGGCCTGGAGCCTATCCCAGGAGACGTAAGGCACATGGCAAGGTAGGCCAGGGCACACAAACACACACTCATTCACACACTAGGGGCAATTTGGAAATAGCCTAACCATGATGTCTCTGGGCTGTGGGAGCAAACCAGAGCACCTGAAGGAAACCCACCGAGCACGGAGAGAGACCATGCAAACTCCATGCACACAGACCCCAGGCAGGAATCGAACCCTCAACCCTGCAGGTGCGAGGTTACAGTGCTAACCCCTACGCCACCATGCCTCCAGAAATAGTCCAAGGCCGCCACTCTGCAAAAAAGATTCTGGAAAGTGCGAGACAATGTGACACTCCGCGCAGACAGTTCCCCGAGGTCAGAGACGATCTGGGAAGCATGGCGTTCTGATGCTCGATTCCATGCCAATAATTCTTCCTGTTAAAGCTGCACTGACAGATGAGCGTACACTATGTTGACATGTACACACCTTGGGTGATAGTAATTCAAACATTTTTTTTCTGTTTTTAGATCAGACACACACAGAGCTGCAGGTGCAGGGCAACAAGCAAGACTAGTCGAATAACTTCCCAACCTCGTTTCTGGTGCAGGAACAGGTCCGCCCATGATCGACCTCATACTGAAAGTTAAATGATAATAAGGACTGACTTGACTGGTAATTCATAATGATAGGAGCACCTACCTGGAATTCTTACCATCGAGGGTTGTTTAAGGTTATCGGTATATATAAGTTTAGACAGATTGTCCTTAGAACCGGTTCTGAAAGGCAAAACATTTGTTTTTGCACGAATGAAGGATGCTTTTGGACTGGGGGATTTAAGGAAGACCCAAGGCTCAATCATACTCTACTCTTTCCTCAATCCCTTATTCCATCATGTGTCATCATCTTCCAATACAACATCCTTGAAATTAATGAATATGTCTAATAATAAACTGAATATTACATAAACCTGACTCTATTTAAGAAGAATAAATATCATAATTAACTGGTTATAAAGTAATGGTGGATCAGATCAGGCAGTTAAACTCTTCCGTGCATTATCATGAAGCAGAGCGAGCAGGAGGGATGGAGGGATGGAGGGTCCACAACCTCAAATGCCGCAGCCGACCGCAGCTTAATATTAATGGAAAGTCCTTTTTACTCTGCTTTTAACCTTTAGTCCAGGCGGCTGTCGGCTTCTTCCTGCTTTTCTTAGCACTACAAAAGGACGACATGTGTCTATCGATCAGCTGCCGAATAAAACTATCGAGCGTGACCTTCTGCGATTGGATACATCATCCGAGTGCGGAGATACAGCCTTCCTGAAGAACATGTCGATCATTCGCTTTCGTCCCGTGAATCTTTTCGTCTCTCAGATCAGGAAATGTTAGCCATCACTTTATATTCAAATTCCCTCAATGTGTTCCAAATGGATACAGACACATACAGTTCTGTGTGAGGGTCTTGATCCTTTCACTTCCTCATATTAAATTTTATTCTTTATGTAATTGTTTATGTAACAGCCTCAGCAGCGACCTCATTTCCCCCCTCGTCTGGTCCAACCAATCAGCATTCAGCATCAGCAGCATACTAATCACCTCCTGATCATCTCTCATCATCTCGCACCTGATTCGCACTGGCTCATGCCCTAAGTTACAGTAGATGTTGAACTGATTCGTAGGTCACTTTGTGGCTTAATAAAGAGAAAACATTCCTCTGAAAACGGCTCAGGTACAGAGACTGGACTGAAAATGAGAGATAACAAGGTTTTCAGGAAGCCTGGAGAACCGTTCCTCAAGATTACATTAAAAATGGAGTGCTTGCTAAATCAGTTTCCTAAGCTAGCAAGCTAGTTAGGTGGTTTAGCTTGTTAAAATAGTATCTCTTTAAATGCAGTCTAATAGTCCAGGCTGCTGGACTAAAAGTATATAAAAGTATATAATACAAAAGATGCTATTAGACTGCATTTAAAGAGATGCTATTTTAACAAGCTAAACCACCTAACTAGCTTGCTAGCTTATGTTTTGTAAAAATAGCTTTTTAAAAATTACCTAGCTTCTTTAAATGAGCTAAGTTAACCTTTAGTTACGTTTTGAAAAGCAGCTGGTCAAATTAGCTAGCTAGGTCGGTGTTGCAAATTAGCTTGTAATATTAGCTGGCTAGTTTATTTTAGGCAGCACGGTGGCTTAGGTGGTTAGCACTGTCGCCTGGCGCCTCCAGGGTCCGGGTCCGGGTCCGATTCTCACCTCAGGGTCTGTGTGTATGGAGTCTGCATGTTCTCCCTGTGATTGCTGGGTTTCCTCAGGGAACTCCGGTTTCCTCCCACAGTCCATGCAGGTTGGGCTGACTGGCGTTTCCGAGTGTGTGTTTGTGTGCGTGCCCTGTGATGGATTGGCACCCCGTCCAGGGTGTATCCCGCCTTGTGCCCAAAGTCTCCTGGAATCGGCTCCCCGGGACCCTGAATACAGGATAAAGCGCTATAGACGGTGAGTGAGTGAGTGAGTGAGTTGTAACTTATTGTAACTAGTATGTAAAAACTGCTAATTAAACATGGTTACTAAGCATAACATAGCGCTTGGTGAAGTAGCCAGAATTAGCCAGTCATTAGTCAAAAATGTTAACGTTTTTATTATTGTCTCTGCACGTTCTCTTCCTTCTCATGTGAAACTACCCAGTTTTTTTTATTTTATTTTTTTAGAAACATTCAATATGAACACAATGTACAGATGATGATAAATTATAAAATAATGGCTGACACTTTTGAACCAAACCCACTTGTTCCAAAAATAAAAAAAAAGAGGAAAGCCAAAAAGCTGAGATCATAAGATGAAAATCTGGAGTGTTATCATCTATTATATCACACATCCTGTTTCTTAGGACTCATACAGAAGCTGTGTGAATGTGCTCGCTAATCCAACCCATGTACAGCTCTGTATGTGTGTGTGTGGGAGTGTGTGTCATGGAGGTGTAAAACTGGGTGGTGTGTTTAGTGTGCATGCTATATTTTGATATGATGTTTGCTCAGGGTAAATCTTGTGCTTGTGTCTCTCTTACATACTCACACACACACACACACACACACACACACACACAGGATCTGGAATAGCTGCCACGTGTTACGGATTGTAGCTGTTAGAAGATCCAGTACAGGATATACAACACAAAGGGTCACAAGGGTTACTTTATCCAGAAAAGTGTCCAAAATTAATTTTAACCGCAGATACAGTACAGTATGTACATAATTCTTATTCCTGTGGTTGGGGGTTCCACTAAAAGCACCTGTCTAATATTTTGAATAATAATAATAATAAGAAGGAAAAGCAGGGTTCTGCCCTTTAATAATGCAATATGACCTTTTTTTCTTAGTGGTTATATTGAAAGATAGTTATCATTTTAGTTATGACAAGGCAGTGTGTGATAAAGGATATGTTGAATTAAAACAATCAATTTTTATTTAGTTTCATGTTTAGATATAATGATTTATATGAACACCGAAAACATCACAGCGAAATACACACATTGTAACAGGTAAACAAAACAAAAAAAAACAAAAAAAAACAGGATTTTTTGGTTTCATCTTTTCGGATGGACACGCCTTTGTGTACAGGTATAATAATCAACGAATGCAATAATACCCCTACATACACATATACACTCATCTGTGATACACCCAAATAGCATATGAGCATGACTAAGATTCCTATCATACTGCAGTTAAAAAAAAAAAATAAAAAATCCACCCACAGTGTTATCTTTCATATGAATGAGTGTGAAATTCAAATCCTTCATTTGATTCTTGTTCATGCCGAGCAATAAATCTCAGAGGTGTGCCGTTATAGGGGAATAATTAACAAGGAACAACAAAGTGAAGTTACCATGACTCCAAAATGGAATATTTCTAGCAAGGAAAGAAATGTTTTTATTCCATTTATACTGGAGCAAATTATTTAAAAAATTTATTGTACGGCACATCATATGTTTTTTAACTCATTTAAGGTGGAACCTCTGCGTACGAATTTAATCCGAGGTTTTGTTTAAGGAGAGATTTTGTATTGCGAAACACGCAAACATGTAAACGTAGATAATCCGTTCCTGCCACCTGAAAATATTACCAATATTACAAATTTCAAACACTATGATCATTATAATGCATACAATTGAAACATTTCGAAAAGACATGTAAATGAAGTAAAACATCAAATAAATAGATTTACATTAAACCTCCGACTTGCTTTAAAAAGTGGCTCCCTTTTCATCTCGCTACCGTCTTTACTAAATCTTGCAGAAAATTTTAAATGAAATAAAAAAAAAAAAAACCCACGTAAACTATGTGAACTCACTTTGCTTGGCTTTCCATTGGCCGCAAACAGGTTTTGAACCGTCCCCACAAGCACACGCAACATAGCCGCCGCTCAGTTCGGGTCTCTCGTATCGCGAAAAATGCTTCACATGGCGAGGCGAATTTCTCACAAAAACTTCCGTTTTTAAGGCGAAAAGATTCTTAAGGTGGGGCGTTCGTATGCTGAGGTACCACTGTATAGCTATATTTAATGTTGTGCAGCAGCTCTAAACAGTTGATCCTGGACATTAGCTTGAAGTTAATGAGGTTTTTACCGTGATAAAAGTTCCATAATAGTCCGATGGTACACTGTAAACCCTAATGCTCAAAGTAATTAAACATATTGAGTAGTGTTCACTTAAATAATTACAATTAGTTCAAATTAATAGACCCTGATGAGTATTTAGAACTTTTTAGTATTTGTGAGTTTGTAGAAATGACACTTTTCAAGTTAGCTGAACAAACCACAGTCACTGTCTCCTTAAAGTTCCACCAACTTGAAATCTTTCAGCCTAGCGATTTTGTGTCTGACATCATCAATGCACATGTAAACGGCCCACATTGAATTGTTTTAATCAAGATGGTGGATTGGTCTGTCTTCGCATAATCTTTACAAATCTGGGCTCCCTAAAGTACCAGAGCACCGGTGGCTCAGTGGTAGGTGTTTCGCCCGCCATGTGAAAGGGCCAGGTTCGATTCCCAGCCACTGGATGAAGTGCCTGTCCCAAGCCCGGATAAAAATGGGAGGGTTGTGTTTAGTTGATAATACGTTATACAGTGCAAATGTATAGAACATAATGGCAAACAAGTAAGGTCACATTGTACATATGTGTGTAACATTAAATAAATAAAATAGTGTATGCTGAAAATCTTAATATTACATACAATAATATGGTACTGTACTGCCTATATGGTACTATACTATACCAGTATCATTTTTAAGCATATCGAATATGGTACAGTATGTACAAACATACCATATTAGATACCTAATATTTATCTAATTATTTGTAGGGTAACCCATGAGTACCATGGTGTTCACCAAAGTATTAAATGTCATAAACCTACCCTGGTACCCTATGAATTCCTATGGTGCTATGGTAATGTCTGAAGTACCACAGTAATAATTTGGCATATTATGGCATGGACTGTAGTTTATCATAGTCCATACCATAGTAACATTATTATTCTTCTGCGAAATTTTGAAAATAAAGTCCTGACATGAAGACTCTCCTGTTTTTTTTTTTAATTATTTTTTTTACAGCATTATCTCTGACTGTTCCTTGACACTGGAGACTCCTTACATAAATGTTGAATAAACTATGAACCACACATTAGTAAGACAGTGCTGAAGTGCCTCATCCGTGTTTCATATTTTGTTGCGTAAGCATGTCTAAAGGAGCTCAATCCAGATGCCTTGATCAGGTTCTTCACAGAGTTAAGCTCAGGAGACATCTTTCCTGACCTTCAGCCTTCGACACTGGGTGTGCGTTCGCTTTGAAATCCTCCGCTATTACCGGCAAGATAAAGGAACCCGAAAGACGGGCTCGGCTTCGTGGGCTGGGATGAGAGAAAACACAATCCGAAAAGAGGATTAAGAGAAATAAAAAGAGAAGAAAATGTTGTTCGATATCAGCTGCCCCAGGTAGTGTGTGTGTGTGTGTGTGTGTGTGTGTGTGTGTGTGTGTGTGTGTGTGTGTGTGTGTGTGGGTCGGTTCACATCAATCACATCTCGGTTGGCTGACTCTTGCATGTCCTTCCAAAGCTGATATCCCTGACATCCCATAAAATCGAGGGAGAGAAGGAAGAAAAATAAAAATGATTAAACACAGCTTTAGAAGCTGTCTGTGGTCATCCAATTAAACATCCCCAAATAACCTCAGCCATAAAATGACTGTTTAGCGTAATGTCCCCCAATTTCCTCGGAGTACATTTCTGGCCGGGACTCGTGCTGTTTCGGCGCAGAAACCAAGCCAAACCTCTTAAATACGATGATCGCTGCCAGAAAAAGGCCATGGGCTGAAGAAGTTTATAAATTCATATTAATATTGCTATTATTAGTGCCGAAACACTATAGGGTGCTCTTGTTTTCCTAAGGATTATTATTATGTTTTTTTCCCCACCATTTTGGGCTTTTTGGGGTCTTAAAATGCTCAAAAACTCATGAAAATTGGCAGACAGGTTGGAATCTGCTGCCATTAGGATGCCTGAGAGTCTGGGCCACGGGCGTAGGCTGGGGCCCTCAGGGGCCCTCACAAGATATTTTGCTGCATAGCACATTTGCACGTATGCACACAAAACCCGGTGCACATTTTAGGCTCAACACAACAGGAGGCCAGTTATTCTGGGTCGTTCGCTAAAGAGCACCCAGTAGATTTACTCCTCCTAGGGAATTTATACGATCGCCACCAAACCGGGCCGATGTGATCTAATGACGTTGAGGATGCAAAATTCTAGAGAGATTTTTGATAGCTCAAATGCTGAAAGTGGTTAATAACTTAATAACTGCGTGACATTATATTCAGTGACACCATATTGTGACATCACGTTCAGTGACATCACACTAATATCATAGTGTGAGGCTTTTTTTTCTGCATCTGCGGCCTACAAATGTTACACCACAAATGTTAACATTCACACACTCACAAACATGCATAAACACACACACTCAGGCACAAACACACGCATACATACACACATACATACACACACATTACAAATGTTAACACTCTCACACTCACACAGGCACACGCACAAATGCACATACACACTCATAAACAAATACACACACACACACACACACACACACACATGCACAAACAAACTCATATACCACACACAGACACACACACAAACGTCACAAATGATAACACACACACTCACATCTCTCTCTCT
Source organism: Clarias fuscus (assembly GCA_030347435.1). Lineage (NCBI taxonomy): Eukaryota > Metazoa > Chordata > Actinopteri > Siluriformes > Clariidae > Clarias > Clarias fuscus. The sequence goes on along the minus strand of CM059210.1, from coordinate 6,354,854 downwards.
CACACACACACACACACACACATACACACACACACACACACACTAACACACTGAACAAATATTTAGGGCCCAAATGACATCAGCCCTATATAGTGTATGACATGTGCAAGGTGTGCATTGTGCCCGGGAGGCGATGGCGCAGGGTGCTTGGGCCCGCTCATTGTTGCTTGCAACTATATTTTATGTTGTTCCTATTACCATCGTTATTTATGAATCTCTGCGATGGACTGGCACCCTGTCCAGGGTGTACCCCGCCTTGTGCCCTAAGTCTCCTGGGATAGGCTCCAGGCCCTCCCGTGACCTTGAATACAGGATTAAGCGGTATAGATGATGAGTGAGTGAGTGAGTGAGTGTAAATCATGTTAAACATTTAAGAAGTTTGTGCTTGGCGTTAACGATGGTCACTAATGAAGACAGAAGGTTTTTTTTTCTTTTTTAATGCTTGTTTTGTGTTTTTCAATGTGTGTTTTGTGTCTTTTCCCAATCTTAGCTCAACCAAGAACATTCTGTACTAATAACCCAATGGCTTACTTTCACATTCTTCTAAAGGAAAAACGTAATCCAAACAAGGAAGAGAAACACTGAACGTTGCCCATTCAAGCAAATCAATTTTCCCAGTCGAACGCTATAAGGCTGTTCAGATATCTCAGACATCACTTAGCACAAATTTATCAACCAAACATCACATAACTGAAAATGAGTTATAATACTCTATGTTCACTAAAGTATTTGGCCAAACCTGTTAATTATTGAATTCAGGTGTTTCAATCAGGCCCATTATCCCCAGTAAAGATCAAGCTTAATGCTTCAGCATACCAAGACATCTTGGACAATGCTATACTTCCAAATTTGCGGCAACAATTTGGGGAAGACCCTTTCCTATATTCCAACATGACTGTGCCCCAGTGCACAAAGCAAGGACTATAAAGACATGGTTTGATGAGTTCGGTGCGGAAGAACTTGACCGGCCCTAACACAGAGCCCTGACCTCAAGCCCATCGAGCACCTTTGGGATGAAATGGAACGGAGATTGCGAGCCAGGCCTTCTCGTCCAACATCAGTGTCTGACCCGCTTTGTGAGTAACTTTGAGGTGAGTAAACAAAAGTTGTTTTCATATGTGAACAATCGTCCATTCTGAATAAAACTGCGTCACGTACAGTAGACACCTGAGTCGGGACAGTCTTACCTGATCGGTAGGAATTTCCATGAGAATGAGAGGGAAACGTAAACCTTTGATAATTAGTTTCATATGTAAATATTCGCCGGGTAAACATTTGATCTGATCAGTAAACCCTGTGAGAACAAACTTCTCAGTCTTTCCTCCACTGGATCTCAGGCTGAGGAAGGAACTCACATTTCACACATAGTAAAGCGTCTAACCAATCATAGGTAAGATGGAATTCTTCTAACCAATCCTAATGCAGAAGGCGGGATTTATCAGAAAAGATGGGAGGCCTGACCTAACCTCGAAGTTGGGGGCAATAAATTTCCATTTCTGTCATATTTCTGGCAGATTAAACGTTTCACAGGAAGCAGAACCTCTTAATGCCTGTCAGAAAAGTTCCCTTCTGATTAAAAGCTGTGAGCATCAGATCAGCATCTGTGTAAACAGTCTAGTTAGAATCAGTTTAAGGAAATACAGTATTGTCCATGTAAACACAGCTGTTCTGTACTTATTAAAAAATCTTTGGTAAATTACTTCCAAGTTCTCCACCTTACTGACTTTTTACTGTGAATCACAATGGTTTTAAAACGCGTGGCTTGCCATTGCTCCGGTGTCATTAGGACACGGCAGCTAAAGTCAGAGCTAAAGAAAGAGCTAAGGCAAAATGCACTGAGCTAAGGAAAGCTGGCAGTTTGAACGATGAGCACTTCAGGGGTCTACAGACCTGTGAAAAATGACACAGTGCTACACTTATTCAGTGTGTGTATATATAGTACACGAAACGCTCTCGCTTAAAACCATTAATCCAAGTGTTCATTAACTTGCTAGATGATACCTATTTTAACATCCACAATTTATCAGCGTTATCAATATAAAACAGTGATATCATCCTGACAATTAAAACTGACTAGAGATTAGATTAGATTAGATTGACTTTATTGTCATTGTGGAAAATTCTTTTAAAAATGCAGCTAGCACTCACTCACTCATCTCCTATACCGCTTTATCCTGTATTCAGGCTCGCGGGGGGCCTGGAGCCTATCCCTGGAGGGTGCCAATCCATCGCAGGGCACAGACACACTCACTCATTCACACACTACGGGCAATTTGGGAACGCCAATGAGCCTAACCTACATGTCTTTGGACTGTGGGAGGAAACCCACCAAGCACGGGGAGAGGATGCAAACTCCATGCAAACACAGACGGGAATCGAGCCTAGCTGGGGATCGAACCCGGACTATGGAGGTGCAAGGCGACAGTGCTAACCACTACACCACCGTCCCCTAATGCAGCTAACTTGGAAATGAAAATTTACCATGGACCTACGAATCATAAAAAGCTGTTTAAGCTGAATAAATTTATAGTCTATGGTGGTAAGACTTCAAAACACTACAGGACATGCTGCCAACCCCGGAAATCGTGGATTTACTGTAGTATATGATGACCCATGGGAGTGTATCCCAGGAAACTTGGGAGTGTATCCCAGGAAACTTCAGACACATGATGGGGTACGCCCTGGACAGGCTGCCAATCCATCGTAGGGCATACACCATGCACACTAAGGGGCAATTCAGGAACACCAATTAGCTTAATCTTTGTTGGACTGTTGGAGGAAACCGGAGTACCCGGAGGAGACCCACCAAACACCAGGCGAAAATGCTAATTCCCTGCACTCAGACCTGAGGTGGGAATCAAACCCTCAACCCAGGAGTTACAAGGCTACAGTGCCAACCAATACGCCACCTGAGTTCGTAGCTATTTGTATCCAATTTGTATCCGATCCACGCAACAACTTGGCACTGGTTTTACGCCGGATGCCCTTCCTGACGCAACCCCCTGATTTCAGTCAGGCCTGGGACCTGCACTGAATCCAAAGGCTAGGGTTTGGGCATTGGCTGGGAATCGAACCCGGGCCTTCCGCATGGCGGACAAGAAACTTACCACTGAGCCACCAATGGCCTGAGGTGAACCCGTGATGAAGCACTTTGTAGGAAATCAATGATGAAGTGCTGAGGCAAACTCCGTTCAGCGACTGAGACAAAGCGTTTAGTACAGAAATTGTGACAAAGCAACGTTGTTTGTTATAAAGCAACCATGACGAAGGGCTTTGCACCGAAATCATGATGAAGCACTTGTTGTGCCGCTTCATCCTTCACCCAGTTCTGCTCTTCACCCAGAGGCGTTACAGCAGCAGGAGGATAATGAGTCAGACGTACAGTGGCAACAGCGAGAGTGCCATCTGCGGCACCGAGCAGGAACCGTCTGGATCTGCCATGTTTCAGTTCCTGGTTTGAAGGAACACACACTGCATAAATGTCCTGCTATTTTAAGCCCCACACACACACACACACACACACACACATTAAATCACAGTAATAGGAGTGACAGGGTGAATAGTAGCCTAACCACTATGGAATGGCGAACTCACACAGCTCTGTGTAGTCATGTTGAAAAATCTCACTCTCTCTCTAACACAAACACACACACACATACGCCGACAGTACAATACGCACAGCACAGCAGTTTATACTCTTAATAGCACCGGTAGGTGTGAGAGGCCATTCATTTCAAAGCTTCCTAAGTAGAACTAAATGGTCTGTACTCACGTTTACCTTTCAGTATTCGACTATTCCTCTTGCTCTTTCTCTTTCGTCTACACACACATTCCCACACATTTGCCATTAAAAGTGAGGCTCAAGAGCAGGTTTTCAGAGTTCCTTTATCTATTTCAGATCGTCTCTTTGGTCACACGCTAATACCGAGCAGGACTAATGTCCGTCATTACTCGCTCAATCTCTGGACCCAGGGGCTCGATAACACATAAACTCCTCAGGCGTCTCTCTCTCTCTCTCTCTCTCTGAGCGAGACTGTTATCACTCTCTCCAATGTAAGGGTCAATTCATCTCTCTAAGTGAACCACTGAAGAGCCACTGTGAAATTCAATGAAGCTGCTGTTGCAGTTGCTGTTGTTGTGTATGTGTGTGTGTTTATGAATCAGCACTTTTTGTGGACATTCCCGCCGTAAATTGATAGGAACGCTCTACTAAGCGGCTAAGCGACAGGTGACTGCTGCTACATAAGTACTTCTTGACTTCGATTTTTTTTTTTCTTAGTAAGTGTTCGGTTTAAAATTGATGAGTTCTAGAGCGCTTCGACACGCTTGCTAATCACTTTCACACACAGACGCTGTGGAGTGACAGAACGTTCCCCAGTTTATTCACAGGAAAGGAGGTATTTAAGCCAATCGTCCTGAGTAAACACGTCTCGCGTACATTCGCTTTATCGGCGACCATGAGCCATTTGCATGTTCTGTAGAAATCTGCGAGGACAAACAGGGGGAAGTTTTAAAGTGTTTTCACATCAGGGCCTCGGCATCATTTCCGAGAACACTCGACTCCAGAGTCTGGTTCGTTTTGATAAGCGAGAACACAATCTTGTGAACTGTGCCTGAGTCTGCTGGAAGACTTTCTGCTGAATGGTTTACATTTCCCCTGCGACGGATTGGCACCCTGTCCAGGGTGTACTCCGCCTTGTGCCTGAAGTCTCCTGGAATAGGCTCCAGGCCCCCTGTGACCCTGAATACAGACGATGAATGAGTGAGTGGTTTACATTTATGCCATCTGACAAAGACCTTTAGTTAGCCGCTGAGGATAAGGGCCTTGCTCAGAGGCCCAACAATGATAATTTGATGGTGCTGTAATCCAAAACCTTGACCACTGAACCATCCCTGCCATGAAAAGATGGTCTCAAGCATGGTATGACATACTCCGGCATGGATCGACTCAGTTATGGAAGCCCATCGTACCTGAGCATGGTCCTTAACGCTCGGCTGCTCAGATGTATAAAATAAAATATTACTCACGCAATCATCATCTAAATCGCGTTGTATCTTGTGTACATGGTCGCAGGAGCACTGGAGCCTATCCCAGGAGACTTAGGGCACAAGGCGGGGTCCACCCTGGATGGGGTACCAAGCCATCGCAGGGCGCACACACACTATAGGGAATTTGGGAGCACCATGTGCTGGACAGTGTTTTTGGACAGTGGGAGGAAACCGGGTCACGCGGAGGAACATTTAAACATGCACATAGACCCGAGGCGGGAATCGAACCCAAACGCACAAGGTGCAAGGCGACAGTGCTAAACACTGCCCCATCGAGCCACTAAATTTCGATACAGTACACGTGCAAATGTGTGTAGAAGAACTCTATAAATAGCAGCGATCACAGGTGCTAGTACAGTTAGCTTGCATTTGAAGCTTAAAGCTTGATAATTCTATTATAAACCTTTTATTAGTGCACTTAGTGTTGAACTAATAGGTGCATTTTGATACATTTTTGGCTAGTACCAAAAAGTTGACGTAGGCCACGCCCACAAAGCGATGACACTAGCAGACTCTACACACCCACAAGAGGCACCTGCGAGTTACACATACGGCTACAACACTGTGCCTCTGTTGCTGTCCATCGTAATTAAGCTGAATGTAATGACATCAGCTATTATCATGATAAGTGAATTAGCTTTTGATTGCATTCCAGCCTACACATTTGGCTCGAGAAGAGAAAAGAAACGATGAAAGGATGAACAGGAAAGCGAACCGGGCATGAACAAGCACTCAATGGCGTGAGCCCAAACCCGGAGCGCCACAAAAGGAGCGCATTGTTCTTTAAGCACAGGACTAGCAGTCATGAAGCTGAAGGATGAGAGTCGCGTGTCACAGCTACGCGATTGTCCGGGTTCTGTCAAAGACCCGAACATCAGAACGCACCCAGATGGACAAGAGAGCGTGGACACTGGCTCTTTCACACGTCCTGACAATAACCGCCTTTCACGCCTGGCATTTCATTCGCATTAACGATACAGCAAGAGCAGACAGGGGGTCACACTGAGTCCCGCACTGAGAGTGTGTTTTACAACGCTCCACTGTGACCCGCGGTGCATGTAGGCGGCTTAGCTTCACGCCAGACTCGTCCAGATGTGCACACGGCTGTGTGCAGATGTCCAGCAGGAATGCAAATCTGCCTACTTCAAGACTAGTCTCGTCACTAGAGAGGGATTTGGAGCAGAAATATTTAACGCCGCTTCCCAAAACGGATATTCTTGCAGGATAATAAAGTGCGAGGAACATGATGTCCTTAAATAGTCAATAAAGTTAGCAGCATCGAGTGCTGAATCAGTAACCAATCCAGATCTTTCACATCCATATCGTTATGCTAAACTCTGCTCTACTCTGCTAGCATCCAGTTGCTATGAACAGATCCACTGTGAATCGAGCTACAATAATAGGGGCAGCTACATTAAATGAACTAAACTAAAATTTACATAAAAAAATTGTGTTTTTTTAAACGAAAATGTTTATAAATTCTGAAAACGTACGTTTATCACAGGCTCAAAATGCTCATTGCTAGCAATGCATGCTAATTAAGCGCCTTTTTGAGTAATACAAAGCAAAAGAGAAGGTAAGAAAAGTTTGTGCAAAACAAAACAAGAACATTACAAACATCGCGCAAGACAAGTTCCGCTGTTTCTAAAACACTGATGCCCAGTCCGCCTCCTTCCTCATCCGGGCTTTGGATCGAGAATTTGTTATCACTTACGCTATAGCGACGACAAACAGACGTTCTTAAGAAGCATCTCATGTTCTATGTTGAAATGTTGGAGCGTGTGAACTTCTCTGTCTTTGAAGGCTTTTCATACAAGGAAACGTAAGTGACAAAGCACTGAGCCGTTACCATGGAAACAATAATGCATCCGAATGAGGCATTAATATAAACGCATTGTTTGTGTTACAGCCGGAACCAGAGTATGACCCAAGCGATTCGGTTATATCAACTGAACTCTATACCTTCCGACCAATCAGATTCAAGAATTCAATTACGCTGTACTATAATATTTTTGAAATGTAAAATGATTTACTGCCCTATTCAGTGAAAAAAAAAAAGAAAAGAAAAACGAGAATAGATCCACTCGGTACTTAGCAACTGTTGAAGACAACGCTGGTGACTAGGATGTGGGCGTCCTCTGTACATGTCCTCTTGTGCCTTTATTTTTATTTATTTTTTTAACTTCAAGAAACCCAGTCACTGAGTCAGTTATGGACGATGAATATTCTTCCTCCTATTAGTCTTATAGTTGACATAATAATGTTATTGATTGAAGGTAAAATGCACCTCGAATAATTAAATAATTAATTCTAAGCGCCACCGTCGAAGCGGCCTGTGCGGTAGCTTTAAAGCACTTACCTACTTTCCAGCGTGGCTCGAAATGATCAATAAAGAGTTAAAACGCCATGTGAAGATCGCGCTGAGTGCACTTCGTTCTCAACAGCCCTAGGCCAATCGCTTTCCGTCTACGTCCGGCTTACCTAAAAGGATCAAACTGGCCAATCTTGGATTTGATTTGGAAGCAAAGTGGTCTTGCTGCATCGATCACGTCGCTATTAGCCGCTATGATATCGCACAGAAAACTGAAGAAAAAATACAATGCTCACCTAAAGATCTCATCAGGACAGAGGGAAAGGTGCGCTGGAGTGCGAACAAGTAGCGTTTGGATGTTTACAGCAAAACCACTTAACACAGGACCATTAGCGCAGAGACGCTTATCACGGGAAATTAGATTTGGCAGAAGTGCCGGGATGCTTTTTCCTTTTTACATTAGTGCTAAGAGTAAAACCCACGGAGACCATCACGCAGGAGAAACTACAGGGAGATTAGGTACTTAGGTACATCTACAGGAATTTAGCCAGCAAGTCTGTCTGAAATACAGTTCCTGAGTTCGCCTCAGAGCCGGAGAGCTTTGATTTAAAACCAAGCAGAGTTCATGCTTTAGTCATGATGATGATGATGATGATGATGATGGGCGATGTTGTGGATGTCTGAAAGCTTGATCTGACCCCAGGACACCGAGGCGGGTGAAGGAAACCACAGGAGCCACAGCATCTCAGGAAAACACACATCAGCTTTCTGCCAGAAGCACCCAGTAGTTGCCATTATGGTATCTATTCTATGTGATGATGTTTAATGTGATGATGTTTAATGTGACTTGGCCTCTGTGTTTCCTGCTCCCGACCCCTGAATTAGCTGTGGATATATTTACACTTGCGACAATATGAAATATGAAAAAAAAAACGGCACGTGAGACCCGCGCCGTTACACAGATTGGATTTTTTTTGTTCTTTGAGTCTTGATTGAGCATTCCATTTTGTCCAGGTTTTCACCCATCCACCTGGTGATCTGAGATTCCCCTGACGAATTCTGATGTAGTTCTGCTCCTTCATTATGCCATCCACTCTGCTGAATGCTCCCTGCACCCATTCCACTGACAGAAAAACAGCGCCATAGCAGGATGCTACCACCACCATGCTTAACAGCTGCTACAGTACTCTCAGTGGTGAATGTCTGAACTTTGCTCCTCTGGTGAAAATTTTCCTCCAGAAGTCTTTTACTTTGTCCATGTGCTCGGATGCAAACTTTATTCAAGCTCTGGATTTTGGACTTTCTTTTACAGCAGCCTTTTAGCCTAGCGACTCATACAGTGTGGAATTGACTCGTGCTGGCTTAAACTGACTTGTACAGGGTTGACTGAATAGTTTGGATAGTGATGAACCAAATCATACAGTGTAAAAATTACTCTTACTATGTGGATCGCTCATTGGCATTGGGTTCACAATGAGCCCACCTGCCATGCGGAAGTCCCTGGTTTGATTCCCAACCAGTAGCCAAAATGGGAGGGTTGCATCAGGAAGGCATCTGGTATTAAACCCGTGCCAAGTTTTTGTGCATATCGGATGATCCTCTGTTGCAACTAACAAGAACTACAGTATGTGGATCATTCATATAGTGCTGAGTTAACTTGTACACTGTACTGTAAGTCGACTCATACAGTGCTGGGCCAACTCGTACGGACTGTATGATCCGAATTTACACTGTACAATTTGCGCTGACTCGTACATTATTGATTCAACTTACTGTTTGTTTATTGTTTCTTGCAGTGCTGAATTCACTCATATAAAGTGGATCAGTGATGAATCGATTAGTGTAGTATACACATACGCTAGTGACTTGACTCACATTCATACTTCATTAATAGAGTGTTGAATAGAGTGTCATCGTCTATACCGCTTTATCTTGTATTCAGGGTCATGGGGGGGCCTCCAGCCTATCCCAGGAGACTTAGGGCAATTTGGGAACGCCGATTAGAATCATTTGCAGATCTTTGGACTGTGGGAGGAAACCAGATTACCCGGAGTAGTGTGAATTGACTTATACGGCCTTGAATTGACTTATATAGTATTGAATTCACTCATACTTTATAGAATAGACTCATACCAAGTTCATTCGACATGTAGAGTATCGAACCAACTCACAGGGTTCATTCAACTTATTTAATCTTGAATCCGTAGTCCACGTCGAATCGACTCGTACAGTGTTAAACTGGGAACGCACTGGGAACTGACTTCCACAACAGTGAATCAAATTGTACAGTGTTGATTTGACTTATATATTTTGGAATCAACTCATAACTGATTCGACTTAATTTATGAATCAACACATACAGTTTTTAATCGACTCATAATTTGTTCAGTCAATCTATACAGTTATGAACAGTTGGTAAAAAAAATGCAGTATTTAGCAGGATGGATTCATTTTCACATGTAATTTAAAATAATATTACAGTGGGGCCTAGAGAGAGCTGATTGGCCGAGCTCTCTCAGTGGGGTGGATGGGAGACACTTATCACTCTCACATCAATCACGACTCTACAGCCTCCGAGTGTGTTACGGTGCATGAGCGAGCGGTTCAAAAAGATGCAGTCAGCTGGCGCCACATGGTTTCGGAGGAAGCATGACAGTCTTCGGCCCTCCCTTACTGGTAGCAGTGGCCTTTATATGGGAGACCCCTAGTGATGGGTGGGAATTGGATACAACTAATTTTGGGAGAAAATCTGTGGAAAAATCAAAAGGAAAAAAAATTCTTTTTTAAATACATTTTAGAAAACTTATGATTCCTCTCTCCACCGGCTGCTTTAAAAAATGAAACTGAAAGTGTCTGCCTTTTCTTCTTGCTTCCATACTGTAGCTATTGCTGCATTCTTGGGACGCATGGTGCTACCGTATATCTTCACTAAATCTTGCACAAGATTTAAACAACAATAAAAAATCTCATAAAGTCACTTATTTACACTCTGGATTTCCACTGATGCAAAAAAGGTTTCGTACAGGTCCTGGACATATGCGCATTGGTTTGTTTGGCTCGGGTTGTTTGCTTCTCATTTTCTCATTTCAAATTTCTTGCAAAATTTAGGTTCTTATGGAGAAAATTCATGAGATGTGGCATTTGTATGCCAAGGTACCGCTGTAATCATATACATTCACATGATGTGATTTTTATTTCTCATGATATATTTCCTCTGTAAGGTTCCTTTTTTTTTTTTGATAACACTTTTTTACTATATATTTTTTACCTTACTTACACGAAATATGACAGTTTCATGAGAAGTTCACCGTCTTTACATCGTTACGTTTTCTTCACATGATATTATTTGTACGAAGCTTCAGATCTCGCAGCAAGTACAGCACCGAGACTGGAGGGTTGGAGCTGAATCTGCGTTGTGCTGCAGTCTTGCTGTTTTTGGAGTCATTTTTTATCTCAGCTGAGTCAGTCTCAGTACACACACACACACACACACACACACACACACACACTTACGTCTCACTCTGGCTGTTATAACAGGAACGAGATGGAAGGAAATAAATGAAGGAAGAAAGAGGAACCGAGAGAAAGAGACGAGTCCATTGTTCTGATGAAATAAGGACCAGCTTTTCAAACCGGAGAAATGTCCTTGGGTGTTTGAGTGTGTGTCTGATGGTACCAAATGCACATATATGGAAGAAATATGTAGAATGGGTACAGAGGAAAAGGAGAAAATCTGAATCGGTAAATATTACCCTCCAGTTCTTACAATCTGCCCATCAGGGATTTCACTCTTATGCAGTTATCTTCCGAGTTATACTGTATGTTTAGTGATTTTTAACTGTTCTGTAGAAGAACACACACGTCTTTATGTGCTTTATGTGTCACTCAAGCACCATGCTACCACGTCTTGTCCTTTTTCTATAAAGGCAGCAGGAGATTGAAACACAGCCAGGGTTATTCTCAGAGCCCCCCCGGGCCGTCTGTATCAATTTACCGCTGCTGCCTTTCTTTAAACGGAGATGTTTCTGCAGCCTGTGGCCTGTAGCACAGCTAACACACCTCATTACTTCTACTCAGAGAGAAGTTCGGTTCAAAAATATACTATTAATTCAGTAATTACTGGAGCTGCCAGGGTTGGATTTGGCTCAGCAGCAGGAGAAGCCTCTAAATAAGATCGAGAGTTTATTCTAACAAATGAAAACTTTGAGCAATAACTATCAATTCATCATTTTAGGCTCCTACATTGCCAGACTCTTACAGTAGATGTACTTAAAATATACATCTGGCAGTTATTGCCACGTCCCCCGTACAGTCCTGACCTCGCTCCGAGCCATTTCCACATGTTTGGGCCATTAAAGGGAGTTCCTGGGAGGCCGGCGTTTCAGACATGGAGCAGGGAGTCTGGCCATGGCTCAGGTGTACTGAGAAAACCTTCTACCTTGATGGTGTCCACTGAGATTAGTGCATTAGTGTTTCAGGGGATTATACAGAGACATAAAGGGAGGTTTTACTATTATAACTGTGTTCTGTTATTCTGCGCAATCAGAAGTCCCGATTTGACCCGAACTCATAATATTTCATGATATAAAAACTTTTTGGAGGTTTAAGAAGAGTACTTTGTTTTTCTTTTATTTATTTATTTTTTATCAATAATTGATGAAGTGGAATGAAATATCCACTCAGAAGGAAAATACTCCAGTCTCTGTGGCATCCAAGGGTTTGAACTCTTAAGAAGAAAAAACAGGCATGTGTGTCTCCAGTAGCGCAGCCATTCTGGTGTCACTTGCTATACTGTACGTTATGTTTTAACCAGAGACAGTGACGTGTTCGGATTTAGGCTAGCTTCACATGATGATTTTAAACCCGACTTTGTCTGGAGTGTATCCCCGGATCATATTATGTACTGTAAATAAATAATAAAAAAGATTTTAATTAGATAATATAAACAAGCAGAAACTATTTGTTGAAAGTGTGGATTGTACCCTTTTTGTGTTTGTATTTAACTACTGTTAAAATCTGAACATTTTCTTGTGTTGTCAGTCACTGATTACTCAGGATGCATGTGAGCATTTTTTTTTATTATTATTTAGAATTAAGTTTTACATATCTCACTTATTTCTTATTTAGATTGAATTTTTATTCCTCTCTCCACTAAATCTTTGGAGGGAGTATAAATAGAATCTTCAGTGTATGGGTTTATGACGGTTTCTCTCAGCAGATAACCTGTTTTTAATTAAAAAATTGCAGTTGGTCCAAATTGAACAGGGTCAAGGTCAATGCAAGGTCAAATGAAGGATTTTTTTTCTCTTCCTTCGTGTATAAAGAATATTTTAAGGCTGTTTCTGGCAAATTCATTAAATACGATTACCAGTGTTGGGTGTAACACGTTACAAAGTAACGCGTTAGAGTATTCGGATTACTTTTTTGATGTAACGAGTAATCTAGCGCGTAAGGTCCGCCATTTAAGTACTCAGCTACTTAGTCACTTTTTCAAAAGAGTAATCCGTTATTCAGACAATTTTTGTAATCCGTGAGCCAGACAGCAGTCATTCCCAATCCGTTATTGTGTGTGTGTGTGTGTGTGTGTGTGAGTGTGAGAGAGAAACTCGTCCTACAAGCCCCGCCCCTGATAACCCGCCCCCTCTGTTATTCCCCTATCTCACCTATGAGTTTTGACTATGCAAGGACCGACACACAGAAAGATGGAAACCTAATCACAGCACCAAAACTCGCGTTGAATCATGATGAGCCGTACTTACGGCCACCGCGCGAAACCGCATAGTTGAAATAGGGGTATTAGTAGTTAACAGATTATGGGCCAAACTTCACTGAGTGATGATGGTAGAATAATTATAAAGGTCTTGACTAAACCAACATGCAGGAGGAAGCACAAAGGAGTTTTCATTTTCTGCAATGGAAAAGTACTCGAACTAGTTACTTTATCAGAAAGTAACGCTGTAATGTAACTGATTACTTTTTGAAGACTGTAATTTTGTAATGTAATTAGTTACTTTAAAAAGTAACGTCCCCCAACACTGCTCATTAGTATAATCATATCTATTATATTATGAAATGTTTAAGAGGCGTGGCTTTAAAAAAGAAGGTCCCTCACCCCTGTTTCATAGCTCAGAGCTGTTCAGTTCTCAAAAAATGATAAGGGTCGAGTGACTGTGGTGGTTTCATTATATTTACCCCAAATTTTCTATTCAGGTTCAAAGTATATCAATTTATCTTTACATTTATCAACAATAGACCATTTCCAAATGACTTTAGTGGACACTCTCCATGGTAACCGTATGATGTTACGATATTATGATATTGTAACTGCAGAGTCATGATGACCATGCTTGTGATCTCAGAAAGTCATATAGTTATCTCAAGATCATGAGATAAATAAGTCATGATCTCCAGATAACAGTACAAACAGAAATATTCACTTGAATGATAACAGACCTAACTTTTTCACAGACTTTCCACAACAGTTAAAGGATTGCTAAAGAAATACAAAGCTTGTGTGTTATTGTCTGTCTGGCTATTTTGACCTGTAAAGGAAAGGAACGTTTGGTGATTTTGCTCTTTCAGCACGTTTATTAATCAACCTGATTGATAACTCTTGTGGTCAGTCGAATGTTTCCGCTTCGGCAGAAAAAAATGATGACTCCTGCGTTCAACTTTTTTATTTCCCGACATAACTTTTCAATAAACTTCTCGCATTAAAACACCATCGCCGTCTGAGAGCCGTTATTTCCTTTGCATGACCGATTCATCATCACGCCACTTCTCTGGCCCGTTCGCAGCACATTACTTCTCTGGCACGTTTGCTAGAGCATCATAAACCTTGAGGTGTGCATGCTCCATAAAGCATAAATAAGTAAACGCATACTGTATGTAGATAAATAATTGATGAGGAGCTCTTGTCATTCCTTGCTTGTGGTGGGTCTGTGAGAAACCTGAAGAGTGCAGGTCAGCATGTAATGCATTACACCTACACGCGGTTGACACACTCACCCCAGACTTTTAAAATGTCTGCCCTGCTTGCTTCACTTCCTCCAAACGCTGACAGGTTTTGTGTGTGTGTGTGTGTGTAGGTGTGTGTGTGTGTGTGTGTGTGTGTGTGTGTGTGTGTGTGTGTGTGTGTGTGTGTGTGTGTGTGTGTGTGTGTGTGTGTGTGTGTGTGTGTGTGTGTGTGAGTGATGAGGAGGACCCTGGGGCCTGTTGTTTGTCAGTCAGAGCCGAGATTTTGAAGTGTGTGTATGAGTGTGTGTGCAATGAAATAGTTTTTCTCGGATCGATATTTGTTTATGTATGTTTGTGTTGTAAAATCTACAATCTGCTACTGTGTTATATTATATTATATTATATTATATTATATTATATTATATTACATTTTAGTGTATTATGTTATATTATATTATATTATATTATATTATATTATATTATATTATATTATATAGTGACGTACTGTATACAGCTTCATCCTCAAACTTATCAACTAAAAGTACAGTATCAATGAAGTAATTTTATATGTTTGTTAATCAATAATGAACTGACTTTCTTTTTCTCAAGCCAAAATAATTCACATTTCAGATCTATCTATCTATTGGCCTGTCTGTCTGTCTGCCTGTCGGACTGTCTATTGGCCTGTCTGTCTTTTGGTTAATTTGGTATACTGTGTTTTGGGCCAGACTGACTTTAATCTGTGAGCTCAGACGGGGACTTGGCCAGTGTGGTGGTACCGATCAGCACGGCTCCGGGTCCAGATGCCTTTAATGAGAGTGATAAATTATCCAAGAAGACAGATTGCTGAGGGGGCAGGAGATGGACAACGGTGTGTGTGTGTGTGTGTGTGTGTGTGTGTGTGTGTGTGTGTGTGTGTGTGTGTGTGTGTGTGTGTGTGTGTGTGTGTGTGAGTGAGAGAGAGAGAGAGATAAAGATGTAGGTAGAAACAGTGAGAGATGAAGAGACAGAACATAGACATTGAGAGACACAGGAAAAGCAAGAGAGGAAAGAAAGGGATGAAGAAAGAGTTGGAGGGACAGAGTACAGAGGGACAGAGGGATAGGAGGATATGAGGAGGAGTGAGAGGACAGAAAAAGTGAAAAAGTGAGAGCGAGGAACAGAGAATGGATGGAGTGAGTGACAGAGAGATAGAAAGTGTATGTAGGGACAGATTGAGCGAGGGAGAGACAGAGAGATGAAAGGACACAGAGAGAGAGAAGCCTTGTCTATTCTCCTTTATATGATTAATGATCTGTATTAGCCGATGGCAACGGGTGTTCCCTTATCTTTTCCCTCTCTGTTTCCACCTCCACTCCCTTACTCACTCTTTTGCTAACTCTCTCTCTCTCTCTCTCTCTGACCGCAGCTGTTCTTTAGGAAGGTCAGCCAAAAGAGCAGGAAGTTTTAAACGAGACAAAGTTAGGGAGGGAAAAGAG
The DNA here is from genome assembly GCA_030347435.1 of Clarias fuscus. Classification (NCBI taxonomy): domain Eukaryota; kingdom Metazoa; phylum Chordata; class Actinopteri; order Siluriformes; family Clariidae; genus Clarias; species Clarias fuscus. Next base: position 6,339,059 of record CM059210.1, on the reverse strand, counting down.
GAAAACGGCCATGAGATTTCTAAATCAAGGGAGTGCACATACACAACCACCCACTCACACACACACACACACACAGACACACAGACACACACACAGACACACACACACACCCACACACACACACATAGACACATAGACACACACACACACACACACACACACACACACACACACAAACACACACACACACACACACACACAAACACACACACACACACACACACACACACACACACACACACACACACACACACACACACACACATACGCACACACACTGTGTGTAAGTTGAAACCTTGAACTTATGCAGTCAGCTGTTTCTGTTATTTGACATTTACAATCACAAACAACACAACACAGGCCACCTGTCTGTCTGTCTGTCTGTCTGTCTGCCTGTCTGTATACTTCAAAATGTGCTCATTTTATACCTCCTCCCAAGTCGAGTGTGTGTGTGTGTGCGTGTGTGTGTTGCTTTTCATTAAACACTGCTTCACACAGCAGCCAGACTGACAGAGTTTTGGTGACCAACAGCTCCCTCTACTGATGAATCCCGGCCCAGAACCAGTGTAATGTTCACAATAAACACTTTATTTATTTTATTGGACCGCAATAAGGTCGCTCACTCACTGTCCATGTGAACACGTGAACACACTCCTGTTTCAAGCTTTGTATCTGATCTTATCTGTGGATCCACGTGACCCCAATCTGAGTACACACCTCTGCTTCCTATAATGCTGAATACTGTGTTTCATACAATATTCTTATTCTCATGACCTTATTTATAATCCTGAAGTAAATGAATGAATAAATACTAATTACTAAAAAGAAATCAAATCAAATGTATGCAATATTTTTTGCGCAAACTAAATGTTAAATGTCCGAGCCTCGCATCTTTAGTTTTGTAGGTTTGTCTGTCCGTGTGGCTGTTCGTTCATTAATTAATTCTTCCATTCATTCATCCTGTCTGTTTATCAGTTGGTTTATCAGTATATCTGTCTGTCTGTCTGTCTGTATTCAAACTGCTTTTTCCTCTATGCTTTCCTGTGTTTCTCTTTTTCACCAGAAGGGGGTGCTAATAAAACACTGATGTTATTTGCTCAGTTTCACCCAAGCAGCTGAGAAGTCAGTCTGAACTGATGAAGTGTGTTGTCTGAACAGAGAGCTGAGCAAAGGGTCAAAGGTCTTTCTCATGGGCTTAGGACTGTCTCTCTCTCTCTCTCTGATCATCCTTCCATCTCACACTCAGACAAAACTTGGTATTGGTACTAAAAAGCGTCTCACCTACAGTACAGTAGGTGACAAAGTGAATTTTCAGACAGGATCATATAAAAACAATTTTTCACCAGACTTAATGCTTCTTATCTCTCGAGCATGCTTTGCTTTTTTTTTTTTGGAAATATACATACACATTTATATTTTTTTATCAGATAAAAAGAAACACATTTTCTAAATACAGTTTCACGCCCTTTTATGTCTGTAGTGTCCGGAACTTTTTTGAATTCAAATCTTCCAACAGTCTTAACTGTCATTCAGATGAAACTTGGCTGATTTAGATTTCACATGAAAAGACATAAATCTGAAAAAGTCAATTATTCTAAAATGCAAAATTCTAAAGATGAATTTGACATTCAATTCAATTTATTTGTATAGCGCTTTTTTTTTTTTTTTTAACATTTTTATAAAAAACAAGGGAACCCATCCTCATTTGGGTGAAACAGAAAGCAGGAATTGATCTGCAGTCATAGAGTCGTGTGTTAGGTGGCAGGCGGTTCAGTATAACAGTTGATGTTAATTGATGTTAATATGGAGTCCAGGTAGTTATTGGAGGCTCGGGTAGACTTATAGGAAATTCAGCATGGTTACGGACACTACAGATTTATTTATTTTTGCTTTTTTAAGCGTTTACCAAAAAACAATTTCAGCAACAATGTTTACAGATCATATGCTTCTAGAAGCGTACACCAGTTTTAGTATCAATGCTAAAATATAACATAAGAGATATGAATAATTCGCATTTTAAATGACTATTGTTCGGAGCGAGCCGCTGAAAAAACGGCCGTTTTTGGGGCACATATGAAATCATCTCTCCAAAACTGCTGAGGTTTTTCAGGAAGCGAGATCGGTCACTTCCATGTTGAAAAAAAAAAACTTCAGAAGTAGCTTCTTTGGCCACACACATTTTCTGTATTATATGTGTAACATTAAAATAAATAAACTCAGCACCTCTACTGAGTCATGGCTGAGTGCTGACTCGGGGGTGTGATGTGTTCGCTCGGTCTTACGTTGCCCGCGGCGGCCATGTTAAAGCACCGGTTTAATCAGGATGTCTATGACTGGCTGTGAGTCCGTGTCATTTTCATTCCGCAGCTTCACCGACTTGCTGACCTCAAGCACGGCATTAATTATGAATATTTTTATTTCCAAAAATTGGTTTCACATTAAAGACCTGGTGAATAATTATTTATAAGGCCACTCGGGCCTTCTGGCCATCCTGTCAGTGCTGAGATACGGGGGCGTAATTAACCGTCACGCGGGGAAGCTGCACAGCCCCACGCTGATCCATTAATTAATCAGGTAAAGGCAACAGTTAGGGTTTTAGACGCGTGCGTGTGTGTGTGTGTGTATGTGTGTGTGTGTGGTATTGTTTAGGTTTAACCTCCTCAGAGACGGATGATGAGCATTAACACCTTTTATACACATCAAAGCCGGGGGACGTGGACCAGACGCCACTGAGACTGTCTTTAATCCCGTTTCTTCACTGCAGCCACACAGGCTCATTATAACACACACAGCATAAAACAAGTTATGCAAATGGCCTGTCTTGTTTCTCCGTGTCCTCTGAGTTTGCACTACGGATTCTGGTTATGTAAGTAAAGACATGTTTTGCTTCCTCGGTGCAGCTGCATTCTTGCTGCATATTTAGGGCATGTGTGCACGTGGGTGTATTTGTGCATGCGCAGGATGTTACATGTCATTTCCATGGAATTCACCGTTCCTGAGAAAACGCCTTCGGGCGGATAGAAAAACTGACAACTGAGCGATTGCAACATGGTTAAACCAGCGGATCTGTCATCTTACAGAGCATTAAAGTAATATGACAGGAGGTCGCAAGTAAACAACACGACACTGCTGGTGTAAACTGGAAACTGGCTTGAGTTAAGTCTTGTTTAAATCCCTTTTCGATCCCGATTCCTATTTAAAACTGACAGAACCCACCCAAGTCCCCACCCAAGTGACACAGGGTGAACCCCCGAGCGACCCTGTAGGTGCGAGGTGACCGTGCCGAACACTGTGCCGCATTTAATAATCATCAACTCCAAGCACCATAATGCAGCGCTACAGGGGAACGAGATGAAGTGATACCGAAGGTAACGTATGGGACGTCTATGTTGGGATCGTTTCCCTAATCCTATTACACCACCGTTTACTCCTTCTGATTTAAACGTGATTTAAATAACACTGAAACGGTGTGTATTCAAGGTGGCAGTGTGGATTTGGCTGCTACTCGAACAAAGACTTTTCGTAAAGAGTGTGACTGTCTAAGAGCTTAATCCAAGCGTGCAGAGACGACAAGACACACCTCGGGTGTTTGTCCAAGTGAAGATCAATGAGACTTGATATCGAGCTGACAAACAGTATGCTAGCATGCCATCAACTAATTGGACTAGCAGACGCCCTTATTCAGAGCGACTTACTTTATACAGCTGAGCAGTTGAGAGCAACTTGGTGGGGCTGGGATTTGAACCTGGGACCTTCTGATCACTACCCCTGTGTTTATTCCATGATTCAAACATGGAATCGATATACTGACCGAAGTATGTCCGACTCTTAGTTAGCTTGTTAGTTTTTCTGTTAATTTATGTTGTTAATGTATATTGCTCGGTGTAGCACCTTGGTCCTGGAGGAGCGTTGTTTCGTTTCACTGTGTACTAACTGTATATGGTTGAAGTGACAATAAACGCCTACTTGACCCCGCTATAGTAGGTGATGATAGAAGATGCTCCTTTCAGCTTATTAATATGGTATCCCTGGCGGCACGGTGGTGTAGTGGTTAGGCACTGTCGCCTTGCACCTTTGCAGGTTCGATTCTCGTCTCTGTGTGCATGGAGTTTGCCTGTTCTCCCTGTGCCTGGTGGGTTTCCTCCGGGTTCTTCCCACAGTCTAAAGACATACAGGTTAGATTAATTAGCATTCCCAAATTGACCATAATGTATGTGTGTGTGTGCCCTGTGATGGATTGGCACCCTGACAAGTTGGATTTTTAACGTACTGAGTAACACCCGGCTGGATTGGTACAATGTTTGGGATGGTGTGCAATGATTGGAAATGAATCAACATCAGGGTTGTATAATGAGGCCTGATGTCTAGTGTGAGGCGGAGCCCTGTAAATATCCCAAGGTTTATTACTTTCCTTTTACAGCAAGTCATACTTGTGTTTTATAAGTCATAAGTGTTTTATTTCTTTTATACCTACAATTAGTAAGCGTTACCTTATTTTAATCTCTATATAGAAGTTATTAAACACCACAGCTTGTTCAGGTGTTCCTCAGTGGTATTAACTTCTCCACGCTGAAGACTGTTGTATCAGCAAGGAAAATAAACACATAACACAATGCTGACCAAACAGATTCAAGACATTTTGAACACATATACTGTACTTAAGCGACCTCTATTAAAGTTTTCGTCTAACTTCTGCCTCTGACTCTTTGGTAAAGCTGTGTCTCTGTGTTTGAACCTCCTGCGCTGGAGAAGACAAACATCTGGCAGAAACCTGGAAGAAATAAATAACACGTAGATGAGCGCAGGGCAATCAGTGCACTCGAGGCATGTGAGATCTAAAGCCCTGAGGCTGGGTGTGTCCACTCGGGGAAGTCATGCCACGCATATTTCTGCTCATCAGCGTTCCAGCCTCAGATGCACTTTACACTCAGATCAAAAGTTCAGGAACCAACAACCTCAAGGCTGAGAAGTCCCAAGATGGACTCGTATCTGCCGACGTATTAGTCACAACAGCGTAACTGGCTGATTTACATAGGAAGGGTGTGGCTTGATAATGAAACGTAATCTCTGTATGTGTGCGATGTACAGGAAGTGGAAGTGACTCAGCGCTGAGCCACAGGTTGGCACCTATTTATAGCCTGCTTGCCTTTAGCTCACCTGATGTGTCCTGGTTTCGAGGTGAATAATTAAGCGATCCGGCTCCTGAGGGGAATTCCAAGATGTGCAAAAGCAGGAACACAGAGTACTTACATATATTGACTCATGCACAAAGAAAACATATCAATCCCACCATGCAACTTAAAACTAAATGTCACGAAACACAATGATGTCTAACGTGTTGTTTTTAAAGTCGGATCATTTTATGCTATGATTAGATTAGATCATATTTAAGGCAGTACAGTGGTGTAGTGGTTAGCACTGTGACCTCGCACCTCTGGTATTGTGGGTTTGATTCCCACCAGGTACTCTGTTTTCCTTCTACACTCCAAAGACTTGCAAATTAGGCCATTGGTGTTCCCAAATTGCCTGAAGTGTGTGTGCCCTGAAATGGATTGGCACCCTGTGCAGGTTGTAAGTCAACACTGTACAGGATAAGTGGCATAGAAGATCAATTAATTAATTAATAGATTCAACTTTATTGTCATTGTGCAAAGTACATGTATGAAGCCAGTGACATGCAGTTTAGTATCTAAAAAGAGCTATTCTATTAAATAACAAATACAGTAAATGAACAAAATTATTACGTGTTCATATGTACAGGTAATAAAGGTAGTATATATATATATATATATATATATATATATATATATATATATATATATATCACACACACACACACGTGGACAAAATTGTTGGTACCCTTCGGTCAATGAAAGAAAAACTCACAATGGTCACATAAATAACTTTAATCTGTCTTATAGCCTTTACCTTTAACATGCTTGTCTATAATTTTCTTTCGAATCTCCTGAGACAACTCTTTCCTTCGCTTCCTCTGGTCCATGTTGAGTGTGGTACATACCATGTCACCAAACAACACAGTGACTACCTGGAGCCCTATATATAGGCCCACTGACTGATTACAAGATTGTAGACACCTGTGATGCTAATTAGTGGACACACCTTGAATTAACATGTCCCTTTGGTCACATTATTTTCAGTATTTTCTAAGGGTACCATCATTTATGTCCAGGCCTGTTCCATGAGTTCATTTTTTAAAAATAATTCCGTTGAAGCATTGTTGAAAAGCAATGTCTGACTTTCATTGGTTAACATTCATAGAATTCTTATTTATTATTACTTTTTGGAGAACATGAAAACACACACAGACCAAAGGCATGACTCGAACCCCTTGACCCTGGAGGTGTGAGGGCGCAATGCTAACCATTACACCACTTAGCAGCCTAACAGGCAGTGGGGCCGGTCAATACGGGGCGCAGGGGCGCCGCCCCCCTTAAAGTTAGTCAGAGATGAAGGCTCCATTAACATGTAATTATTTAACATAATAATGATTTATTTTAATAATGAAATAAAGTCATTTAGTCACAATATTCCGCTGTATTTCTTAATATAATTTATTTGCAATTTAAAAAAATCTAAACTGTATTATGTTCATTTGTGTTCGTGTACGCGGGCCGCCGGACAAACGAGTGTCTATGTAGGCACGTACGTTTTTGAAAAGCATGTGACTTCAGGTTGAGCTCTGATTGGATTTTGTCAAATCATCCTTCGGGCGCAGCTCGGTGCGCCCTGAACCCTCCCACTTTTATTCTTAGCGAATCAATATTGTTTCTAAATATTTGGGCTCATGTGATTGGACCATTCTCAATAAGTCTTTTCCAGGACTTTTTATGGCAAACGGCTAGTACAGTAGTAGCGATGCTTAATCACCTAATACAGTAAATGGCTATTTTCAGGCGAGCATTAAAAGTTTAATTTTAATTTTAAGTTTAATTTTAATTTCACCCCATGCTTACTGGGTTTCCTCCGGGCACTCCGGTTTCCTCCCACCATCAAAGAACAAGCAGATTAGGCTAATTGGTGTTTCTAAATGACTCGTAGTGTGTGATTTGGTGTGGTAAGTGTGTGTGTGTATGCATGCTGCCCTGTGATCACTTGACACCCGAATCAAAGTGTACCCTGCCTTGTGCCCTGAGCTCCCTGGGACAGGTGCCATGCACAGGATAAAGCATATCACAAAAGTTTTATTTAATTACATTATTTATAATAAGACATTAATTGATTAATTATTGCATTGAAATGTGCCCGAATTTATTGTAATCCTTGTTATAATAAATGCACGACTCATCCTTTTCACAAAATTGGGATGACGCACGAGCGGTTGCGACACGCACGAACAAGGTGTGGCGCGAGAGCGGAACTTCTCCCAGCGGCGGGACGTCACGCGCTGTGCAGCTCGGATAGGAAGAAAAGGGCAGGAAGTGTGTGTGTGTGTGTGTTGTGTTCTAGGGTGAGTCTTAAACCGAGCAACATGCACACTTCATGCACGTTTGTCAGCACAACAGACGCATGTGCAGAGAAATTCCTGTGAATACACTCACAAAATTAAATAATCTCATGTTAAGGACACACACACACACATATAACACATATTTTTGTATTGAAATGTTTTTCAAAAGTTGAAATTTGTTTATGCAAAAAAATAATAATTTAATATTCATGTAGTCTAACTACACAAATATGGACTTTAATCCACTAAAATGTATATGATGGTTGTGAAGATGTTTACTCCTGTGGATTAAAATTTTTTTTTTGTACATTTAGATGAGATTAGGTTAAATTTTGTCATTGTGCAAAGTACATGTGCAGAGTAAATGAAATGCAGTTATCTAATCAGAAGTACATAAGTGGCCTAAATAGCAAATGTGTTAAAATTACAGTATATATATATATATATATATATATATATATAGTGTATTTTGCTGAACACATTAATATCTGTCCTAAATCAGACACGGCTCCCAGCTAACACAGGTGCCGTTCAGAGAGGTGAGTTAGAAAGCAGGTTTATTCAATTTCACCACCAGTGTCTAACACCTGGTCATGTTAAGCTTACAACCAATCACTGAGCAACATTGTTCCCCAACCACTGTTTCCTGGCAACTCTCACTCATCGCCATTGTTCCCCAGTAACAAGCCAGTGATTATCATTGGTCCCCAACCACCAACAATTAATCACCTTTGTACCAATCACTGATCACTATTGTTCCCGAACAACCAATCACTGATCACCTCTGTTCACCATTGTTCTCTGGCAACCAATCACAGATCATCATTGTTCCCCAAAAACCAGTCATGGTTCACCATTGTTTCCCAACATTGTTCCATTTGTTTACAATTCTCATTTTAGACATATTCAAATTTAGAAGGAAAACCTTGATAAGCAATAAAACCGAGGAAATGTTTTCTTTCCAACAATCACTTGTTCTTTTTATCTGTGTTCTTCACAGACAGGCCTGTAAATACATAAAAGTTTACTTCATAACAAACACCATATTCTCGAAGATGACTTAAGAATAAAATGCATTTTTTTTTGTTTGTTTTGCTTTTTTTCTTTTTGCAAAATCTCACAAAATGTTTGCATTACTTGGCAAAAGTTTATATTTTTCTTTCTTTTTTTTTTTTTAAATGGTCAGTTGGAAAGGTCGTGATGAAATATTATGTTGAGCAAAGGACTCAAATGTGACGTCATATAGCGACTTGTACAGCTCGCAAGCTTCCTTTATTAGGTATATTTCCCCTAAAAGGGATTGGAGACAGAAGAGTGTGTATGGAGGGAGCGATTTGAGACGCACCCTGTGTGTGTGTGTGTGTATATGTGCGTGTGTGTACACTGATGATCACTTCCTCAGAAAGAGAGAGAGAGAGAGAGAGAGACAGTGTTGGCACATTGAGGTCCAGAGTAAAGGCTGATCATGACAGGGTTCTGATGCGCGGCCCGGATCCCCGGACACACGGCACCGCCCGGATCGCACGGTTCAGCCTGCGGTAATCGCGGGAAGGAGGAGGGGTGTGTGAGAGAGGATCCGGCAGCAGGAGCGGGAGCAGCAGGGGTGGAGGAGTTCAGGCGACCGGAGAGAAAGGCAGAGTGAGAGCGAGGCGGAGGAGAGAGAGAGAGAGAGAGAGACACCATGCGAGAATACAAAGTGGTCGTGCTCGGCTCGGGCGGCGTGGGCAAATCCGCCCTGACCGTGCAGTTCGTCACGGGGTCCTTCATCGAGAAGTACGACCCGACGATAGAGGACTTCTACCGCAAGGAGATCGAGGTGGACTCGTCGCCGTCGGTGCTCGAGATCCTGGACACGGCCGGCACCGAGCAGTTCGCCTCCATGCGCGACCTGTACATCAAGAACGGCCAGGGCTTCATCCTGGTCTACAGCCTGGTCAACCAGCAGAGCTTCCAGGACATCAAGCCCATGCGGGACCAGATCATCCGGGTCAAGCGCTACGAGCGCGTCCCCATGATCCTCGTAGGAAACAAGGTGGACCTGGAGGGCGAGCGGGAGGTGTCCTCGGGAGAGGGCAAAGCGCTGGCGGATGAGTGGAACTGCCCCTTCATGGAGACCTCGGCCAAAAATAAAGTCTCGGTGGACGAGCTGTTCGCGGAGATCGTGCGCCAGATGAACTACGCCGCGACGCCGAACGGGGACGAGCAGTGCTGCTCCTCCTGTGTCATCCTCTAAACACCACCGTTAGGATCTTTTTCTGCTTGGTTTTTTTTTTTTTTTTTTTGGTTTTGTTTTTAGTCTGTTTTTCCCCGTTTGCAGGTAAATAAACAACCTGAGACTCGCTCAACTTCAAGACTTCCTTTAAGAACGGGAAGTTCTCGCTCTCTCTTTCCCTAAAGAATCATTTCTGGTGTTAAATGTCATCAGTATTTTTGTTTTTGTTTCGTTTTGTTTTTAGAAAGTGTCCTATAATAATGTCTTGCACACGCGTAACACGAGGGGGGATAGTGCATCAGTGTTTACAATGACAGAATACTTGAATGTTCTGGGATTGACACAGACCAACCCAGGGTCGTTTTTTTTTCTTTTATCTTTTAAAACATTGTCTCCCTGGTGCCTAGCTTTTTTGTTTTGTTTTTGTTTGTTGTTTGTTTTAGAACCCAAACTGATTCGCAAAACGTTTTTTTTTTTTTGTTTTTTTTTTTAATCCTCTGGCCTGCTTTTGCAGGATCACTTCCGGTTTTTTTAGGAGCTGCTGCGGATTGACACTTATTGGTAACATAGTAGCATCTGGTAACCATGGAAACTAAGCGACGTCTTCGAGTCGGAAGTATTTTTTTATTTTTTTTGGTCTTCTTTCATTTTTCAAAAATGTGATGTCCGGAGTCTCGCGAGGAGGATGATGGTGATAATAATAATAATAATAATTGATTACTTTAATTGATACACGATTACGAACTTCACTTTGACGTTACAAATGACGTCATGGAGGATTACGTTTTGCGACGACTCGAAGGATCTGCAAAAAAAAAAACAAACATAAAACATCCTTGGGGTTCTTTTCATGTTGAATTTTATTTAAAAACAAACAAACAAACAAACAAACAAACAAAAAAAGAATTCCGAAACCACATCAATCAAAGCGACTTCTTTTTCTTTTGTTTTTGTTTGTTTGTTTTGTTTCCTTTAACTCAGCGTGCGCGAGGACCTTACTGTGGTGACGTAAGGACGTCGTGATGACGCATGCGTCGAGTGCCTTCCATTTTTAGTGCCAACCTGAGAGAAGGTCTGAGGAAGTACTTATTAAACTGTTACACTTTAACAAAAAAAAAAAAGGTGTTATAATGTGTTCATAACGCCTCCTGTCAAAGGAATCACATTCTTTTTTGGATCACAATTTGGCCTTTCATTGTTTTGTTTTGTTTTGTTTTTCATTTAAAGCTGGTCTTTTTTTATTATTATTATTATTATAATATATATATTTTTCTTTTTTCTTTTTTTTTTTTTTTTGGGCCAAAAAAAAAAAAATAGGGTATGAAAATATACAGGTACTGGAGCTCTCGTAGCTCTCTTGACTCACAACCGTAATCCACTATCTCTAGACCAGTGTTCTGTTTTAGTTTTTGTTGATTTTATTTTTTTAACAAACAAAAAAAATGTGATGTATGATGCATTTGAAATTCTAACCTGATTGTACGTTTAAAAATGCAGAGCGGCTTTTTAACAGCTACTCTGAATGTTTAAAAAGACTTTTAATACAAATTGCATTTTTAAAAAATATACCCAGTGTTTTTCGCTTTATCCTTGTACCTTATAGCATTGTTCTCTCAAAAGATACCTGACAATCGGTTAAATAATAGCAATAATAATAATAATAATACAGTAGAAATGATTTTTATTATAGTACGCGTATGACTGTAATATGTCCTGGTAGTGGCTGCTGTTTTCATGTGGTTAGCGCTGGAGAGAACTGAAAGCTGCCTAAATTTGGTGTGAGCACATGGCACCCGCAGAAGAAAACACAAATCTGTGTGACCTAAGAACGAGAAGTTTAATCGAGTACGCCAGAACCGAAACGTCAACACGCGCATCTCTGAATCTCTCTCTCTCTTTCCTGGTGCACACATGCACCCCTTCATCCTTCAGATCTGATATCGAATCATGTCTCTGGACGATATCTGGTTTTTAAAGTGCACGTGACGCTCGGCTGATCGATCGAGATGATCTTGATATGTAATGGTGGTTATAATAATGCGGTTAGGGCTTGGATAGAAACGAGTAATGCTGTTTGCCTCGGTGAGTTAGCTACTTTTAAAGAGGTGAGGTGCAATCATGGTGCTAAGTAGCGTGCCCTGATTGACAGGTCTGCTCTCCGGGGAAGGGCGGGGGGTGGTGGGGGGGGGGGGGCGAGCTTGTCTAATGCACTTAGATGAAATTGTAAACATGGAGAACCGTAGCGTAGCGAGTTGGTCTGGGAAACGCAGGAGGAGCGGGCGTGTCACGTGACCTCCGCATGCTCCCGGTGAAAGAGCAGGAGTCGCATTCCACAGCTGAGGGCGTGTAGCGTAGTGGAGATGAGACGTATCTCTACTCCGCTCCGAGAACTGTTTTAACCTGAGTAGTCTTGTCACACTCTCGGAGGTGATATGATATCTTGAATTCCGAATCATGTTTTGAATGGTTTGAAATCAGGTCGTGTTAACGGCTTCGCTGTGATGGAAATCTACTAACGATGCGGTTGAAGATGATTTCGGCTTGGAAAACGGTTTCCGAGGATCGAGCTCTCGGTATAAAAGGCGCAAAGTGATGCTTGGAGAAAGCAGGATTGGAGGAGATTAGAGCTATTTTGTCGGTGCTTTATAGATGTGAACAGCTTCAATTCAGCAATCTGATCTTTTAAATCCCAGTTTTCATTTTCATTCCTCAGCTTGAGCAGCAGTTATGAGTGTAAAATCTCCCGTTATTTCTCGACATAATTCCTTGTTACACTAACGCACTTATCCCAGTGTTTCACTAGTGCAAGGTGGAAACTTTCCTCAGATACATGATCAGACTCCCTGCTTCATGTCTGAAACGCCGGCCTCCCAGGAACTCCTTTAATTAGAAAATGGCTTGGAGTGAGTTCAGGACTGTACACTGTGATGTACAAGTGGTGTCTGTGAATGATCGTGTGTACAGTACCCACAGACAGATGCGTCTCTTCCGCAAGCTGGCGACGTCGATTAAAAAAAAAAGAAAAGAAAAAGGGAGGTGTTCCAAGCCACCTTGTCCCAGATGTACGGTCTTCTTTAAAAAGTTTGCGCCATTCACATCTTTCACTGCTGCTAAGATTCTCGTAACCGTCCTGTGCTTGAAGTCGTCTGTAAATATCAGCGGCTTTTCCGCCTTCAGTCCCGGTTTGACTCGAACGCCCCCAGGTGTCACCTGTTTGAGGACAGGTTTCCTTTCGAGTCTGGTTTCTCTCAGGGTTTGTTCTTTATGTCGTCTCAGGGAGTTTGTCCTAGCCTTTGTCGCCTCTATACGTTTAAAACGAAGCTAACGCAGAAAACGCTCGGATGGTTCTGCACGCATGCACTGACGTGTCTCCTGAATCACTCCTGTACATGTCGCGTTCGCCCCCTGAGGGTTAGCGGTATGGAAGAACCGGCGTGGCAGTGCCCAGGTGCCCGCGACTGAGGAAGTGCCTGCTGGCTTTTTATATCACTGTACCCTAGACGTGAACGTTCTTGGCTGTCGATGGAAAATAACTCGTGTGGTTTCTTTTTCGTTTTTTTCTTCCTGTGCAGATTTTTCGCTTTGGCGTGTCTTCATGCTGTTATCGTGTCTAACACACCGAGTCGGTAATTTTGATTTCCTGTAGATATATCATTTAAATTTCCACTTCACGGAGGAGGGCTTCCTGTCATGTTCCCTTTTTTTTCTTTCTCTCTCTCTCTGTGGTGGTTTTACTTCCTCGTACCGCGCACAGCTTTATTTTCTTCCTCTTTTTAACTGCTCGTTCATAAACAGGAAGTGGCAGAACGCTGAGCTGTGGGTGACTGCGATGTCACAGGCCTGTTGGGGCCTGGGTCATGTGCCTCTCATGGCGGAGACATGACAGCCCGAGGCTCCGTTCTGTGTGTGTGTGTGAGAAAGGGAAAGATACAGATTCCCATGTGCTCCTGATTTGCATCGTATACCCAGTGTCCAGTAACTCTGCTGTTCCTCATTTTGAGGGTCAAAATGATTTTGTTTGGAATCTAATCGTCAGCATGACGTCTGTACGTCGCTAAGTTCCCATGTGTCCCGGCTTTGTCCGGATCGTGTGTCCTGCTCGTTCGTATCGATTTGCGTAGCCTGTCTGCTCGCTGCACTGCACTCTAACATCGACTCGAGTGTTCTGGCTTTTAGCCGTGCGCGCAGCAGCGCTATGTCTCTGTTCTGCCGAGATGCTAGCTGTGTCGGAGGAAGTGTTCTAACACAACCGGCGAGCGTGTGGGTGGTGACTGTGGGGGGTGTCTGTGTTTTGTTTGTCTCCATTTTTTCTTCCTGGGTTCGGTGTAATAGTTAGAAGCCCTACTTCTTCTCCCTAAGGTCAAACCACATGTTTCGAAATGACGCACCGCGCCCCGGATCTGAGCGTCTGGCGTAATGAGCTTTCGGTTTTCCTTAAAGTGTAACCAAAGGTTGTCGTTTTTGTCATGTTCTTCCAGGAGCGTTTGCATACTGTATGTGCATCATTTTAAGGAAAATAGATGAATATAGTGAAATTTTTATTGAGAAATATCAAATGAATGAGAATGTTAAAGCCTAATACAAGCTAATATGAAGGTTTTTTTTTTAAAGGATGCATTTAAAATCATCGTTTCGATCATTTTCGGTCTAGAATCGGTTACGCTTATGCCTGTATGAGTAGCCCTTTTATTTTAGAAGAAACTATTATAGTTGTAAAAGAGCAAAGCCATCAGCTTTAGATAGTACTGTTGTACTGTTGCCCCTTTTGGACACCCTGATCTGGGTCTCGTCGCCGAGTGGGCTACAGCGCAGCACACAGAGATGTCTGTCGAGACCGCAGCAGACGCGGCTCAGGCCTCGGGCTACGGCATCGCTCTGCGCTGGGAATAACCCCTTTAAAGATTCCTGTCATTTTTCTCATTGCTGCCGCTCCACCGTCTGGGCTTGTCTCTGAACCGCGCTCCACATGTGAGGTTTCGTCCCGAGCGAAGGGGCCTGTCCAAACACAGCCGAGACGGACACCGCCCTGGCACGAACAACACGGCCGACTCTCACGGCCGGATTCGGAGTCCGATCGTGAAACACGACTCGTGCTTTGTTTTCCGGATGATCGGTGCGGATATCAAAATGAGGATCTGCGCTTCAGCCCAGTGTAGCGTTCCTTCCTCTCGAAAAATGTCCACTTTTGTTCTCTCGGCAGTGTGGAAGTGGCTCGTTCGACGTGTTTTGAAATCGCAGCCTTCCCCGAGCCTTGAGCTACCTGCAGGTCTAATCTCATGACATCACATGTGACTGGAAAAATCAGGAAGAAGCCAGGTTTATAGTTAAGGCGTGTAGTAGGTCGTACAGTACTGGAGAAAAAGGATTAAGCATCACATTATCTTGAGTACAAATGCTGTTTTAATATGTTTATCATGTCTGCATATTACATTCACTATTTCCAAACATAAGTTAAAAATGCATAAATAAATAACATTGCAGAATTCATATGACATAATACATAACGCTCCCGAGTTTTGTATGATATTGGAAAGGCACGAGTGTGACAAAGCTTGCAGAAGAACTCTGGCATATTCTCCAGCACGCTCAGTAAGACCTAACAGCTGTTTACCTTGTAAACCTGCACACATCTGTATCGAACACTACTGATTATTTTAGTAAAGAGTTTCCACACCAGATACAGTGTTTATTTTATTACTCTTTATTGCTCTTTGTTGAAGTTTTTAATGTTTATCTTAAACATTAAAAGTAAATTGTTTTTAAAGTAAATTCTTTACTTATGGCATTTCTTTTTGTATGTTCCCAAGACTCGTATGCCAGAGTTCTTCTGGTAACTTTGTCACGCTCTTTTCTATTTTGATGCGAAACCCCACGAGCCTACATTATTATAATTTTTTTTTTTGCATCTGAAAACTGGTCTGTTATGTAACGTGTTGCTTTCTTTCCAGGCATGCAAATATTCTAATGTAATGTTATTTATTCATGAACTTTTTAAAATTAGGTTTTGGAACAATGAATGTTTTTTTTTTAATATATATAATAGTGTGGACATGATAAACATATATAACATTTATACTGAAGGTAATATAGTGACTGGTGAAAAGACTTTAGCTCAGCACTGTACTGTACATGTACAAACCAAGAATTGTTACAATCATGGACATTTTACGCTAAAACTAAACAGAGTGGTACTTCGTGAAAACAAACCAAGCATAATAATATGAAATTTAATGATTTCTTATGTATTATATTTTAGCTTATGTAGGCTGCAGGGTGGGTTAGTGGTTAACACTGTCGCCTTGCACCTCCAGGGTCTGGGTCCGATTCCCGCCTCCGGTCTTGTGCATGGCGTTTGCATGTTGTGTTTGGTGGGTTTCCTCCCACAGTCCAAAGACATGCAGATCAGGCTGATTGGCGTTCCCAAATTGCATGTAGTGTGTGAACGTTGAGACGAGGTCCCACCATTGGAGTAAATACACTGGTCACCATTGGCCTCTACGGTCCCTAGTTGGACCACAGAAGTTCCTGGGTGGATGAATGGATATTTTAGCTACTAAGCACAATGCCGCAGACGTAACAGCAACAAACGTGTCTTTGATTCTGCTGTAATTATTTCTTTACTTTACATCAAAAAGTATATTTCTGTTTTCTTCATAGTTTCGCTGCCTCACTACAGCCCTCTCTTGTTAGTTTTCGTTTTGTCTGTCGCTTTAGAGAGTTCGTACTCGCTTTTGTGTTTGCCTCGTTTTTAAAAGTCTCAGACGCTCAAAACAAAATCAAATTTTCACAGCTCTGAAATCACAAGTTGATGTTTATCGTTACGCCGCCTCAGCGTGCTATCGATGCTAAGCCTAGCCGGCCATTATCGAGCCTTTTCAAAGTAACCCACCAACATTTCTGAGGTAAATGTTGATATTCCTGATGGATTCGTTATATTTCTGCAGTCACACAATGTTTACATTTGTGTGTGGTAAAGACTTTTAGAGCAACATGCTAGCTAGCTAAACGGCTTCAGTCAGGAATCTGTTTTTCCGGTTGTCTAGTGTCAAATTTGTCCCAGTTATTGTGTAATTAGGACGTTTTTCCTGTCAGAAATTGTTTTTTTCCCCACACAAACAAAAAAGGTTAATCTGCTTTGTGTAAACAGAATAAACATTTTTCAAAGGGATAAAATACTTGCCTTATAAATCCCCTTAGCTAGAAACTGCTTATAGTGTTATTCAATTTTTTCCTTTTATGTAAAATCCTGACAAATGGTACAAATTAGCAAGCGTCAACCTGCGCCCGGGAAGCCAGCCCAAAGTACAACGTGTGCTAATGAACCTTTTTTTTTTTTTTTTTTTTTAAAGTGCTATTTTATTTAATGAGCCTTTTAGCTGAAGAAAATGGTTTGTACTACAGGTGTGATGTTGTTACATAATTATCAGATTCTCTCGCCGCCGTTCTTTGTTTCAAATGAGCCAGGTGAAGTTCACACAGCAAGCTGTTATGCATTTGTTTGTTTGCTGAAGTTTGAGTGATTGAAGGCATTCAGAAACGCTCGTGTGAGAGCAGGGACGAGAACGAAATTAGAAATCAGATGTATCGGATTTGATGTGTGCAGTCGCTCAGCAAGAACCCTAGTTTCAGGTGACCTCGGTCTGGTAAACAGGAATTAAACGGCGTGGAGCGGCGCGTCGAGGGTGGTGCCGGTGGTGTCACTCGTGCTGCCGGGTTCCTTTCGCTCTGCCAGGTTTATGCACAGAAAGCCACAATTTCCGACCTTCCTCTACTTCCATCTGTCAGAGTCTCGTCTGTCTCTTGCGTCGTCGAAGCTGTAAATCGTCAGGCTAAGAGAAGTCTTTTGTACCATTTAGCCGCAATTTCCGGACGCGATTTCCCTCTCAGTCAGCCGCGGCGTGTCCCTTGTGCGCGGAGATTTGCATGAACGTAGGTTAAAGCATCACACTTCTACTGTATGACACAAACATCCCTCGGCTTGGTGAGGCCTCTACGCTAGGTCGTGTCAGAATGACAGAAGTGACTCAGAACTAAACCACGTTACGTTGTTTATCATGTGCTTTAAACAATTAGGAAATGTTCGATAGAGGTTTAAGATCTAGAGTTAAACCGTTGACCTTTAAGAATGGAAGCTGCTCGCGTTCTGTCGAGGAATTTCTTCTTGGAACTCTTCTAACGTACCGTCTCGAGTTTAGCCCTGAACTTTTTGTCCTTTTTTTTAATATAAACAACATGAACAATATTTGTTCAATCTCAGTAAACCCGACTGTTTACATGGATGCTGATCTGATAAGATGTGTTTACATATTCGAGGCATTTAATCAGAATTCTAACATTTTTTTTTTTTTTCCCTGCTGGCTGTGAAGCGTTTAATCTGCTTTGAAATGAAGTTTGAGGTTAGGTCAGGTTCCTCCTCTTTTATAATAAATCCCACCTTCTGCATTAGGATTGGTTACACAAATTCAGTCTCACCTGTGATTGAAAAAGTATTTGCCCCCCTTCCTGATTTTTATTTTTTTAATTTTTCTTGTTTATTTGTCGCACTTAAATGATCAAAAATAAAAAGAAAAAATTTGATCAAATAAATCATTAGAAAGTTTTAATATAAAAGCGCATTTTAATATTACACAAAGATAACCAGAGTAAATACAAAACTTGCATGGCTCTATGTGAAAAAGTAATATAATTTACAGAAGCACTTCCCTAGGTACTGTAAATCATTAATGAACTATGATTAACCACATGTTTTTTGGAAAGCTGAGTCAGATTTCTCTTGCCATACCCAGACCTGATTACCGCCAGACCTGTTGAATCAAGAAATTATTTTCCCATATGTTACTATATATGTACTGTGAGCCAATCTGTTCTTTTTCTTCAGTCAGAGAGCCAGTCAAGGAAAGTAAAGACGGGTGGGGCAAACATTCGCAGAAAGAACATATTTATTCTAACACGGGAGGAACAATCAGATGAAATGTTTACACGGCTGATATTTACCTATTGAACAATTTTATCAAAGGTTTACACCTCCCTGATCATCCTGATCCTGAAAAATTCGTTCCCAGTCGAGCCGGCTCGGGACGGATTGACGTGTTCACACCAAGTGTGATGATATTATTACGATTATTAGCGTTATTGTGGTGCCATAGAGTGGTAGAAACCTCAGCAGTGAATCTAAGAGGAAGAGGTGAGTGTGTGATTTTGGCGTTGCTACGTCTGAAACTAAGCAGGTATAAGTGTCCTTAACAACGTCTCGGACACCCGAATGCGCCTCTGCTGATTCATTGCCGTTGGAGGGGAAATAATATGGTGGTGCAAGTTAAAACATTTGATTGCAAGAGGGATGCCTTTTTTTTTTGTGTGTGTGTGTGTGTATGTGTGCGCCTGTTGCTATACAGTATGTGTGTATCTGGGTCGCACTCATGTCCTGTTTCACCACTCTGAAGCACATCCAGCTCGTCCTTCCGTAAGTTCTGAGAAACGAGGTTAAGGCTCATACAGCGTGACCTGCTTGGGCGAGGTGTGCGCTCAGATAAAATTCCAAGCACGACATGAGTCACGACGGCGAAGGTTTACTGTACTAAACGTTGCCACGATAAACGGGTTTACCAGACAAACAGAAAGACGCGGCCCGGCGTAGCGCTGTGACTGAACGTACAGTATTAAATCATCCCGTATGACTGATCGTGTGAAGAAAGCAAACTCCCATCTTGATAAGAAAAGAAGTATGTAAATAAGGGACCGCTTCTTTTCAGCAACAACACAGAGATTCCCTGAATGCCTTGCAGGAAGCGTGGCTGCTCTCAGGGCGCATGGTGGTCACATGACCCCGGTAAAGACACAGATTACAACCAGCATGTCTGAGCATGCCTTCTTTCTCAGAGTCGCAAACACGCACCGCTGCTTTCATTCTGCACATGTTTTTTTTTTTTTTTTGCCGCTGTTTGTAGTAATTTCGTTTGCTGCCTATAAAGCCGGGCTCTTAACATGCCGGAGGAGCTGTGAGAAACTCGCTCGTCCCTGCGTGAGATCGCTTATGAAGGCTTTGTTTTAGAAACCTGCAGAGTGGAAACTTTGTAACATGTTCGATCAGGTTTCTGACTCCTGATTGTGGCGGTGAAACTGACACTGTCCCTTTTATACAGCGCTTCTTTCAGGATATTAAATAGCGGAGATGCTATCTTGTTGAGTCTTTAAAGATTGAAAAGAAATGATTCAGCAAAAAGAAAAAAAAAAAAAAGTACACGGTACTCGTCCTCTTAATTTTTTTCCCCAAGGCTAGTCAAGAGGGCGGGACACGGTGCCCTTGTACCTCCGGTGTCCGGGTTTGATTCTTGCCTTGGGGTCTGAGTGTGTCGGGTTCGTGTGTTCTTCCCGTGCTTGCTGGGTTTCCTTCCTATGCTCTCGTTTCCTCCAACAGTCAAAAAACGCTCAGATTAGCCTCACTGGTATTCCCAAAATTACATGTAGTACCCTGAAATGGATTGGCGCCCTATTCAGAGTGTACCCCGCCTCGTGCCCGAAGTCTCTTGGTATATGCTCTCCAGGCCCCAGGGACCGTGTAACACGTTAGAGTACTCGGATTACTTTTTTAATGTAACGAGTAATCTTAACGCATTAGGTCCGCCATTTAAGTACTCAGTTACTTAGTTATTTTTTTCAAAAATGTAATCCGTTATTTATGTAATCCGTGAGCCAGACAGCAGTCACTTCCAATCCATTAGTGTGAGAAAGTCGTCCTACAGGCCCCGCCCCCGATAACCCGCCCCCCCCCCCCCCCCCCCCCCCCTCTGTTATTCCTGCTGTTATACCCCTATCTCACCGATGCGGTTTGACTATACGAGGACCAACGCACGGAAAGATGGAAACCTAATCACAGTGCCTAAACTCGCGGTGAATCACGATGACATGATGGTCATGATACTTACGGCCACCGCGCGAAACCGCGTAGGTGAGATATTAGTAGGTATTAGTAGTTGACAGTGTTGTTTGGCCCATAATCTGAGTGATGATGGTAGAATAATTATAAAGGTCTTGACTAAAACAACATGCATGAGGAAGCACAAAGGCGTTTTCATTTTCTGCAATGGAAAAGTACTCCAACTAGTTACTTTTATCAGAAAGTAACGCTGTAATGTAACTGATTACTTTTTGAAGACTGTAATTTTGTAATGTAATTAGTTACATTAAAAAGTAACGTCCCCCAACACTGCCTGTACAGGATAAACGGTATAGAAGATGAATGAATAAATAACTATGGTCAAGACATTTCTGAGAAAAGTAGAAGCTTATAGATTTAAGTCAGTTGATTCATTTCTGTTCAAATGTTGCACAATTTTGAAATGATTTTAATGAATTTAAGTTTAAATCAATGATAATGCTAAAATCGTATTGATTATGTCCTTCCCTTTGCATTTATCCGTAACCAGCTACTCATAACCAGCTACATGGTTACCGCAACCTGCTGTACTAGAGAGTGTAAAAACACAAGTGTACTCGGGTACAGAACAATATTACTAATGTGAGAATGAGAATCAGTCGTTGTCTAGTCTAGTGTTAAAGCACGCTTATTGTCATATATAAAGATAATAAAAACTGAGTGTGTTATGGTGGCAGCCATTTTGGCCAGCCCTAATGTCTTTTCCTTTAAAGTGGGTTTTATTCAAAGCTCCGCCTCCTAAAGTATGAACTAGCAGAAATTTGGAGGCCATATGTAAGAATAAACAAAACCACTTGGTTGCCCTGATATTGATTAGATACCTGGACACTACTTGTACACTAAGTCTGAGTCATTTTGGCTAACTAGTAAACTGATTAAATGCTACTTCATGGGTTTCCTTATGATATAATTATCTATATAATAAGCTGTCGCTAATCAAAGGTCAAAAATCATTCGTTTTTCTTTTTTTTATTCAGCACTGACACAGTGACGATTTCAGTTCTATTTCTTTGGCTTCGTGTTGTGACCGCATGAACCTGGCTAGACAGCCATCCTTAAAGCGGAAACCGTCGGCTGTGGTGCTTGGTTGTGAGAGTGTGGTGTGTGTGTGTGTGTATGTGTGAGAACTGGCGTGTTTGCCAGCTTGTGGTTTTGATATGTCCTCTATGTTCGTGTCGAGCGTTTCCAGTTCTGACCCGAGCTGTGACCTCAACACCTTCTTGTTTTTGTGCTTTTCCTGTCACGAGGCTGATGATGAGGAAGGCTAAAGCATCACGCGGCAGCAAGGCATGGAGTAGATGTATGCATGTAGAGTCTCTGGCAATCCTTAAACAACGGCTTAAGACATATCTGTTTCTTCATTCCTCGGGTTAAAAATAAATAAATAAATAAATAAATAAAACCTTCCCAACAGTGTGTGACTGCTGGAACTTGGTTCGTAATCCATTGTAAGGATCTATCCAGTGACAGGAAACATAAACACTTTTGTCTTTTGACTTAAGTCGCTTTGGATAAGAGCATCTGATAAATGCGTGAATGTAAAAGTATTCATGTGCCAGTAGAGACCAAACTGCAGTCAAGGGTCAAAGAGTAGAACACAGCGAGACGCAGGGGTTCAGGAAATGAATCAACGGCGGCGAGGGGAGATGCGGCAGACGTGAAGCCGAGTTTCATGTCCTACCCAGAGTTGTCTATTTCTGACGACGAGCGCATTCTGACGTGTTTTGTTTATCTTACATCACAGCAGTTTACCATAACTGACCATTTATTTACTCAAATACCATGCCTTTCTTTCTTTCTTTCTTTCTTTCTTTCTTTCTTTCTTACTTTTTTCTTAATTCTTTCTTTCCTTATCTGTCTTTTGTTTTCAGTTTTTTTCCCTCTTTGATCTTTCTGTCTTTTTCTTTCTTTTTTTTCTTTCTTTTACTTTTTTCTCTTATTTATTTCTTTTCGGGTTTTTTTTTGTTTTCTGTTGTTCCCTTTTATCTGTCTGTCTATCTTTCTTTCTTTTCACCTTACATTGCTTTTTATAGCAATACATAATTTATAGAAGATAAGAGAGTTTGTAGTCTTGAATTTCTTTTTTTCTTTTGTTTTCTCTCTCTTTCTTTCCTTCTATTTTTTGTTTTCTTTCTTTCTTTCTTTCTTTTTCTTTCTTTCTTTCTCCTGCCTTTTGTAATAAGAAAAGAATTTGTAGTCTTCAGTTTCTTTCTTTTTTCTTTTTCTTTCTAACCTCCTTTCCGTATTCTTTCATTCTTTCTGCTGCTTTTTTTTTATAACAAGAAGAGTTTTTATCAAGTGTACAGTTTTTTTCTTTCTTTCCTTCTTCCTTTCTGTTGCTTTTTATAGCAATAAATAGTTTATAATCTCCAGGTTAGTCTTCATTTCTCTTACCTTTTATTAGAAGAAAAGAGAGTTTGTAGTCTCGAATTTCTTTCTTTTGTTTTTTTTTAATCTCTTTCTTTACTTCTTTACTTCTATTTTTTATTTTCTTTCTTTCTTTCTTTCTTTCTCCTGCCTTTTGTAATAAGAAAAGAATTTGTAGTCTTCAGTTTCTTTTTTTCTTTCTAACCTCCTTTCCGTATTCTTTCATTCTTTCTGCTGCTTTTTTTTTATAACAAGAAGAGTTTATATCAGGTATACAGTTTCTTTCTTCCCTTCTTTCTTTCTGTTGCTTTTATATCAAGAAAGAGTGTATAATATTTAGTTTAAACGTTCTTTCCTTTTTTTCATCGCTTTGTTCCTGTTCTCACTCACATCCCCATGGCCTACACACAGTCATTTCCTCACCCGTTCCTTTGTTCGTAGTTATTAAGATGAAATAAAGACGTTCTAGAGACAAAAAAGGTGAAAGTGTAAATCTCTCCGTCCTGAAGATTTTCCTTTTGGTGGAAAAATTACAGCTGCGTTCCTGAAACTGGAGACTCCTTCCACACGCCTTCCACACCACCTGATGGAAGACGTCGCATTACACGTGCATATACACGTGATATCAGGGCTGCTGTTCTGGGGAACTAATCACCACCTTCTGGCCAATCAGAGTGGAGGATTCGTCTGTGCTGTGGTGTAATAAACGAATGAATGTAATGCAATTAAAACACAATGATTATAGATTGAGTTCAACTTCTGCACTTTGATTGCAGGGAGTGAAGTTCCTGTTTTTTTCCCCCCTCAGTGTGAAGAAATGTGTAAAAATGGTTTATCTCTGTGGTTTTCACACACACACACACACACACACACACACACACACACACACACACACACACACACACACTAGAGATTTTTTCATTTTAAGCTTGATCTATATACGGGAACTCTACATGAAGTTTGAGGTGTGTGTGTGTGTGTGTGTGTGTGTGTGTGTGTGTGTGTGTGTGCGTGCTTGCTGCATGACCCTCCCAGTTCCTCCTCACGCCACTCAGCAGTGAAGTGGGACAGAGCTCAGAGACGGCCCTGTGAGAGATGAAGCGACGAAACTTGGGCCTTGTGTAACTCCTCTTGTGTAACTCGTGAACGTTTCTAGAGAAATCCTCTCGAGCTGCTGTTCCCCACTCGCTCGGTTGCGTAAACGCGCTTTTGCGCCCTAACAGGCTCGTGCTCTTGGCTAACACCGAGGCAGATGTGAGTCAGCTTGTTTGGACACAGACAGATGGACAGGAAGTCCATGTCCTTCACACGCTGACTCCTGCTCGTGAATGGTTGAGGAGCGAGAATGATGCGGGACAAACCAAACAGCGGGTCCTGGAGGTGCACCAGCACAAGCTTCAACTGTCTCTTAATCAGCTCCACGTGTGTGTGTGTGTTCAAGACTCCACCCTAAACAGACACTGGGCTGACGTGATGCTGAGCTCAGGGTTTCTCCAGCTCTCGTGATGAAGGTTTAATGGTGTAGAAGTAAGTCTGAGAACAATACAGGCCGAACCACAGAGAGGAACCATCACCACAGATACCACTTTACTTCCAAACTGAACCAGGTGCTTGTTCGTGTATGGTGCCAGTTCAGAGTCGGTTCAATACCCAACCTCTTAAGAACTGGCTTTGTTTTAGCATAAATACAGAGTTGCATCATTACGTCACTGTATGTGTCCGTGTAGGTCTCTGCATCCCCAGCAGTGCTAGCACCAAGCACTACGACAATAGCCAAATTCAACCTGACCTTCTGAGTCTACTTTGGGATCAAACCATCATTACTAGAAAGCCATTGTCCATTGTTCAAAGCCACACTGGATTTACTACACATAACTACACGACTCCGGTTTAAAGATGGCGGTCACAAACGTTTAGTTGTGTGAGATAATCCCGCTCCCAGCCACTGATGTACTGTACAGGAAGTGGTTCTTTGTTCTATACCAGCAAAATGGTGGTGCTGCCAAACAGTTTTTCTGTCCAAGGATCGGTGCTTTGGATGTCTGTCGAAACCAGGCAAACTAGCTATTGGACCACCATGGTGGAAAAGGAGAAATGCAGGAATCTTCACCAGAGTGAGGAGCCTTCACCATGAACAGGAACCCTGATCACGCACAGAAATATTCACCAGAGAGAGGAACCATCAATACAGAGATGAGGCTTCACAACATACAGGAGTCTTCTCGATGGACATTAACCTTC